>JBCFYV010009882.1:3959845-4207140 GCA_039000515.1 Timema cristinae | reverse complement strand
CTAGCTACAAAAGTTGTGGTCTTCAATGGAAGACTTCCCAGTCAGACTTCAAGCCAAACAATGGGCACATTTTTCTGAGCACATCCCTGCCACAGAAAAAAAAGAAAAACCCAACAAAATGGTGCAAAGTGTGTACCTCTCGTGGAAAGCGAAGTGAAACAATATGGCAATGTAAAAAGTTTGTAGTTCCTCTTCATCTCCTGGAATGTTTTGAAGCTTTCCATACAAAGAAAAATTATTGAGAAAAAACAACTTTATGAGGTAAATCAACACTATGCTTTATAAATAATTGTACATTATGTAATAAATTTGATTTTTCTTGAACAAAGTATTTACAGTCCAGAAAAGTAATCTTTGTCAATAATAGTTAAAACACGCATAGTGTGGAAGACGGGGGAGATATATAAACCGAAGGATATGGGGAAATAATATAAGTGGGAGGGGAGTGAAATAGAGTAAAATAAGTAAAATAAGGTGATAAAGGAGAGAAAGAGGAATAAGTAAAGGCTGAAGGAAGTGCTAGGAGAGAGGGGCAATTGTGGAGGTAGAATGAGGATAAATGGTAGGGAGAAAAAGATAAAGTAGGAGGGAGTAAGAATGTAAATGGAAGAAGGGAGGAGAAAAGATTATAATTTAGCATGACAGAAAAATGCTGTTAAGGGCATTGAAATTTCAAATATATTATAGAAGTTATATCAGATAAAGTGGAATTACGACTTATTTGGTTTTACATGACAGCTAGCAGAAACAAGCGGATAGTATCAATAGTGCCAACATTGTCTGAAAGTAACTTTTGTCAACATAATTATTATTATCACTAAAGATATTATCAATCGTTTTTAATAATACTTCCACAAAAATTACATTACTATTTTATTTTCAATAATCAAATTTAAGAAAAAAAAGTCTAGTAATTTCATTCTAGTTTTTCTTTTAACCCTTGTGGCCATTACAGGTTAAATAGAGTGTGAAATTTTACATTTAATGGTAATCTATTCAGTTATTATTATTATTATTATTATTATTATTATTATTATTATTATTATTATTATTAGCACCGCGTCTTACTACCTGTTCGGGTTAACACACACTAATGTGTAATGGTAGGGTGATTGTGAGATGAAATGAAGGACTTACAGTTTAACGTGGGATCCGAACCATGGTGGAGGCCTGGCATTCCCCACATTCACAAGTTATGATTAATATATGTCTTGTCAGAGGTAAAGGAAGGGTTTGTTAATGAGATAAATCTGTGCTGGGACCGAGGATTGAACCCCGAACCCCAGCACAAAAGTCCGACACCTTACCACTAGACCACCAGGTCACCTATATTCAGTTATTCATATTTTTATAGCTGCCTTCGCATATCTAACATAAATAAATGGTTTGTGACAATAAAGAGGAAAAAACATACAAAATGTTTGTGAAATAATATAAAGTTTAAATTTTGTAAACACGAGTATTAATACAACTCGCCATTTAACCTGCAACAAGTTCCTCTACGTCACGAACTGTTGTAGTTTCTATATAGCGGCCATATTTGTTCTCAGCATATTAGGCCACTTTTAACGTTCTCTTGTTTTTAATAATTAATTAGAATTAAACAGCAAAAGAAAACTTCAATACTAAGCAAACAACCAAACGGTTATTCTCATTACCAAAATCTAACAATTTTAAAATACATTATAACAGTGAATTATCATATAAAATACAATTAATAAAACCTCATGCATGAGTTAACAAGTTGAAGAACAAAATATTTTATAGTTGAGTACTATTGATTTGTATTTAGGCGTATCTATGCTACCCGTTATTAATTTTATTGCAAATTTTAATAATAAGGTGTCTTTTTTGAATATTAATTCGGCTACTTAGTAATGTGTGTTCTTTTGTGAATATTATTTTGGTGTGCGAGCGTGTTATCCTCTGAAAATAAACGGTTTTTTAGTGATCTTAGAATAATTATTTATCTAATATACAAAGCGTGTGATAAAATAAAATAGCAAGTGTTTCTCAGTGATCGATATACATTATTCGAAAGTTTAAGTGTATCAAGACTATAAAATAAATCTTTTAACCCCAAGATTGTGTTGTGTTGCCCTCTAGGCTAAACCTCAAGTTTTAGAATTTTTATAGTATTCCAAAAAAATCTGTGAAGTGTAATAAAAATTACTTGCGAGTCTTTCTACAGTGTTGATTAAATAAATATCAGGCTAAGACTTCAAGTGAAAAGTTATTGTAGTTTTATTAGAAGCTTTGCTACAACTGTTTAAGAGGAGTGAATCTAAAATAGAATTTTGTTAATTAGGATAGCTTTTGATTTGTCATTTATTTTATAGGCCTAAACATATTTTCTAGGATATTGATTTTTGTTTGTTAACTTATTTAAAGTCATTATAATTAAGCCTACAACGAATGATGGTACAAGATTTATAGTTTTGCATGCTGGTTCAAGATATGGTTTTGTGGAAGGTACCGAGTTATTGTTTGCATCAAAGAAGACCACAGGAGATTATCACAGGGAAAATTTCGAAATCTGGATGAAAAACCAGCTACTGATTAGCCTTGAGGAATCTTCCATTATCGTTCTTGACAATGCTCCATATCATTCTGTACAGGTTAGTGAAAACCTCATACAAGCTTACACAACACACACACATTAAAGGCACTTTCACTCCAAAAAGGGTTTAAACACTTTCACAACTGTTATGTCCACATTTTTTAAATATATCTTATTATCTAAGATAATTTGTTAAATAGATGAATACACTAAAGTCTTTAAGTATCTCCATATCAGGGATGTCCAGTCACAAAACCAATAATATAAATTTTAAAAAACTTATAGATTGAAAAATTACCAACCAAGAATTGGAAGAAAGAGGAATATGCGACATGGCTTCAGGAGAACGGATGTTTAGTAATTTATTGAAAAATTTATATATGACATTTTGTTGCTCATTAAAAGCAAAATATAATCAATCTTTTTAATATTAAAAGTCAATTTATCAACGAATTTTAAAGATATCTAATTCATAAAATTGAAAATTTAAATTTGTTGTTATTCCAGAGTTTTCTATTTAAGTCTTAACTTTAATTCTTACCATCCCTTACTTTAAACTACTTAACAATGTTTTCTAAAATGTTATGCAATTCCCCCCAGGCACAACTTTCTTACTAATTTTTTAACTTGAAATTGAAATTAAAGAAGAGACTTGATCATCTATGGTTCAATTATCAATGCATTAAGAATCATATAGCCCTAAAATATGCTTCATTCTCTATCAAAAGAAATTATCAAATAAAGTTAAAACTTAAAAAAAAAGTGATCAATAGTCAAATGTGAAATATCTTTTCTTCATATTAAATTACAAACATTAAACAAACATTCTTACTAAACTTATCTTGAACTAGCTAAATCACTTCACCCTATTTGGTTAAATGAAACCTTAGACTTCATCAATATCTAAGTTGACAACATCATTTATAGTAAATATATAATATTAAACAAAAAACTCAATACCTTATCTCAAACTCAGCAACCAAAACCAAGCGCCCACAATTCTACCTTCAAATTTTATCATATATAATTCAATTTATCAAAACTAAAATTGAACCTTTGTTATTCCCATTCTACCATCTAAGAATCTTAAAAAAACAAAGATCTAATCATTTCTCAACCACCCTCCCTAATGATAACCAAAATAGATCTAATCAAAAGAGCAAATGGATTATATTTACTTACACTGGTCCTGAAACTAATCGCATCACAAATATTATCAAAGAGTATAACCCCAACATTGCTTTTTCCACCAATAATACAATAAAGAGGAATCTTAGAAACAGTAATTTAAATAAAAATGATAAAAATGGAATTTATAAACTCCTTTTGTGAATGCAATAGTATCTACATTGGTCAGACTGGCCAAATTATATGGTCAGTTATAAAGAGCACATTTCTGATTTCAAACACAATAGGACAAAATCAAAATTTGCAGACCATTTAAAAAACAATAACCATCAACCCAAACCAATATATTAATGTATTTAACCTCCTCACATATCTCATAAAGGTACGAAATTAAACACAGCCGAAAATTTTGTCATTCAAGTAGCTTTATTCCAAAATAAATAAATCATTAGTGAACAATTAGAACTGTCAAATTTAATTATTGTGAACACATTAATGCATATACTTAAAAACATTAAAATCCTGTAACCTCATTTATCCTGCTCTAACTTCCAGCGTAGATAATGACCCATTCGAACCAGAGTCGAAAAGCTTAGTTCCTTAACCTTCTTTTTTTTTAATCCTTTCAATTAATTTATCCATCCTTGCTTTCATAGGTAATTTTGCATTCACTGTTTTAGTATTAATTTCCCGAGCAATAGTTCACACCGTGCTCATAACAACTTTACCTTGCTCAGCTCTTTTTTCATTATCATTTTGTTTTTGCCACAATCTTTTCTTTACAACCGCACCCTGATTGGTTTACATCTTCCATATTGTTTCCCGCACAGAGATGTTGGTAAGTTTGTTTGTTTATTAATTATCTTTTACAAAATCATGAATATACCAGTAATTTATCATAGCTTTTCATACAACTTAAGTCTCAAGTTTTCTTCGTGGTTCTTTAATTTCATTTTACAGTGTCCATGATATGGTATTTTTATACCGAAACATGCGGAAGAATATAAATCATCATCATTCTATTGGCTGATTATCACAAGGAGTAATGGGACTGAACCAGGATAAGGCTTAGATTTTATACATAACCTTAAAATAAAAATTATTATATTCTTCATAAACTAGAACATTATCATTACTTTATTAAACCTCATTGGGATATGCTAACTCTCTAATTCAATTTTATTACCTAATTTACAACACACTTGATCTTTAAACTTTGTTTGTTTCCTTAGTTTGTTGTAAATAAATTTTAATATGTTATATGCGTATTTTAGACTAGTCGTCAACCCATGTTTTAATTCAGTTGATGTATCACTTTATTGAAAATTTTTATATATGACCTTTTGTAGCTCATTAAAAGCAAAATAAAATCAATCTTTTGAATATTATAAGTCACTTAATTCATATATACCAATTTTAAAATTATCTAATTCATTCAATTGAAAAGCTATATATTTTGTTATAGCTATTCTTGAGTTTTCTATCTAAGTTTTAACTTTATTATCACTTCTTACTTTAAACTGCTCTAGAATGTTTTCTGATACGTATTATTATAATAATTATTAGCATCACTTCTTGCTACTCGTTCAGGCTATGCGCACTTACGCTAATGTGTAATGGTAGGGTGATTGTGAGATTAAATGGAGGACCTACAGTTTAACATGAGATCTGAACCACGGTGGAGGCCTGTAATTCCACAAATTCACAAGTTTTGATTAATACACGTCTTGTCAGAGGTGAAGAAAGGGTTTGGCAATCAGATAAATCTGTGCTGGGACCGAGGAATGAACCCCGGACCCCCAGCACAGAAGACTGACACCTTACCCCTAAACCGCCAGGTCACCAATATGTTGTAATACTGTTAAAAAGGCTTATGACTGGTTTTTTTCTATGTATAGTAATAGACATTCAGATTTTTCACATTTATAATGTTAATAGTACTAATATTAAGAAAAAAATTTGGAAAAAATATTTTCATTAAATGTTATTAATTTATTACAATAAAAACTAATATGGGATTAAATGCTAGATTAAAAAAATTATATTCTTGAAAAAATTAATAAATAATAGTAGGCCATAAACATATCAAGGTCAACAATATATAGAAATAAATAAAACCGCCATATAAGTTTCTTGTATAGACCTAAAATTTAACTGTCAGAAGTGACAGCTGCTAAACACATGTTTTTGCAGATCATAAGCTTCGGCGTAGGGATACATAATTTGGTCCAGATACTTTTCAGAGCTGTCAGTCAGCACCAAAGAAGCCATGGGCAGGGTATAAACTAAACTTGTGCATAAAGTATTTTGACGTGAGTTTAAATGGTAATCCTGGTGTAAAACATAGCCAGGTTAAATGGTAATCCTGGTGTAAAACATAGCCAGGTTAAATGAATGGTAAATCAAGGGGTTTTAAAAATGTGATGAATGCATCTGATTAAATTGTAGGCTAATGCATCATTTTTAATGTCTATATGTTGTAAGCATGTTTTTCTTAGAGTGGCCCTATGTGTTGTGTATTATAATAGCTCCCCTTCCCCCAGCTTGGAATAATAACTAATTTTCCTTCAACCATGTTTCTAATTTCTATAGAGCAAAAGAAACCCCAAATATTCCTGAATACAGCAGTATTATCAGAAATGTATTATCTTAATATTTATTTAAATTATAACGAAAGTTGTGGATCTAAGAATAAATGTTTTGACACAAAAGAAAAAAAAAAGATTGCAATTCTTTAACTACGGAATAATAGTGTATATTGTTTAGACATATAATATATAAAAGAAGATAATATGCCTTGTATAAAACCTTTTGTTTCATTCAGGGGCTCCAGAAGCTCTTTGGAAGTAGTGGGCTCAACTGAGAGGGGTCTGGGGGTCTTTCCTGTGAATAACTTTAAATTTTAAACGCTGGTTGTTGGTCAAAATAAATATCTCCGTAAAATGTCCTATTATTTAATCACCAACACCTTTTTTTATAGCTTTGAAATAAATATAATGATTTTAACCAAACCTGCTGTACTCACCCCTCACCTCCTAATCCCAGTACCCCCACCAATCTATCAAGATCAGATGACCATAATAATGTTTTATAATATTTTTGTGAAAGATTTTTCATGCAAGAAAAATATATACCGTTAAATAAGAACATTTCAGTATTTTATTCAAACTTAGGGCCTATTATATATAGACAAGATTGTTTCAAAGAAAGTAAGATATTTGGTAGCCCTATAGAAAATTAACTCTGTTCATTGGGCAGAGTTTTTTTAACAATATTCTCATTTGCATAGCACTTTAATATAATGGCTTTTAACATATTTTATTTACAATTAACAGACAAATATTTAAAAAGCAAATTTTTTTTAACAATCTTCTCTGAATAAATAATGTAAATAAATGTAAAAATATGTTTAGTAAACTTTTTTAATAAAAGGTAAGAAAAATCAATACCATTTGTATATTTGAGGCAAATCTATACAATAATTTTCACCCTCACATCCTTTCTCCATTAAAAAAGTTTGAAATGGAAAGAAAAAATCACAGATTCTGGGAAAGTCAACCACTCAGCATTGCCAATTTTTATAATATTTTATTGGAGTTCCAAGTCAGAACATACACACAATAATGGTAATGCTACTTCTCCATAAAATATTCCTGCGTGAGCTTAGAGATTGTCTCTGCAAGCGATTTATTTAACCTTACAGTGTAGAAATAAAGTAGAGATATATAGAGTAGAGTATACCTGGCATGGAGATCACAGTGTAAAGCATTGGAAGGTATTTCAAAACAAACTCTTCAAAGATGTAAGGGGAAGATGAGACACACACTTCTGGCCCTCGTAACATAAATTATAAATGCATGTCTTCATTACTTAAGATTGTGAAGCTGATGTTGAAAGGGTTTTGAACACAGATAGGAATTAATTGGGGAAGGGGTGACCTTAATAAAGTCTCAGTTCCCCACTATAGAAACAAGGAGGGGCTAAAGCCTCATGTTCTGGAACCCCTGGTTTCATTTTATTTTTGTAAACAGGTTTTTTTCACTGTATCCCCTATTTTTTTATCACTGTAGCTGACATGCCCAAAATATTTTCACTAACTCAGTCTAAACTGATTTTCTAAAAATGTATGTTACGTTTAAATTGTGGTATGGTCAAATTCAAAGAAAATGGATGACCTGGCCTCTTGTCACGGGATGTGTTACGTTGAAATATCAAACTTATTAGTATGTACAGTCAATAAATGCTATATGTGAAAATATTATACAGTTCTGTGTATTTAAATAGGGATGGAATATTTAAATAGATCTTTGTGTGTATTCAAATAGGGATGGAATATTTAAATAGATCTGTCTAGTAAGTCTCCTAATACTTAAATTGTCATGGCAAGAGTAGGTAATTAAACTCAATTCATATGTTTATTTGTTCCACATAGTTAAATGTGTCATTATAACCTCCCACAAGGTTCCTTGGGTGAGAAGGGTACAAAAATTCACCTTTGAAACAAAAGGTCACCTAGTTCTGTTAAAGGATGGGCATCTATCACAGTACTATTGATCATACACCAAAAATCAAGAGATTGTGCAGTTTGTAATAAAGTAAAATTGGTATGACGAGTACATTCACTATCAGAGTTTACTTGGATGACAGCTCAAAAAGTTACTAGAAATAGTTCCTAATGTATCTCTAGGCCAATATGACATTTGTCACTTTGGATAGCTGTAATGAAAACATATAGTATTGTATGAGTGTTAAAGTAAACACAGTAATTTAGACTGATGTTATTTATATTTAATTGAGGTCGGGCACAAAGCTTATTTATTGTTTTATTCCACTAATAAAAATTATTATTCACAGCACTTTCACAAAAGGTCTAACAAATATAACTTCAAAATGGTGACCAATGAATTTAAACCATGTGATTGATTATTATGCAAACAAGCTCTTTAGAAATAGTGCACCTAGGCCACAGACAGATAAGAAATAGACTCTCAACCTTACGGGGGTTTCTCTATGCTCCTTTTGCCAGCTTGAGTCCTTCAACACTGGGCTTTGCTAGTGTCACTGCTGGGTGATGATAGGACTAAGTGCAGCATTCCTAGTGTTGAAGCACTCAAGGAAAAAAGGAGCACAGCCATTTTAACCAGGAAGTTTAGTGTCTGGGTATATTATTTGTCTATGACCTAGGCAGCAGATAAAAATACCTTACTATATGATAAAATATAAAATGAATTATATATAAAAAAATTAAAAGTATTTTCTCTTTTCCAAGTAAATACAATGCTTGTATTAAAAGGTATTAATGTATGTGTTACTGTAAAGTCCAAAAACCGGTAAACCTTAGAACTTACCAGTATATCCTAGCATTTGCCAATATCTGTCGGTAAAATTCTGAAATTTTGTATACAATTTGTAAATTTCGAACTTTTACTGGCTCTCATCGGTAAATCCTAGCATTTACCGATATCTATTGTAAAAGTCCAAAATATCTTATAATTACAGTTTTTAAACTTTGAGCATTTACTGGCTCTAATCGGTAAATCCTAGCATTGACCAACATGTCTTGGTAAAAGTGATCATAAGTATTATCTTAACTAATTAAATTATTTTTATTTAGCTATCAATTTACATTTACCCCTTTTTGTTGTTTCGAAAACTTTTTTGTGTTGGATGAGTTCTTGCCACAGTAAATTCAACCTATTACAAGAGAAGTAAGGCAGTGAACTCCTAAAACTTATTATATTCTTTATGGAAAACTTAAAAAACTCGAGTTGCTGTCGACCAATACTAGAGGGTGTAAATCTGCTACACCTTTCAAACATGCCCCAACTTATATTTTAGTGATTTGAAGTGAATATTTTACAATCATAATATAATAATAAACAACATTAGTATTTGAATATGTTAGTAGTAATAATAATAATAATGATTATTAATATTATTACATTATTACTTTTTTAACAACTATACATTTGTTTTAGCTTATTTAATTTTTTTTTTTATGAAATTACACCTCTATCACACCATTTGACCGTTGGTACCCGGCGTGGAGCGCTCCATCCACACCCCCCTTGCTACACCACTGGAATTTGCACAAGCAGGTTCTAAGGTTATTACCTTTACCGCCCGGCAGAGCATCACTTTTTGTTCACATATTGCAGTGGCTCAGTTTCAGTCTGGTCTTGTGCGAGTTTATACAATATGTAAACCTTTTGCATTTCGTATTTTGTAGTGTTTGGAGTTGTTGTTTGTCCTGTTTCAGTCCATAAAAATGAGTGACGTTCTGCGTAAAAGATTTTATGAGCTTTTAAGTGAATCAGAGACTAATAAAAAAAGTGAATAATTTTTATTTGACTAATGAAAAAAGTGAATAATTTTTATTTGACTAATGAAAAAAGTGAATAATTTTTATTTGACTAATGAAAAATATAATACAATGTTGAGTGACGGGAACGATGCAAAAAAAAAAAAAAGTGGCCTGTAAGCAATCCATTTACTATAGACATTTGAAACAGTATGATATTCTCAACATTGGTGGTGAAGGGAAACTCATAGCACCAGTGTCTGCTGGAAAAGAAGAAATTCTCTATTATATTTGTTTTGATAAACTTTTTAATGTGATATTTAAATCACACATTGCTATTTACCATGTTGGAATAACTTAAATGATAATGGAACTGAACCCTAAGTACAAGAACGTGACAGATTAATCAATCGTTACGTATATGAGATTATGTGAGCTATGTCAAAAGAAACAAAAAGCATTAAAAAGGGTCTTGTAGTGAAACCCATCCAACACAACAATATGAATTCAGGTTGGCGAATTGACTTAATCGATATGCAAGCTAACTAGGATAATATGTCGAAGTTCATGTTAGTATATCAGGATCATTTGACTAAATATGTCATTCTTCGAGCATTGCATTTGAAAAGGGCTGATGAAGTTGCATATCATCTTTTGGATATTTTCACCATTTTTGGCCCACCTAATATCCTCCATTCTGATGACGATAGTTCTGTAATCAAGATATACAAAAATTATGTGACATATGGAAAATAGTCCATGGAAAACCAAGACAGTCAGTCTCAGGGATCGATTGAACGTGTGAACCAGGACATTGAAAATATGTTTGCAGCTTGGATGGAAATAAATCAAACTTTATAGTGGTCTGAAAACTTAAGGTTTGTACAAGCATTGAAGAACAGGGCGTACCCCAAGGGGATTAAATGTTTACCATATAAAGCTATGTTTGGTGTTCCAATGAAAATGGGCACAGCTAGCTCAGGTGTGTCACGTGATTTAATTAAGAATATGAATTCCGGAGAAGATTTGGAAAACGTGTTGATTGCTGGAAATCGAGGCAAGAGTGACTAAGAAGAAAGGGAAGACAATGGACAAGGAATCAATCCCATAGAATATTTACAGCAATAAAGTACATTTGGAGCAGGGACACAGAAATCAACAGTAGTTGAAACTGAAACAGCAGACCAACCACTACCTTCCGACGAATGTGACGTGACTCTGACACCTACCAACAGAGTGGTTTCGAAAGCCTGCCAGAGAAGGTTTTTTAATACAGCAAAGAAAATGAAAGCAGCCTCTTGCAAAAAAAACAAAACAACCAAACCCTTCAGTTGGAGAGAATGTAAGAATTAAAGTACTGGATATAGACATGGCCAAGATTGATTAAAAATCAATACTAGCTGTTGTAATGAATATTGAAGGTGATCAATTTTAATTGTATCAGAATCGAAGTTGTAGGAAAATAAGAAGTTAGTCTATGGGAAGTTGTTAGTAAACTATCTTTTGTCAGGGAACAAGGATACAAAAAATATAATTGTTTAAAAAGAGTTTTACAAAAAAGTGCCTGTGCAAATCTTCTTCCATACTGTGTAATTCTAAATGTCATAGTCAACCTTATTGCAACAGGTAACTTTGAATGAATGTACAAGAGTAATTTATAACCAAATCGTAATATAAGAATTTTTAAATATGTTCAATCTACTGTAGCAAGAACTCATAAAACTCAAAACCACAAAAAGGTAAAATGTAAATTGATAGCTAAATAAAACTAATTTAATTAGTTAAGATAATACTTGTAATCACTATCACCAAAACTTGTTGGTAAATCCTAGATTTACCAGTGAGAGCCGGTAATAGGTTGTATAAGCTATTTCGGACTTTTACCAACAGATATCGGTAAATGCTAGGATTTACCGATGAGAGCTGGTAAAAGCTCGAAATTTCAATAAAATTTTAGATATTTCAGACTTTCGCCAAAAGATATTGGTAACTGCTAGGATATGCTGGTAAATTCTAAGATTTACCAGTTTTCAGACTATTACAGTAACATATGCATTATATTACACATTATATATAACATTTCAAAATAAAAAATAACTACTTTTAATTATGTTTAAAAAATTGTTTCAGATTGGATAAAAATAAATTAAAAGTAGTAATGAAATAGTGGGAGAAAACTTAATTTTACATTATTTTTAATTTAAAATATAACATAGTTAAAAAACAAAACAGTAATCTTTACAAGTGTTTGCAACCCAAAACGTAAACATATAATTTTTCAATTGTAATTTAGGTAAAAATCTATGGTGAACAGACTCTAAACTATCGTCCATGCACTTAATTTAAGAAATAATAAAAGTTAAAAATGAGTTAGGCTGAACTAAAGCCATGTTTAACCGGAGATCAGTAAGCAATTTAAACACGCCTATGCTATAATTAGTTTAATTACCATGGCCATGATATATAAATACACAATTACATTTTTGCTTGGAAAAATAAACTTACAGCTCTTCCTGGATCAGAAAAATCAATTCGCAACTGACCCATGGCTCTTATTATGGCCATTAGACTTTGGATTGTGTTGCTATATACAACAGGTCTGTATTGTTCACATTCTTCCTTAGAGTATCCAGTCTCATGAATAATTTTCATTTGCTTAACAATAGTGCTTTTACCAGATTCACCAGCCCCTGAAACAAACAATATATTATAGAACATATTTATTAAAACACAGTAGGTGACCTGGCGGTCCAGGGGTAAGGTGTCGGACTTCTATGCTGGGGGCCGGGGTTCAATCCTCGGTCCCGGCACAGATTTATCTGATTACCAAACCCTTCCTTCACCTCTGACAAGACATCTTATGAATGTGGGGAATGCCAGGCCTCCACCGTGGTTCGGATTCCACGTTAAACTGGAGGTCCTTAATTTCATCTCACAATCACCCTACCATTACACATTAGCGTAAGTGTGTATAACCCGAACGGGTAGTAAGACGCGGTGCTAATAATAATAATATTAAAACACACAAAATAATAAAATAGAAACCATTTTTCTTTTGCACTGTGCCTTATTAAATGTTCAGGTTATACGCATATGTACTAATCATTCAAATGAGTCATTAAGGATGAGGAGATTGAACTTAGAGGAAGTGTACCAGCATTTGCATGGAGGAATATTGGGAAACTATTTGGAAAAACCTCCATACACACAATTAGAATTCAAAGCTCGGCTCCTTGTCATCGGCAGTCTAACTTAACACGAAAGTGATGCCTTAGACCATGTGGCCACCGAGGCTGGTTTCCTTTAAATTGATGATAATAATGCTTGCATGGACTCCACTCTTGATAAGATCTGAAGAATGCTAGTACATAAGACTACCTCATTTTAACTTGTATTATGTAATGTCAACTCAAGATGATATCTCTAAATTAATGAAATTTGTTTCATGTAATATTTACAGCCATAATTCTAAAGTTTATATGTTTTAAAATTACAATATTTGAGAACATCTAAAAAGGTTTTAGAGTATATACTTAAAGTGTGATACTGTCAAAAAGTTGAATCGGAACATAGTGAGTGAATGTTAGTGAGAAAAATTTGAAACATCAAACAAAAAAATAATGAAAGAATCATTTGTTGCACTTGAAGTTAAAATTCCCCAATTTCAAGATAAATGTTTTGGTTTTTTCAAAGGCCAAAACGAATTATCTAGAACTGAAAGAGAACATTTTAATTTAGTGAGCATTATACACAATCATCATCAACCATTTACAGCCTGTGGGCAAGTCAGTTTGGTAAGATGACTCCAGCTTCCTCATTTGTTTGCTTACATTCTTCTACTCACACATTTGCTGTCATCTGCTCTTCCCATCTCTTTCTTGGATTCTCTTGCTGTCTTTTTCCTACATACAAGGCAGTGAAGTGCAATACAAAGAGCCTGCCTAGTGGGTTCCAAGTAGCCTTTCCTACTCAATCCTGTTCGTATCCATATGGTGTACCCTGGGGCCTGAGTAACCTGATGGAGGTTGGATGAGAATCACAGCAGAAGACACAACAGGTGCAAATGAGAGACAAGAGGCTTGCCAGGGCCTAAACCAATGAGCTTGGAAAGGGTCTGATCAGTTGGGTTCCAGTACAGTGGGCTGGAAGCCTGGGATTTGTGGCGGTTTAGTCAGATTGACTAAACAGCAGCCACAGACTCAGTAAGCCGAATATGCAACTGACATAACAAGAGTGCCTGGGGGTCTACAATGGGCAGTCCTACTGGCCAGGTGTGGGCCAAGACACACATATAAAGTCAATGGCTGAAGAAAACCAAACTCGAGATAAAATAAAAATAAAAGCTGGAGCAAAATTCTTCTGTGTATAGAAATGAATTAAATATTTGTAAACATAGTATGTCCATAAAAGCTATTTCAAGGTGGTGTTAGTGGTATATTAAAAGGGACAATGGATAATTTAGGGATAAAATGTTTACTTTTAGTTAATGATAAGGAGTTTATTTATTATACTCTTTTCCTTTTCTTATACTCTCTCCTTTTCTTTAGGCAACTTTACGTTTTCCCTGCTGATGTGCAGAAATTTAAATTCATGGCATGGAGGTTCAAGCCCCCTTTAGTCTTGTGGTTTAACTAATAAATAAAATATGGCTTTATAACACATACTTTCTAATGGCAATGTTGACACACAGTGAAAAAAAGAAAATTAAAAGCTATGGAATTCACAACTATTCTTGTCAGAATATGCATGGGTCTGTGAGTTTAAGAGCCTTTTTAACACTGAGGACTAAAATAAATTTGTATGAGCCTACCTTAGAAAATATAAAGTGGTTATAAATGGTGTACAAGATGCAAGATCTATAGACTTTAGTTAAATAACCAAGAAGTCTTATGATACCACTTATCCACAATAAAATAAAATAGGTTAAAATAAAATAGGTTAGACTTGGCAGAAAAGGATCATACAGGATAAGCAAGCTATAAAATATGCATATCCAGCCTGTTCCTCCTCCAACTAACTTTGCTAAAAAAAATGAACAAAATCAGAGAACTTATATGTGTTATCAATGTTCAGAAATCTTGCCTTATTTAAGAAGGGGTTTGTTATTTTAAAATATGATTCAAACCCAAATGGAAGTAAAATGTGAACATGTTCCCATAGGAAGTTGTGAGACAATTGGAATGAAATAATTAATCATGAGAAATTGTTAATAAAAGTTATTTAATCTGAGATCACTTATGGGGTGTACTCTCACCCCACTCAATTTTTTTTCACACATAAAATTTGTCAAACTGAGCAGGCACACTCTGTGTTCCAGGCTGAAAAGCAGATGCCAAGAAAGTGGAAACAGATCTAGAAGCATGGAAGCTCTTGATCAGTGAGGACATAGTACAAATAATTGTACAATGCAATGCATAAATTCTGAAATTAAAAGGCAAAAAAAAAACTAGAATAGCTCTGCAAATGTTTGCAAAGAAACAGATTCTACAGAAATTTACACCCTTATAGGTTTGTTGTATATCGCTGGAACGTATAAGGATGTAAAGTTTCACACAAAAGAAATGTGGAGCGTTTTTGATCCACCAATCTATAAGACTGTTATGAGTAAATGCAGATTCAGGTTTTTATTTAATTGTTTGAGGTTCGATGAAAAAGAATCCCGCAACGTGCAAGATAAATTCTCTCCATTTCATGAAGTGTGGGAACTGTTTGTAAAAAACTGTGTTAAGTATTACACGCCTCATTAATCTATCACCATAGATGAAAAACTTTTGGGGTCCAGGAATGAAGATAGTCACTATTTGTGATTCAAGAACATTTTATATGATTGATGTTATACCATAAATTGGAAAGGAAGACTGGGATAGCCGTGAGCCACTAGCATTGCAATATGCTCGCAGGCTCAGTCAGTCTATTAATGGAACAGGAATAAACCTTACAATGGATAATTGGTTCACATCTGTCTAACTTGCTGACTCAATGCTAGCAGATCACAAGCTAACTGTCGTAGGGACTTTACGAAACAACAAAGGTGAAATACCAAAAGCCTTTCTTCCTAGTCTAAAGAAAGAAGTCATGTCACATTCAGAGATGAAAAGACACTGGTTTCATTTACACTAAATAAAGGTAGAAGTGTAATTCTATTATCGACCATGCACAATAACAAGACAGTTGACGAACTTGCCTACTTGTATACAACTGTATATAAGACCCGACGTTGGCCACTGAGATAATTCTACAGTGTTCTTGATCAAGCCAGAATAAATGCCCATGTTCTTTTTTTGTGTGCAAAATGAGACGGCCACCAGAATATTGTACAATGACTGTTCTTGAAATCTCTTGGCGAGAATATCGCTATTCCTTACAATCAAAGGAGACTAGATGTCACCATTTCCACTGACCTGTGAATTGTAATTGAAACTATGCTAGATTCAAACAATAAAACATCAGCAAACACAACAGAAGGACCACCACGAAAAATACCAAAGCAGGGACGATATAGCCTTTGCTCTCGTTCGTGTGATAGATAGGTAAAAAGCTTTTGTACAAAGTGAAAAAACCTATGTCCAGAACATAAAAATGGATTATTATTATTATTATCACCGCATCTTACCACCTGTTTAGGTTATACACACTTACGCTAATGTGTAATGGTAGGTGAGATGAAATGGAGGACCTACAGTTTAATGTGGGATCCGAACCATGGTGGAGGCTTGGCATTCCACACATTCACAAGTTGTGATTAATACACACATCTTGTCAGAGGTGAAGGAAGGCTTCGGTAATCAGATTAATCTGTGCTAGGACCAAGAATTGAACCCTGGACCCCAGCACAGAAGTTTGACACCTTATCCCTAGACTGCCAGGTCACAACATAAAACATTATTTTAATCTCTCCTTACTAAATCTTCACAAATGTTTCAAAAATGTTCCCATAGGATCAAAAACCTCATATTTTAATTATATGATTTAAAATAAAATTAATAAACCTGTGAAATCAGCCCTTTTTAAAAACATTATATGTGATGTTTCAGTTCAAATTCCAAATAAATTACTAACTAGCCTCACTCAAAAAATAAAACATTATATGTGATGTTTCAGTTCAAATTCCAAATAAATTACTAACTAGCCTCACTCAAAAAATAAAGCCATTTTTATTTGGCCACAACATAAAATTCAAAGATAATTGGGATTGTTTTAGTGATTTTGAAGCTTCAATACATCCATTCCCATAAGAGATACTAAAGATTAAAATCTTCATTGTTTAATTTACATTTATATAGAATGTAATTACAACCAGGGTTGTAGAGGAATTGGCGCCCAGGGCAAACGGTAACATTACACTACCAGTTACATTCTTAGTTACTTAAGTAAAATTTTCATTTTCTATAAGTGTTGATGGAGATGGCCTACTTTCAATACCTACCTTGTTGTAGTGGTAGCGCAGTGGTAGAGAGACCCACCTTCTTTACCCAACCCAGTTTTTGCTAATGCTTGGTTTGGACAATGTTATCGGCCTCTTGTTTTTTTCCATTTTCAACATAATTCAAATTTAGCTGAGAAGCATGTGACAGTTTGGATATTAAATGTGAAAGTTGCTCGTTGCCGTGGCACTGTAATATTTATTTGATTAACATCGTTTGTAAATTTGTATAGCTTTATTGGTTGATTTGCGTGTGAATTAGTGCACTGTACTATGTGTGTGTGTCGAAATGGGGCCCATTTTTATTCTTAAGGCACTGCCTACCCTCTCTGGCGGTGTGTTGAGCTTTCAGCTCTCAAAATGGATGGCGTTGCTAACGTTATACAAACTGGTGGATTCCAGCCATCAGGTTGGCAGAATTACTGGTTTGTTTAAACAATTGGGAGACTGGCGACCGCGACCGGTAATCAGTAAAGGCAGCAAGCAAACTTTTTCCAAGATCTGAGAGAGATAAGAAGTGTAGTGCCGGACCGTAAAGTGTGTAGGCGACCAAGTTGGGCTAAACGTCAAGATACAATCACACTCTCGAGTAGAAAAATTAGCTTATCCATTCCAACCAGCTAGACGTCCATTAACCTGTAGTACCACTTTTGAATTTTGAACCTTTTTGATGACAAAGTTTTGTACTAGTTTTGTACCGTTTTGTACCACAAAGAAAAAGTTTTGTACCCGTACCTGTTTTGAGTAATTAGCATATCAACGTGGTGACTCCAGGTTAATGCTGTTGTACCACTTTTGAATTTGTTTTATTCCAAAGTTTTGTATTAGTTTTGTACCATTTTGTACCACAAATGAAAAGTTTTGTACCCGTACCCATTTTGAGTAATTAGCATATCAAAGTGGTGACTCAAGGTTAATGCTGTTTTACTACTTTTTAATTTTGAACTTATTTTGATGCCAAAGTTTTGTACTAGTTTTGTACCGTTTTGTACCAGAAAGAAAAAGTTTTGTACCCGTACCCGTTTTGAGTAATTAGCATATCAAAGTGAGTACTCCAGGTAAATGCGGCTGTACCCCTTTTGATTTTGAACTTTTTTGATGCCAAAGTTTTGTACTAGTTTTGTACCGTTTTGTACCACAAATAATTTTTGTACCAGTACCCATTTTGAGTATTTAGCATATCAAAGTGGTGACTCCAGGTTAATGCTGTTGTACCACTTTTGAATTTTTTTTTATGCCAAAGTTTTGTACCCGTACCGGTTTTGTGTAATTAGCATATCAAAGTGGTGACTCCAGGTTAATGTTGTTGTACCACTTTTGAATTTTGAACTTTTTTTGATGCCAAAGTTTTGTACTAGTTTTGTACCACAAATAAAAAGTTTTGTACCCGTACCCATTTTGGTTAATTAGCATATCAAAGTGGTGACTTCAAGTTAATGCTGTTGTACCACTTTTGAATTTTGAACTTTTTTTGATGCCAAAGTTTTGTACTAGTTTTGTACCACAATGAAAAAGTTTTGTACCCGTACCCATTTTGAGTAATTAGCATATCAAAGTGACTACTCCAGGTAAATGCAGTTGTACCCCTTTTGAATTATGAACTTTTTTTGATGCCAAAGTTTTGTACTAGTTTTGTACCGTTTTGTACCACAAATAAACAGTTTTGTACCCGTACCCATTTTGGTTAATTAGCATATCAAAGTGGTGACTTCAGGTTAATGCTGTTGTACCACTTTTGAATTTTGAACTTTTTTTATGCCAAAGTTTTGTACTAGTTTTGTACCACAAAGAGAAAGTTTTGTACCAGTACCCATTTTCAGTAATTAGCATATCAAAGTGTCACGTGACTCCAGGTTAATGCTGTTGTACCACTTTTGAATTTTTTTCAAATAAATATCTGGTGAGGGTAGTGATAAATAATAATGTATACTTATTTATCAGAGAAAAAATTATTTAAGGTAAAATTAGAGATAACTTATTTTTGAAGATTTTGTCACTAACTATAATAACCTATACGAGAGAGTATGTAGCTTACGATTTTGTCGTACCATTTATTTGAGTTTATTAATAAGCAGGCAAAATAAAAAATAACTAAAATTTAATGTGCTAAATTTGGCCACTGTGCTTTGGTTAATTTTTAAAATTTAAAGGCTAAAGAGGCAATAAAATATTTTAAAAGCAGTTTCATTTCGAAGACTAGAACAATATTGACTATAAATAGATCTGTTATTTTTATTACTGATATCACCATGTCATACTACCTGTTCATGTTTATACGCATATATGATAATCTAATTGGGTAGTAATGAGGAAAGAAGCATTTGAGAGGTTATCTACCATCATTTTTATTTTGGAAGATGGGGAAACAATTTAGGAAAAACTACCCCCAATAGACCCGACCAGGATTTGCACCCCAAGTGCTCCGCTATCAGCAGGCCAATTTAACACTGTAGTGACACCTTAGACAACTCAGCCACTGAAGTGGGTATCTGTTATTTAATACGGTGTTTACAGTTTTAAAACAACTATAGGATTTACACAATTTTCCAGAAATAAATGTTTTTGGGAATAATTTTTTATCCTATTGGTAGAGTTTAACTTGAGTAATATCTCCATGGTGTCAGCCTGCAAGCAGGCTATACTAATCGAGAGGCTGCCGTATGTTGGCGAAGATAGTGCCAACATTTTCAAGCTGAGGGTGCCATGTGGTTAGCACAACGAGCCCTCCAGACTTCTATCTCAGTTTTCTAGACTGAAGCGCTACTTATTCATTCAATTATCTCCTCATTTGTCCCCACGAGGTTGATTTTAGTTCCGTTTCACACCCACTGCTTCACAGACAGAATTAGGGGCACTGGGGATCGAACCTGGGACTTCAGGATCTGAAGCCAGTAAATCTGACCACTATACCACAGAGGCGGTTGGGTATCAACTAATTACTTACTTACTTACTTTATGGCATAGGGAACACAAAAGTTCATTTACTTTAATGGTTTTAAATATGTTTTTCTTATCATCGGCTCCATGTCGTGGTCAATATTGCTCAAGTGCTATGACTGATCAATGAGAGTGTAAATTAATCAGCTCTAGTAACTTGACTAGTTCGATTCCCTGTTAGGTTGAAATTACTTAGTACTAGCGTGATACGAACTCGGCCAAGGCACAAGAGATTTTGAACATACAATAAGTGCGTTACAGTGTGTTAGTAACATTTACTTTCAGCTAAGAGCTTTTTTTTTAAAAAAGTACTTGAAATATCAGAATAATCACTACATTGTTATATAGAAATATTTATTTGTATCTTAATTTTGATATTATTTCTACAGTAAATAAAATAGTATCGCTACTCATCCATTGTACTTAAATTAGTAGATACAGATAGCCTAAGCGCCAGTAATATGCATACCATTAAAAAAAACTTACCCTTTACGACACGCAGTTAAATAATCAATAATATCTTTTTGAGTTTCTTTGTGCACCCTTTCTAACATCGACCCATGCTTCATAAACTTGTTATTCACAAGGATATAAAATAATATTTTGTAAATACTTCTCCACCTCAAAATTTATACAATCCATTGGATTTTGTTCGAAAGCAAAAAGGTCACATATTGTTAATTATATAAAAAGTAATCACCGTGGGTACTTATTGTTCTAGACTCGATACATTTCTTCCTAAACGAGTGCACAAACTGCGAGAATGCAACAGGTTCAAATTAAAAGTAATCACATTTAACAAGCTAATAAAATAAAATTAACATTTTCACACCTTGACTACCAAAAACTTCGTTCATTAACTTTTTGAAAAATAACTTATTCCAAAGTCCAATGAGAGTCAAATCCTAGACCGTAAAATAAAAACTAGTACATAAAATTATATTGAGAACGTCTCCAAACTACATTTAGACCAAATTTTATTTAAAATAACTATGTTTGATATGAGCAGGAATGTTTATTTTTATTTATTATAATAGTGGATTAAAAATTCAATGTACAGTAGTTTTCATATACTTTGAATATTAACACTTATCATTACAACGTGTAGTGCTCAAGAATGAGAAAACCCAAGAAAGAATATAAGATAAGAATGAAGAATTTTACATGTTTTACTGCCTTAGGTAAATAAGGGCTAATGTCATAAAACTTTGTGTATGGAGAAGCATGTTGTTTTTTCTTTGAAAATAATGTATCACTAGAGTAATACACTCATTGAAGTAAGTAGGGACCAACTATATTTATTCACACAGCAGGAAGACTTTGTGAGTATTTTAGTTACTGAATATATTAAGATGTTTAATTGTTTATATTTAATTACGCACATTTTCATAATTGGACATTGGCCCTTCTTATCCTAACGTACATGGTATTAATGTTTCTTTGACTCAAGAAGGTCACAGAGATTAGTTTAACCCTCCACTGCTGCCTGCATTCCGATACAGCAGGTTAGCCAACGCTTGCAAAATGATACTAGCTTGTAAATGGGTAATGATCATACTAACGGCACCTATTATCAGCTAAGACCACTAGTTGCAGAAGGAAAAGTTGTATTTTAAACCATGTATTTTGACTAGTGTTGACTTGGGAGTCGTTAGAGCTCAATATCGTTGTGATTATTGAAGCTAACCCAAATTAAAAAATATGTCTAAAAAGAAAAAGAAATTATTCATTAAATAATATGTTATAAACAAACACTCTAGCTTAATTGTACAAAGAAAATAAATAAATCAATTAATAATTTTTGTTTTCCCATTTAAAATGCATTGAAATGGAAACATTTTAATGAAAATATTTCAATAACTATTTTTAGCATGGTTTGAAAATTCCATAAGAATTATGAAAGATGCCCAGATATGTTACTAAAATAAATAAAAAACAACAATGTTGAATTATTAGATATTAAAAAAAAATTGTTTAGAACCGTGCATTTATGGGTAGGCACAACCTTAAAGAGTAATTGTATATGTCATTTAAACTACACATTTAAATAAATTTCTCACTACAGCCCTGATTACAACATACCATAATCCTAAATTTAATTTTACTATTACATTTAGATGTATTTTAATACAAATATTTGTAACTTAAACTGATTAAAACCTTCACTGTTTAATGTACATTAATTTAGAATGTAATTACAACATACTATACTATTAAATTTAGTTCACTACTATAAGATTATCACACTTCAATTTTACTATTATGTTTAGGGGTATTTTTAATTCAAATATTGGTTACTTAAACTTAAATATACAACTGAGGTTGAAAAGCAAATGTATTGATTTACAACCTTATACTTTAAAATTATATAATCAGAAGGATAAGATGAAAAAGTTCATTAGAAGAGGTTCATCCACAAAAGGTTAAAAGGCATATGCAGTGTACATATAGAGTTTTTGATCGTTTGTAGCTTTTATATAGAATTGATTGCATCTATAAACATTCTAACTAAAGAGGAAGTAGTTATTGTTATCATAATCACATGAAAGTAAAACTTCAAATGAAATGTTCTTTTGATCGATTGTGTATTTTCCTCCATTTTAATCATCAGCCCACAAGTTATATACTATGAAAAAGTTCTGTGTAGACCTACACATGCTTCCCCTAAGGCTACTTATAGGTAGTTTTTTTTAATTATAATAATTAACATGATGGTCATTAATGGCTGCATTTAAGGGTAGGTATGAAGATAGTTTAAAGCAGTGGTTCCCAACTTTTTTCAACTGGCATCCTCCTTGGTAGATAATCAAATCCTCGACCCCCCCCCCCCCCCCATTATCTTTTTGGGTTGTTAATAAAAAATAATTTTAATCTAAATGTGTTGTAATGTAATTGATTTGCCCCTAAAGAATATGTGAGAGCATTGACAATAATATCATCCTAATTTTATAAACGTATCTTATTTCATTTAAATTATAATCTATTACATGGCGCTTAAAGCACTTCTTCTTCTAAGAAAGTACACGCTACTGTAAGTGACGTCAGAGTATACCAGCCAAGTCAGGTTGACAATTTAAGATTTTAAATAATAACTTCCTCTTCTTGAAGGTTCGAATAGAGATTTTAAAATGTAACTTGAGTCATTTTCTGGCTCTAGAACCTCCCAGTAAAACCGAGATGTTTTTGTCTTGTCTTTTGTTTTTCTAAACTAAACCTTCTCGAAGCTTCCATGAGCAATGGATGTATACGAAAGATGGTGCAATTGAACCTCACTTGGCGTCCAGTACTGCTCACTACTCACTAGTCACTAGCACAGCTCCTGTCCGCGATCCCTACAATAGGCCGCGTATATATTTCGACGACATGATCTATTTTCTCGTGAAATAAACCGAGATTTATAAATAAAAAACATGTCAACATAAAAAGTGTGTATTAATTATAAATCTTTAATTGGCGCTCGATCACGGGGCTATAAATACCAATTAAATCACAACATCAAAAAACCGTACCAATTTAATTAGTGCTCGACCACGAGGCAATTACCAGTTAATTAAACGGTGTAACTTCAATCGACGCTCAACGTGACAAACCAGAACTTCACATTTAATCACAATAATCAATGTAACACTGGAAGGATGGCTCATAAAAGAATGTGACATGATTATTGTGATGGTTGGCACCATTTTGTTTTCATCAGTTCTTGAATATTAGGTTTGATCTTTGATAGAAAACACCACAAATCACTTCCCACTTCAAATCAACAAAGCTATTTAATTTAAATGAGAGTAAGCATTGAAGATTCAGTAGTGTCACACGTGTCTTAGGGCAGCGTTTACAAACTGTGCTTCACAGTTATATTATTTATTTGTTTTTAACTATATAAAATAACATCAGTAATTAGGATTGCCAATTTTTTCAAATTTGAGTAAAGGACATTTGCCAAAGGTGCGGGTGCAAGGGCTCCTTCAGTTTAAAGAGTTTGGGAACCTTTGGCTTAGGGGGATGGTAGAGAGGAGAGTGAATCCAACCCTTTCGAGCTTGAAAATAAGCATGTGAATGCACACTTTCGAATCATCACTGAATTTATTACAATTGGTAGGCAGTGTTGTTAAGGATGCAAATTTTTTTTTATCTTAACTACTTTGTAAAATTGACATAAAAAATATCTTCAATTTTTATAGGATTTTTAACGTTATTTCCACACTGTCCCAAGGCCCCACCCCCCAAGGTTGGGATAAATACTTGTAATATCATGGAGAAAGGTTGGTTACCAGTAAACCTAGACCATATTCAAACCTTTATGTCTCCTTATCAGATGTGATTCCACTTTATTGTGAGCCTGACACCTCTGACCATGGAACCAGTGAATGTTTATAAATGATGGTTTATTATTTCTGGTAGTGTTTAAAACATTTATTTTGCTGATTTTTTTTTAATGACAGCTTTTTGTGTGTGTGTGTGTGTGTGTGTGTGCGCGCGCACGCCAAAATGCATTTTACAGAAGGCCTATGGTTAGAGCCCCATAAAAATGGTTTTATTTTGAGTTACATTTTGTTTTTTAAATCTCACTTTTCAGTGTTATTTCATGTTTATTCAAAGTTACATGTTATCTGAAGTATATTATTTACATATTCTGAAAATTTTAAAATGACACCTGAACACAGGAATCGAACCCGGGACCTTTGGCTTGTCTCATGCCCAGGGTCATTCTTCACTCATATTTTAAGGCATAGTGTCCCGCCAAAGGTCCAGGGTTCAATTCTCGTGTCCAGGTGTCATTTTTCAATTTTCAGAATATGATATCTGTGTGGAGTGATCCCTCACTAAATGCATACATAATAGCTTCGGCTATTTTATTATTATTTACATATTGAGATAATGTATACAAAATTAAAATTTCTTACTGAAACTTTATGTATTTGCTTTAAAACTTGTTATCAAGGTGGTCTGCATATACCACAAATTTGTACCCATAAGTTAGCTTACACTACAATAAAATACCAATCAAATTGCAGCAAGGTCAAAATTTCTACTTAATTTCTGCTTAATTTCTCCTTAATTTTGTGTTTATTTAAAGATTTTTTGTGTGTGTAAAAGTGGTGTTATTTCGTTTTATAGGAGGATTTCATGTAACAAGACAATTTCAGTTTATCTATAAGCCTACACAAGATTTGTTTGTTATGCTTTTGGCTGTTTTTAATGTGGTTTTTAGATTTATTTTGTACCATCTTTACCTACATTTTGATGTGTCTTATATTTACCACTTTCAAAAATTTAGGTGCCTTGATATTATCAGCCAATGAGCTTTTAACATGTGTGTGACTTTTTCTGTGATAGTGTGAAATCTTTAAACAGCTAAAGGTTTGTCACTTTTATACCTAAATTCTAGATGGTATGTTCTACAGTGCCTCTCTGAGCACATAGGCCTAGATTAATTCATGTAATTCAATTCAAAGATCAACCACAATTGGATGTATTATAAATATTTTTTAAATATATCAGAGTTCTGTCCTTTACAGTAAGTAGCTCTAGATAAAGGATGAATTTTTACAAGCCCATCTCTAGAGTTTTGTTGCTGTTTAATATATATTGGTTATTTTGTTAATGTTTTATCAATGTTTTCCTAGCTCAAATGAAAACTATCCACTTATGAATGTTGTATATTTAATAATTTTATTTGATGTTGGTTGCTGAAGAAAAAATAGAATGATTAATATTTAAGATTTTTTTTTCAAACAAATCACTAGGCATTTATAAATCCTGAAATTATCTACTTGAAATGGTATCAAATCTGACATTTCTAAAACACCAATCCAATGTAAAAATTCTAAATAGTGTTCAATGGAATTCCATCTATAAAGTTATGAAACATATCCACTCAGAATGGTATCCATTATCTAATGTATATAACAACCAAATAATTAAAAATTGAGATTAGTAAGCCTAAAAAAATACTATCCACAAATCATGGCTGGATTAAGGGATGAGGGGGGGGGGGGGGTTTACAATGAGCGTGGCCCTAGGCCTCGAGCTGGCAGAGGCCCCCTAAGATACCATGCACAAGAAGTTTTACCAAAATTATTTAATTTAAAGTGTATGAAATTAAAGTTAGGCTTGTTATAAAAGTTTATTTGAAGTGCAACAAAAAGATAAGTAAGCTATAGTATATATAGTATCCCTATCTTTGTGGCGAATATAGCCTTGCAACACCTTACTACTTAAGCAAAATAATGGGGTGGTGGAAAGTATGTGCTCTGTTATATGATTCATGCACAGTGCACGTTGAGACCAAAATAATGTATTATTGTGAAATTTGAAAGGAATCAGTGCGCAATGAGGGTTAGTGAATGATTTTTTTTTTCATGTGCAGTGTATCTAAACGATAATACCGGCTCAAATTAATATACCAAAGGCCTCAATCTGGGAAGTGGTAATGGTGATGGTGGTGGTGGTGATGATAATTTACTGTTGAAAAATGTCTATGAGATGGGCTAGTGTAAAAAATATTCAATAATAACCTGTGGATGTATTATCAACTTGCTGTAAGTACCTACACAATATTTTTACATAATTTCCCATATGTTTTTTCCTTATTGCAAAAATCTGTTGGTATAAGATTTGTATTAATTTTCCAAATACAAACATTGGATAGTAAATTTTTACCTTTCGTAGGGCTTACAACTGTTTATCTTTATCTAAGAAAAAATATCTGTTTAAGTTCAGTAATAAAATAAAATAAAGTTTAATACTAAATTATTATTTTTAAATTTGTTATAACCAAATTAAGGACACATTCTCACCATCTGTAATTCGTTTATTTGGTTTTGAAAATAATATTTGTGTTACACAGACTATCTTCTTAAACAGATAAAGTAAGAAAATGTTAATTATTTTTATGGTTACTATTTCAAATCTTGTTAACATAACATCATGTTTGAGAACTGTGCGGCCTTAGTGTACTTAAACAAATAAATATATTAAACTTTTTTTTCGCTTAGTTTAATTTGTTTGCTATTCTTAATGCTTCAAGCCTACCCATCTAAATATATGTATTTTTATTTTTTATTTTTGTGTATTTTGAATTAAAAATTAAAATTATACTTAGAGATTTAAAAAAATGTTTTCCACTGTGTATATTAGTTTAGAAAAAAACAATAACAATTATTTTAAGTATTTTTTAATTCCTTCTTCGCATACTCTAGACACAAATAAATATCACTTGCAATTCTTCCACTAGACCAATGTTAAACTGTAGTGTTAGTATTTTACACCAGGTAGCAACACCATCAAACTTAGCCTATGCTACTCGGATGTCTTCAAGATTGTTTAATCAAGTGTCTTCTCCTCCCGCACTGCCCCCTCTCGTTACTGCCGTGAACAACAGAGCAAAACCCATAATGGTCTCACTCATTATCCATTTTGCTTGACTGGTTTATGAAGCTTTATTAGTACTCTTCACCTAACCTTTTACAGTGTTGTCAGTATATGTAGAGAAGCAATGAAGAGAATCCAAACAAAACCAAAATGTATCTGGTCAATGACTTTGTTAGTAATGTCAAGTATCAGTGGTGTGTTCAGGGCTCCCCAAGCGCGAGATTTTTATTTAAAGATTGAGATTAGGAAAATATAAAAATAATTATGATATATATTGAAATATAATATATATTGAATATTTATTTCAGTGTGTTTTGTTTTAACTAATGTATATATGATAATAAAAAAATTGTTAAAAAATGGGCAGAAAAAAGGTGATAAAAAGGTCATAGCCATGAACACAAAAGAAATAGTAGAACTTATAGGCTTTAAAAAAATTGCAAAACGTGAGGTATCAAATTGACTTTGCTGAAAAAAGTTGAGATTTAAATGAAGATATTAAATCAACAGATTCATTAATAATGTTACAAGATTTAGAAGCTATTTGGCATTAAAAAAAAACCAACCGAATAAGGTAATACACTTTTACTATTATAATCATAATATAGTTAATTGGTAAGGTTTATGAGTGCTAGCATCAGAAAGTCTCTTTATGCATTTCTAAAAATTACTCCTGGAACATTGGTTTAATTTCTATGTCAAGATTGTAGTTTATAAAAAATAATCTCGGTCTTATATAAACTTTATCACAATATTAGTTTATAAGAATCCTGCTAATCAAGTTAAAACTTATGTTAGGTTCTTAATTATATTTTAGATAAAATGTTTTGTAAATAATAGTTGTTTAAATAATTCTTTTTAACTCTTTCAAAAATATTTATTTAGCCTTTATCTACTAACCAAAGAGTTGTGTATAAATTTAACACATTTGAGTGATTTTTTATTTTAGTAATATTTATAGCACATATTAAACCTTTGTTCTTAGTTTTCATAAAAACAACTAAAAATAGCTTTTAAAGCAGCTGTTATCAACCGGAGGAGTGGGGGGGATCCTCCTGGGTGGGAGGGCGGGCATGAAAACCTTCCGGGAAAGGGGGGGGGGGCTTATAACTAGGAAATAACTTTAAAAATTATCTAATAAAACAAGACATTTTATTTCATCAATCCCTTTTTTCAAAGTAAATAACACCAAGTAAGTAGGCTTGAACCCAATATTCAAGAACCGACGAAAACAAAAGTCTCAACCATCACACTAACCTTCAGTGATATTTTTTGAAACATTTTGCTGCAAGTAATACATTAAGTGTTGTGTAAAATAACGTGACTAAAAAACAAAATATTTTTCATATTTATTTATAACGATCCCAAAAGTAGGGGGGAGGGAGGATTTGATTACCTACCAAGGGGTCAGCTGGAAAAGGTTGGGAGCCCTTGTTTTAGAGGTATTCAACATTCATATCCCCCTCCCCCAATCTCTACTCCCAAAGAAAAAATTTGTTTGGTAAGGTCTAGACTAGAACACTTTCAGCACACATTTTAAAAACTTTTTGGACTTGAAAACCACCGCAGTAATCTTCAACAACTTTTTGGGTGCATTATTCAGCGGCCAGATGGTATAAGGTATCACTCTTAAAATAGACTAGAATGCCGATGATGGGGAAATTGAGGTTCAAATCCCTGTTGTGTGCACTGAGAGTACTTTTACCTAAATTGCGTTCCACTTTCCCTCTACACAACTGTGGGTGTACTTCTTCTAAATCTAACCTTTCTCATCCCTAATATATATATATATATATATATATATATATATATATATATATATATATATATATATATATATATAAAACAGTTTTTTCAGTATCACAATACTTTTTCTATAGGCCTAAATATTTATTAGAAATTTAAAAAACTGTATTTCTACTTCTAAAATAAACTTTATATATCACCCGGTTTAAATCTGTGTGTTTCAAATTCAAGGACAGCTGCACATAACTCAGGTGGACAAATGCTATCTAGTCATCTTCATTGATGAAAAAACACCTCTTTTCATAGAAGAAATAAAGAAAGATGACAATCTGTTGAGTCAATTAATTGCCCCAAAAGTTAAAAAAAAAATTAAGAGAGCATGTTTCCAGAAATTAACCTTAGAAGAGTTTCAAGAAAACTTAAATGTTTGGATCCTAATCTATAATAGGAGTGCTTCGCGAAAGAAAAAACAACTAAAGGCTAAAGCATCCATTGGTGTAAATACTAAGCATGAGTGAAGTTCAATCAACTAACTCACTCTTCTATGCATTGAACATTATTGCTCAAAATATTAATTTCAGGAAAACTATTTGAATATGTTATTAAAATATTTAGAGTTTTATACACGTATTGAACTCTCAAGACAATGGAAAAGAAATGCCTACTTGAGGAGATTTAAAATGTGATACTGAAGCAGAATTGAAAAGATCAGGTGGATAAAGAGGGTGACAAATGAAGACATTTTAAGAAGAGTGGGTGAGAAGAGAAAGCTGTTAAAGGTGTGTGTGTAAACTAAATAAAAATGTCACAATTTACTGTAAATAATGATTTCCTAGGGTAATTCAGAAAAATTATACTTTGACAGGAATTCTTGCCCTTGTCCTATGACCTTGGATGTCATTATATAAAACCCCGAGATTGCAGCTACAAACCCGGCATCACTCTGTAGCGTGTGACGTCACATTCTATAGCGTGTGATGTCACACTCTATATATCACCCGGGCTGTTGAACTGTGAGCCCGCCATGTGTGGCGCTAGAGGCCAGGTCACGCGGTCTTCCTCTCTAGCTTCCACACGGGCGGGACGTCAGTTCAACCCAATAGAGTTCAACCAAGTTAGTTAACTCAGTTCAGTCAGTCCAGTCAGGTCAGCTAGGATCAACGATCCACTAGCATTCCCTTTTGCACAACTAACCTTTAAACAGTTGTGCTGTGATTCACGATGTACTGTAATTTACTCTTGGACAAATGAAGTTTAAACAGTTGTGCCCTAATTCATGACGTACTATTTGTTATTCACTTTTAGACAAGTCAGTTTTCAAATATTATTAAACAATTTAAATTATCTACATTAAAATAAATACTATGCACAAAAAAATATATCTCTGGTTTTTAATATGTCTCAAGTTTCATTCACCAATAAATAATAACTTCAAGTAAACTTCAAGTGAATTTAGAAATGAAGCCACAGTGGAAGTTAACAAGGTGGTTTAGTAGAAGTTAATGGGAAGTTAGAACTGAGAAGTTACTTAAAGAAGTTACAACTCCTTGGATAGAATAATGGTAATGGCCTGTCTTTTGTTGGCAATGGAGAAAAAAAATTGTTTACTAAACCATTCAAAATATAAGTGTATATTCTGAAAGCTAATGAAATTCTGCATCTAACGATGTTAAATATAAGGCAATCACTGCTAAGTTCTGGGAGTAGTCGCATTTAAAATCTTTTTTCCCTTCCGCGTGTCAAAGTTGTACCACCATGTCAAAGTAGCCCCACTTTACGGTACCTGTATTTTACATGGGATGGACCAATGCAAAAGTTTTAATTGATTGGTATTTTATAGATAATATAGATGACAATAATTGCTATGAATTGGATCTTAATTTGGAGTACTTAGGCCTATATGATTTATAACAAATTTCCATTAGGTGTGCCAAATTCCCCACTTTCCTCTACAACCAACCAGGATTAGAACCTTGATCCCCCCATCATAAACAGTCCAGTTTCTTTCAAGAGTGACACCTTAAGCCCTCAGACCATATGACCCCTGAAGCAGGTGATTTTTTTTGGGGGGGAGGGGGGATCTCACATAACTATATGAATAGTACTATCCCAAAAATAATTTAAATTAATATTAATAAGGTAAACAATTTAATGATCATTGGAAAAATGGCATTCAATACATGGGTCAAAACACCACACAGAATATCATGGGTCAACACACAAGTTAGTCAATACGTTCCACTTTAAGTGGTTTTAGCGAGTTTTGTTTTATTGTATATTTATTAAAATATTATTAAACTTAAGCAATCTTGGTACTAATCATTTCAATCTATATTTTTATAAGCGCATCTTAATACCCCTTCGGGCTATACGTTAATTCACTCTCTTTAAGTGTGTGGTTATAATTAGAAAAACAGACCCTGTATAGTAAAAAGAAAATTTCTATACATGCAAAGTTTCTTCAGTTCTCCCCATTTATTTTTTAATTCAGATAATATTGACAGAGGAGCAAAACACACATATTGATGTATTTCAGGGAGGGTGTGGGGGAGAAAAACAAATTAAGGATTAATTTATTTTAGGGATGGATGGTGTGGGAGAACAGCTCTATTCAAGTGAGAGCAATACACCTCTGCTCTTTCTAGTTCCAACATCACCGACTTAATAGCCAAAGTTTCATTTTTGTACTTTGAGCAAATTTCAAATACTTTAATTCAAATTCCAACGTCACTAACTTCTTGTACAAGAAAAATGTTTTACTTAGAGCAACGCCCCCCTACATTTAGTTCCTGACTTTTTGCCCAAAGTATCATTTTACTTATTTAAAAAACTTACCAAGTAGTAGTAGTTTAACTACCCTTGCTGCTCTTTCACCATCAGCTCGTAAATTTTTGTCTATATTCTTAGAACGCTCTGCAGCTTCTTTCTCCACAGCCGTACTAACAGTACACCCCATTATGTGTATTTTTATACTAGGCACTTGTTGCTACACTATGATGCCACCCTGTGAGGAAAAAAAAACAATTTTACGGCGTAAGTTAATTAGAAAAAATAGTTTAACTTTGCACTATCATAATAGTTTAACAAGTAGTTATAGAAATAGCACATTCAATAAAAGAGAAATACCTTTATAATACTACAATAAAGCTAATAAAATAAAGGGAAAGTCGAACATCCTGAAAATGTATCAGTATTAGTCACTGTCTTGCGTCTTTTGAAGATTTACAGGTTAACCAACCAAATAAATCTTCTATAATGTTAAAAACATACAAGTTGCTCATTGATTTACTAATATCTATTCGGAATGAATGCGAGTCACAAAAGAGAAAAAGATGTTAGGGTGAGAGAGAACACAATATAATATATGATTAAAACAGGTTAAACATTAAGAAACATAAAGCCCACAAGATTTTACTCTAACGTGTGACATAAAACGTTCGAGGTTTGGTACACAACAAGATCAGACACAACTGTGATTTTCACCTCAAAAAAATACATTTTTGGCTTAAAAAATTCGAAACCGTGACTTAAGCTGAGTTTTTTTTTCGTGCATTTCGCCAAACTAGTAGTGAGTGAATCGCAAACAGTGCACAGTTCAGGATAAAAATAAAACCGCTTAAAATGAAAACTAGTGTTTAAAGTTTTAGTTGATCAATTTTTCTATTTATTAAAAATGGCTTATCCATTTTGCTCTATTAGCTAAGGTATTTAAAAGGACTTCACTTGTTTTCTTTTTTCATAACAGAAACAGAATAAATATCGCGGTCTTGTACTACCAAGGTCTATCATTGCTCTTTCTCTCCTCCCTTGCTTATCCCCACATGCCAAGTGTATTGTGACTCCAGTGTCCTTCTCTTCGTGATCATTCAGCTTAACACCGATGGCACATGATCAACTATCCCTTTCGAGTCACCTCAGCCACTAGCCGAGTCCCCCGAATCATCCAACAGGGGTGTATAAAGATATTAACAAGATACCACACATGTGACATGACCTTTACGAAACGCGAAAACCTGTATTTAAGCACGATAAATAAAATGGTGTGACCAATTGGTCGGTACATGTTATAATTTGCTCTTGTATCCCCCTGCAAGGAGTACTAAAGCATGCTATTCTATGTATGCGTATCATACATGTTATCCGTTATCCATCATTACCTTGAATGACTACCTCCAGTGGCGGATTCAGGGTAAGGGCACTTGGACACGTGCCCCCTGTTGTTTTTCAGAAAATACACACAAATTGTTTAAATTCCCTTTTGCTACGCATAAAATGAAAAATCGGCTTTTAGCTATATTTGTATTGTGGTTTAGCTATTTTCAACTTACTTAAATTTGTCACACTGATGATGATGGGATCGACTATCGAAGAGGCACACAATTTGGTCGTGCCTCGTGTGTTCTGTTTATTAAAGTAATTTAGAGTTTGGCTGTGACCGTGAGCCTGTGTCCACGAATCATTATGTTAGAGTGACACATTGTTACATCGAAACTCTGTTTATCATTTTACAGAAATATTGGTTATGTAGTTGATGACGAACATGATAGTGTACTGAATGATCCATTTTGTCCAATTGTGGAGTGTAAATGGAAAAGGCTGAAAGTGCCATAAAAGTGAAAATTTATTTTTCTATTGAAACGTGTAGTATGTTCCATCGCCAATAACGTGAAGTTAGCTGAATGTGCCCTAGGAACCAAATATAGTTCCTACAGCCACTGATAGATTTCGCAATCGCTGAAACAGCTTGTTGTAGTTTTGTGGAAAGCGATGAATGTGCTAGTCAGCATCAGCTGTGAGGTAAACACGTTTCCTTTGTTTGTTCAGTCCAAGATCTAAGTTGTGTGCGTCAGCAGTGTACTCGCTGTGTAGTCTGTTATATTACTCATTGTGTTAGTATTTCTGTGTTGTGTTTTATGATATAAATTTTAATATATGTCTGAATTCCATCACGAAACAAATAAAGTCATAATAAATAAAAAGAAAATTGCTAGGCAAGAAGGAAAACCATACACAACCACCAGTGGAAAGCGCGTTTCAGGAAAGGTTCCACCACCAAGAAACGTGAGTTGCAAATGTCATTATTCTTGTAAAAAATTTTCACCTTAACATAAAGAATATATTTTTATGGAACTGTATAAACTGTCAGAAGACCAGCAAAGTACTTATTTGTTGAATCGGTTTCAAATAGTGAACATTGGAAGGAGGTTCCATGGCACGTATGAAGATGCTAAAGAAAGTTGGCGGCAAGTTACAATAAATAACATCGTACCTGATGGACAAGGTAAGAATGTCGAGATTTGCAGTAAGAAATTTAAAGAGATTTTTTGCACCACCCCAAAAAAATTATAAACATTGTAAGAGAAGAAGAAATTGGGTGTCTTGTTTATGAAGATGGAAGAGGTAATAGTCCTAGCTCAAACGAGCATAAAAAGATGTTCACAGAAAATGACAGAAATAGTGTTAGAGCTCATATAAACGCTTTCCCCCGTTATGAAAGCCATTATGGAAGAAACAAAAGTTCTAGGGAATACCTAAGTCCAGATTTGAACGCTCATCGCATGTACAGTACATTTAAAAATAGGTATCCTAATAGGACTGTTTCATATCGATATTATAGTCAGGTTTTTGCCAAAAAATTTCCTAAATTAAAATTTGCTTCTCCAGTCATTGACTCATGTCTATAGTGTCACAAATATCATATAAAATTATCAGCTGCATCCAGAGAAAAAGAGAAAACTGAAGCAAAATTAAATTTAAAGTTTCATCAAAGAAAGACTGAAAAAGCTCAAAGAATCATGAAGTTGGATTTTATTGGCCCTCAACTTCCAGCAAGCAAGACAAGATCCGTCTGCATGGACTTACAGCAAGTTATGTTTGTTCCGATATTGACTATTCCTGCCAGTTGTCAACGTATAATTTGTGCATTTACATTGCAGATGACAGTACTAGTTACATGTGTATGTGGCATGAAGGAATTGCAGTGCGGGGAGGAAACCAAATTTCGTCATGTATCTTTAGGGACTCGTAACCAATAAAAAGCTCATTGTTTTATGCGACAACTGCGCTGCATAAAATAAGAATAGGATGTTAATGATTGCCATTATTTATTTGCTTCCAAAGGGAGTGTTTAAGTTTGTTGAGCTTAAGTATGTTGTCAGTGGTCACAGCTTTATGTCATGTGACCGTGACTTTGGCATCATTGAAAAACGCCGAATAGAGTGTCAAGCGATGGTTCCTGAAGAACTTAAATATGTGGTAGAATCAGCAAGAGTGAAAACACCCTTTAAAATTAGTTTCTATGGAACAAAATGACTTCATTTATTTTTCTTCTGTGGCCAATGAATCCATTGACACTAGCAAACTGAAAATCAGTAAGGCATCTTACATCAGGATCTCTTCAGCAAAGCCACATTTGCTATCAATCCTGAACGGGTACGAGTTAATGTATTGAGAAAAAATAAACAACTACAACTACTTCCTGAAGAAAACAACCTCCCTCGTGTTAGATATGCAAAAAAGATAAGTTCTGAGAAAATAAAAGATATCAGAGCCATGTATGAGTCCCTTAAACCTTCATATAAGTCATTCTACGAAGATATTTTCAGAGATGAAGAAGAAGAGGAGAAAGAAGTAGAAAAATAATAATAAGAAAAAATAAAATTGTGGAAAGGGCTAAAACAGAAACTATTAAATAGAACGCTAATTGCAAGAAATAATACAATAATAATGTGTTTAAATAACATGTTTGCTTTTTTTACTCGTGCGTGTAAACTGTTATATTATTTTTAAAATAACCATTTACATAATTTTATATTAAACATTTTATTATGTGATTTGAAACTTCCTTTACCTTTTTACTGCTAACCATCTTAGTTCATTTCCAAAAATTGTGTTCACTGTGTGTGTGTGTGTGTTTGTGTGTTTGTGTGCTTAGTTTTAGCTATACCAATAATCAAAATTATATTATGATCCCTAAATTCACCCTGGAACTTTCATCAGTTTCCTATGTTAACGAAGGTTCATTCATCGCTGTCTCCGTTATCTACTTATAAACATTTTTAAAATAAAAACCATTCCCAGTAAATAATTCAAAAATGTATTTTAATCAGAAATATATTTTTTTTGTATTTATCAAGCCTAAAACAACTTCATATTTCACTAAAATGTGGTTTCTGAAAGTTTTTGTTTTCTGCACTTAGAGCCTTCTCCATTTACACTCCACAATCGAAAGAAAGAATTGATCATTCAAAATACTCTGGATAAAAGAATTTCCTTCGTTGTCTTATAGTCATACGTTTAAAGGTTATTTTTTCAGAATTTGTGTGTTATTTGGAGAAGATGAGGAATTTTGTAGTCGTATGTAGCTGGTAAAGTTGCTATATAACCTTTATCATCTTAAAGAAATGCCAAGAATGATTTAAGAGTTCATGAGAAAACTTAATACCAATAGTAAAACGTAGTTAGGTCTCAGCATTTTATTTAGGTCATGAATGGTAAAACATTTAGTATTGGACAGCAAAGGATAGTACCAACAAGTGAAGGATAGAAAGTAATAGATAAACATTAATACTAATTAAGACGATACTATTTTGCGGAATGGAAAATATCGCTTTGGGGGGTCATAGAGATCATGGATCGATTTTATTAGATGAAGATAAAGGCAAGTTAGGCAACGTTGATAGGTTAAAAACTAAAGGTAATTTCAAGGAATTACTAAGATTTCGTATCGATGCTGGTGACAAAACTCTTGAAACCCATTTGCATACTGCTGGTAATAATGCTAATTTTATAGGAACAACAACACAAAATGAATTAATAAAATGCTTCGGGGAAATCATACAAAGCAAAATTATTAAGAAGGTTAAAGTTTCAAAGATTTATAATATCTTGGTTGGCGAATAAACCGAAGTAAGTATTTCCTAGAAACTTTCATTCTGCGTTCAATATTTCGACAGAGAAAAAGTTCACTATGGAAGAAATAAAGTTTTCTCCACGATTGATTTGAGCAAAGCATATTTACAGTTAGCGGTGGGAGAACGCTCCCATCCACTCCTTACAGTAAACACTCATAAAGGACTTTATAGGTTTGCACGACTACGTTTTGGGATAGCAGTGGCAGCACAATCTTTTCAACAATGCATAGAAAGGTTGACACAGGGACTGGAGGATACTTATTGTTACCTTGACGACATGATGGTAGTAGGTAGGGATAGGGTAGAAGCCTACAAGAAGACAGAAAATATGTTACAGTTACTAAAAGAATATGAAATTAAGCCTAATTTGCCAAAATGTGAATTCTTGAAAACTAGTATAGTATTTGTGGGACATAAACTTGATGAGATGATATCACTACATCGGATGGACTTGTCAAAGTGATGTTGGATGCACCAATACCCAGTGATGTCTATAGGTTGTAACGTTGTGGAATTACGTTACCGCGATGTGCGCCTATTGAAGAATTATGATTAATACACTTTTCATTTTGACATGTTTTTTATTTCTGAATCTGTTTATTTAATGTGAAAATAGATCATGTAGTTGAAATATATACGCGGCCTATTGTATGAGCGCGGACAGGTGTTGCTGGACGCCAAGTGAGTTCTGTCAGTATTGGACACCAACTACCAACTGCCTTTACGTTGCACCATTCTTTGTATATATTCCTTGGTCATGGAAGCTTCGAGAAGGTTTAGTTTAGAAAAACCAAATACAAGACAAAAACATCTCTGTTTTACTCGAAGCTTCTAGAGCCGGAAAATGACTCAAGTTACATTTTAAAATCTCTCTTCGAACTTTCGAGAAGAGGAAGTTACTATTTGAAATAGATATATTGTCAACCTGACTTGACTGGTGTCACGTGCGTGACGTCACTGATCAGTGGCTTTTGCCTTATTAGAAGAAGAAGTGCTTTAAGCGCCATTTAATATACTATATAATTTAAATGAAATAAGACGTTTATAAAATTAGGACGATATTATTGTCAACGCTTTCACATACTTTTTAGGGGCAAATCAGTTACATTACAATACCCCCCAAAGTGTATCTGAAAGTAGAGACCTTGTCGTATACTTTTTGATACGCTTTGCTAAAAAAAATAAAAGACGAGAAAAGACGACATGATCATTTTTCGCACACCCTGTATAAAGTTTCACAAATTGGATAAATTCCAATAATTTGGAACACTCTGTATAATGTTGTTCTTGATTGATAATAATATTTGAATTGGTGTTCTCCGACTGTAAGTTTACATGAAGTATTTATACAAAGAAGTTGAAGTTATATAAATCAAACATTAAAATATAAAATGTTAATCATAAGTTGAAATTAGATAAATCAAATATCAAGATATAAAATTGTTAAGTATAATTACAATTAATTGAAATAAAATAATCAAAGTTTATTATATATAAAAAAAATTGAATTTAAACATCACTAATCAAAAAGATTTTTTTTTTACTGAAAAAAACCAAAATTCGTTGCTATAACGTCCTTAAGATTGATTAAAATACATTAAACTCTTTAATAAAAAATGTAATTTAATTGTCACTAATCAAAGTGTCTTTTGATCATTTATTGGTTTAAACACTTCGTTGCACTTTTTATTCATTTCTTATTGATCCTTCACGGATCCACTTTTACTATTATTATATTAACATACTTAACAAACACTCTTAATGCTACACATACCCTTAAAAAGCCTGACTGCCAAATTCGCTATATGAGCCACTATTATACTCTTAAAAGCCTGACGGCCAAATTCGCTATATGAGCCATCACTTAAAATACATTTACAAAATAATTAGCTTAAAAACACAAAAGAATAATTCACAAAATAAACCCAATTACTTAAAAGATAATATAATTACATTGTTTCGGACAGAGAAAGGATAGTAACAGAACATCTGAATCACCTTACCAAAATCTTTATTTATCAGAATGCCTAACCTCAAAAAAATTTAAAATACTTGAAATATATAGACGATAATCTTGGAATCATAAAATATTTAAATTTATTTTTTCCCCTTCTTAATTGAATAATGAATTTCTCATTAGTGAAAAAATCTTTAACTGCATCTTTCTCTATTGATTACAATCTTTTGACTATTGCCTATTTGCCTGAGGCATTTAAAAAATGAAATTATAATAAAATCTTTTATAGTAGCCTAATTAGGTCTAACACCCTAATTAGCTCTCATCCTTGTTAATACATTAGCATTATTTGTTATATCACGTAATCACAGAATATCCTTTTAAACTTATTCACAATCTCCTCAATATCTTTAAATTTTAATCCAGAATTAACCATTGGATATTTATCGCATATTATTTAGTGGAAAGCTTAGGCCTCTGCCTCATTTATTATAACTGACTCTTTGCTGCGTGCTAGCTCTATTTGTGAATACCTGCTACCTGAACTTGGTGATCCCTTTGACTCACCATTTATAAAAATTGAAATTATTCATCATGGCTTACTATATCTAAGTCCATGGCTTAATACACCTCAACTTCCTCACTCAATTCTCCTCAACGCTGCTAGATGCCCTCGGGCCATCCTTAAACTCATAACGACGATTAATTAATCTAGATCATGGCTTGCCCATAGCTAAGACCATATCTGAAAAAACCTCAACTCCACTTCTCAACCTATATACCTCAATGAAAATACCTCAACTCCACTATCTAAAAAAAATGCTTTTAAACAAGACTACTCGCCTCTTATTTCCACTCACCTTAACATACTGTAATAAGCACTCAAGTGCATATCTAAATTAATTTCTCTAGATATCATAGATCTTACTTCTTCAGCTTATCATCTTTACTCTGTGATTTCGTTACTATCTTAATCAATATCTTTAAATTTATTGCAATTTAATTAATTGAATTAAAATAACCCCCCACATAAATATTAAAATCCTTATCTTGATTATAAAAAAAATGCATCATTGATGAAATAATATATTTATTCAGATTTCCAAGATCGTCTATTAATTAATAAAACTTCCTAACTTTTTTCTTAAATTGAAATTATATAAATTTTTTAAACTCAAAATTGCCCTGTTAGCCTAATTTTTACTCAAATTATTACCTAAACAATAGTTTACAATTAACAAAAATTATGACCTACTCTTAGAATATACTTAGACCCTAATCTATCCTCGCGTGATTACAGGCTTTCACGCACCTCCAGCTGACAAACTTATCCAAGGCCTCACCTAACCTTCTATCCGAATTTATCCCTTGCATGCTTCTAAGGGTCCATGCCCCCTCCTACTGACAAACTAATCCATGCCCTCACCTAACCTTCTATCTGATGTTTTCCCTTGCATGCTTCTAAGGGTCCATGCCCCCTCCTTATCTGTTCTCCTAACATGTTTCTTCTGGTAAGACAAGATAAAGTAATTGTATTTACTTTCCAAAGTTGGATTATTGAATATTAAGGAAGTGGGGCTGCTATCCACACCTATCCGAACAATTAAATCTATTCCATATACAAGGTTAAAAGGTATAATTTACATAATATACTATGAGCCTAACGTCTCACAATTCTTGTTATATTTCTTATAATAGTATTATTATTTTCATTTATGTTTTTACTCCCTTTCTCTACTATTTACGTTTTGCCTAACTGGAAATTTTATTTTCCGCAGTTGGACTTTTAGTTTAAATGTTAAGGGGGTGGGCCATATACCTCACCTATCCTTACAAAAAAAAATGGACTCCCATTTACAAGGTTAAAATGATAAAGTTTATATATTATACTAGGAGCCCCTCGTCATACAATTCTCATTTTATCATTATTATTTTACGATATTTTTTCTCTTTTTCTTAGTTGGCCTAACTTGAAAAGACCTTTTCTCTGAACTGCTTCGCGATGAAGACTTACTGATCCCTACTCTAATCCTTTCAAGTTCTGCCGACTACTTAAGCTGTCCTGTCTATCTCGTTGAGCGAAAATAAAAAAAATTATGTTATTATTTATTACTAGAGTTACTTTTGTCTTCTGTGTGTCGTCTTAACCTTCCAAAGAAAGATATTTTCAGACTGTTGTTTTGCGTTGTAGAAATAACTATAGATGACCACCTGTAATAAGTGTGATGTAGGAATGACAATGTCGTTGAAAGACAAGTATAGAACTGAGTTACACGTCAATAAGGACCCCCTCTCATTTTGACAAAAGAAATATTAGTTCTACCCTTTCCCAAAAAAAAAGATTAGTGTCACTTTTCGTGTTTGGTCGTTTATGGTTTCTTTACAATTTCCTTTTTGAGATGTGTTTCAGGTGTGACACTTTTACCTTTCTTCAAACTAGTACGCAGTTATAACTTTGCAGAATTCTGAGTATATTTTAGCCACTGCGTATTTCCTAGGAAGAAAAAGCCATTTTAGCATCTCTCTCATCTTGTTAGTTTTTGTGCTACAGATCCAGGTTCGAACTCTTGCATAGTCATTTTACGATTTAATTATGTAAATAAAATCCTGTTCCTATCCTTTATAATTAATGTAGCTGAAAAAATGTTTAGATATCTGTCTTGCTATGATAGGGTTTTAATTCTGTGACATTAAAAACACCTCTAATCTTAAGAGTCTCAGGGTCTTGAATTAAGTATACATTTTGACCTATTTGATATTTTACCTGATATGGTCCTTCATATAGTAAAAAGAACTTTTTTACTTCCTTATTCAAAGCTGATGATAATTGATGATGATTTTTTTTTTTTTACAAGAACTAACTGGCCATTTGCGTATTCAATAGGTTTAAGAATCTTTTTATCATGGTACCAGGTTCGTTTCTCTGCTGTATCTTTTAATCTTTTTACCGCAAGATGTAATTTAATTTGATGACCTATTTCTAACCTTGCTTGTTGCTACTTATAATTGTTTATTTTACAATTTCTACAAGTACGCACAACCTTCTCTTGCACAGGAAATATTACTTTTACGTCGCTGAATTTGTGCTTTTTAAATTTACTTAAATTTATATTTTAAACTTTTCTTACTACAACTAAATTATTATAGTTACCCTTATTTCACTTATTTAAAATTTAAATCTTTAATTTAACTGCTAATTTTTTACATTTATATAATCCGAAATTTAAAGTTTATTTAATTGCCTCCTGGATCAAATACTTTTTGTGAGTCGTACTCATTTAAATTTGATGTCCCTGAGAATGGTGGTACATAATTAAAATTTGGAGGGTAATGTACTTGATTGGTTGTGAATCTGGGGTTACCTGCATTGTTATTTCTAGTAGTTTGTCTATCACTAGAATTTATTTGCCTCGGAGGTCCTTGGTTCCTCTCCTGTCGATATTCTATTCTAGGATGTGGATATTTTCTATTTTGCTCTGGTATTGGATAATTATTTCGATATCTCTGCCTATCTTGTCCATTATTAATTTCTTTGAATTGAGGGTTTGTTGATTGCCTATGCCTATCAATATTATATCTGTTTGTCTGATCATTGATTTCTTTGTTTCTTTGATATCTATCGTCAAATGCCATTAATACTCTCTCTACTTCTTTGATGTTCTGTTTATTTATGCTAATGAGAACGTCTTGTACTGGAGTTGGAAAATGATTCATTAGAAGACCTATCAATCTATCCTCTACTACTGGGTATCGCAAATATTTCGTTTGTGTCACAAATTTATTGAAATATTCACTCATAGTACCATCTTTATCGTTATATTTTCCATTAAAAATTAATTGTAGAAAATCATCCTGCATATCTTGAGACCAATATTTTTCCAAAAATATTTCCCTAGCCTGCTCGTATGTCTCCCATTCACTCTCTATACTATCTGTCCAGGATTTTGCCTCATCTTCTAGGCCTGATAAAAATATCTCTATTTTGACTTTTTCATTTATTCTTTCTCCTTTAAATACTCTTTCTACTTTATTTATATATTGTACTGCTGAAATGTTTCCTCTCTTTCCTTTAAATTTTGGAATAAGTGCTAATGACGTTTCTCTTAGTCCCTTAGCAAATAAGTTGGTAGTATCGTGTAAGTTACTAGATTCCCCTAGATTTGTTTGATTTTCAACCACAAAATCGGTTAGTTTTTTATCTAGTTTTTCTACTGCCTTATTTACGATCCCATCTATCTGTTCTTTAATTAAAATCTTATTTGTGTCTTGCTGAGAATCAAGTACTGATTTTACCTCATTTATTTCTTTTTCAAGGTTGTGTTGGACTACCTTAACATTAGTTTGTGTATGTTCTACCTGTTCCTTTAACCCTTTAATTGACTCTTGTTCTACTATTTCTATTTTATTTTTATTGGCTGAAATCTGTTCCATTAACTTGAACTGTCCTTTCCTTAAGTTTTCATGCTTTTCAATCAAAATCTGTTTTACTTTTTCCTGTTCTATCACTTTTGTGTCTACCTCATTTAACTGTACTGCTAAGTTTTGATGAACCGTCTCTAATTGATCTATTTTTTGCTCTACATAACCAAATCTCTTATCACAAACCTCCTTACTTAACTCTATTTTAGCACAGAGTTCTTTATTGATTTGTTCAAGTTTAGTCTGATTTGTATCTATTTTCTGATTAATTGCCTGGGTATTTGCATATATTATTTGATTAATTTCGTGTCTACTTGTATCTATTTCCTGTTTAGTCTCCTGGCTACTTTTATCTATTTTCTGATTAGTTTCCTGGCTACTTTTCTCATTACTCGCTACTATTTGCTGTAACATTTTCATAATTTGATTTAAATCTACTACAGGTTGCTCCATTTTTTGTTCCCTACTCTTTTCTAGTTCTTCCTCTTCTACTATAACATTTCTTTCTTTTTCTGTCCTATCTCCTCTCTCTCCCTCTGCAAATGACTCTTCATTGTCCTGTTCACTTTCCCTTATTTCCTCATCTGATTGTTCTAGACCTAACTGATTCCTAGGTCTATTTTCAGCTACCTCTTCAGAATAGCTACTAGCGTCACTATTATCATTTGAATCTGCCATTTTTTAATTATTGTTCCCTTGATTTAAATCATAAAAAATTTATTACTGTTTCACCCCCAAAATGCACAAATGACAAAAATATATTTTTCACTAATTAATTTAAGTTTCTGTTGACTTATCTGTGATATCTTCTTTATACTCGTCTCCACCCCAGTCTTGTTTGGTGATGGTTGATGGTACGCTGCTTCCTGTTTATCTTGGTCCTCGGCGTTGTCCTCTGCTGCTTACCTCGGTTCTCGGCGCTGCTTCTTGCTTATCTCGGTCTTCGGCGTTGTCCTCTGCTGCTTACCTCGGGGAGGTATCTTGTGCTGCCTCCATCGGTCCTCGGCGTTGCTTTGCTGCTATTGTTGGTGATTCACCTCTAATTACCTCGGGGAGGTATTTCGTGCTGTATCTCAGGGAGGTTTTTCGTGCTGTATCTCGGGGAGGTAATTCGTGCTGTATCTCGGGGAGGTATCTCGTGCCCCTAAGTTGGGAAGCCAATTGTAACGTTCTGGAATTACGTTACCGCGATGGGCGCCTATTGAAGAATTATGATTAATACACTTTTCATTTTGACATGTTTTTTATTTCTGAATCTGTTTATTTAATGTGAAAATAGATCATGTAGTTGAAATATATACGCGGCCTATTGTATGAGCGCGGACAGGTGTTGCTGGACGCCAAGTGAGTTCTGTCAGTATTGGACACCAACTACCAACTGCCTTTACGTTGCACCATTCTTTGTATATATTCCTTGGTCATGGAAGCTTCGAGAAGGTTTAGTTTAGAAAAACCAAATACAAGACAAAAACATCTCTGTTTTACTCGAAGCTTCTAGAGCAGGAAAATGACTCAAGTTACATTTTAAAATCTCTCTTCGAACCTTCGAGAAGAGGAAGTTACTATTTGAAATAGATATATTGTCAACCTGACTTGACTGGTGTCACGTGCGTGACGTCACTGATCAGTGGCTTTTGCCTTATTAGAAGAAGAAGTGCTTTAAGCGCCATTTAATATACTATATAATTTAAATGAAATAAGACGTTTATAAAATTAGGACGATATTATTGTCAACGCTTTCACATACTTTTTAGGGGCAAATCAGTTACATTACAAGGTTAAGGGAATATCTTGGACTCATAAATTACTATAGTAGATTCTTAATTAATTTAGCATCAGGGCTTCACCCCTTATACAAATTATTGGAATCTAAATCAAATTGGAATTGAGATACTAACTGCCGTTCAGCTTTTGAGAAAAACAAAGAGTTATTAATAAAGAGTGAGGCTTTGGTACCATAAAACCCAAATTTCCCAATTCAAGTGACGTTTGATACTAATCCATATGGAGTAGGAGGGGTGCTCACCCATATTATGGAAGATGGTACCATAAGACCTGTAGCTTTTGGGTCACGCACGTTATCTAAAAGTGAACAGAAGTATGCACACATAGAAAAAGAAAATTTGGCCTTAGTGTTCAGCTGTAAAAAATTCCATAACTGTTTATTTGGTAGATCCTTTAAACTAATAACAGTTCATAAGCCACTTACATCACTGTTAAGTGCTAAAAGAGGGGTAGCTGTAATGGCAGCAGCAAGAGTACAACGCTGGGTGATTCTTTTAGCATTACCTATATAATTACCCGTGAGTATACCGAAAGGAAAGTGAGATTCCAGAAGTAGATACACTGTCAAGCCTTCCTAGGGAAGAAGAAAAATAGTCAGATCAGAGTATTAATTTCTTTTCTCCCTTTATGGATGTACCTATCACAGCCAAAGAAATTGAGAGAGAAACAAGAAAGCACAAAATTCTGAGGGCAGTGTTGGATTTTACTTTAAACGGATGGCCAAGAATGGTGGATAAAGTAACACTAATGCCTTACTTAGATTGCAAAGAGGAACTGTCAGTTGAGGAAAATTGCCTCATGTGGGGAAATCGAGCAGTTATTCCTACAAATATTCCAGGAAGCAATCTTAGAAATATTGCACTAAGAATATCTTGATGTTTGTCGAATGAAAGGTCTTCCTCGCTGCTATGTGTGGTGGCCCAGACTGGACTCAGACATAGAAGACATGGTACGCAAATGTGACATTTGTCAAATGAAACAAGGACTAGTAAAGGCCGCTTTACATCATTGGTCTTGGCCCAGCAGGAAGTGGGAACTAGTACATTTAGATTTTACTACAAAAGCTATACATAACTTATTGATTCTATTTGACGCTTACAGTAAATGGGTAGAAGAGTTTCCTATGAAGTCTACTACATACACAAAAACTATTGAGAAGATTTGTACTTGCTTTGAAGTCTACGGTTGCCCATAGTAGATAGTGTCAGATGGAGGACCACAGTTTGTTTCCCAAGCGTTGGAAACTTTACTAAGAAGGAATGGGGTTAAACGTATCTGCTCGCCTCCCTAACATCCAGTCAAATGGTCAAGCTAAAATCATGGTGAAAACACTAAAAAAAGGGCATTGCTTGGACAGGAACTGCAAGAGGAAAGGAAAGAAGGAGTATACAAAATAAAATAGACGGTTTTGTCTTTGCCTATTGTAATACACCACATACACTTACAGGAAAGACCCAGTCGAATTATTTCTCGGCTATAAACCAAGAACAAGACTTTACACTCTTGAAACTGATCTTGGCTCACATAATTGAGTCAAAGTTAGAGAAGATAAAGATGAGTGCAGAAAATCATCGAGGACCTAGACATAGCTTTATAAGCCATCAGAAGTTATTAGTTAAATGTGTAAGGGGTGAAAATTTTTATTGGATGCCCGGAGTGATTAAAAGTGTAATTAGTCTAATGACGTACTTGTGTGTGATAAATGGAGAGTGTAGGCTCGTGCATGCAGATCATCTCCACAGCTCGGAAATAGGAACAAGTAAACTTCATAAATATGTCAAGGATACCACTCAATTATCAGATTTACAACAGACACCTTTTCAGGAAATAATCCACCAAGCAGCAACAAGTCCTCCTGTTAGCTTGCAGAGGAAGTCACAAGCACAAACTCACCAAATAAATCAACCTCGTGACCCTTGGAAGAGAGACCACAAACATCCTTTTAACAGACAAAACCGGAAACTCAAAGGTCAACTAACAAAGAAGAAGATTCACAGCCTCTGTTGAGACGGTCAACACGTGTGGGTCGTGCCTCAAGAAGATTGGACTGGTAGTTATCAATCAGAAAATTTGTAAGGGTGGAGTTGTCGTAAGATATTTAAGTGACAAAGCAAGAATGCGGTGAACGGGAGAGCAAGAAATTAGTTGTAGCTGAAGAGAAGTGATGATCTGTGGAAGTGGAATGGAATGAAAGTGAAAGTGAAAGTGAAAGTGAACATACAGAACTATATCCAAAGTGAGAAGTTATTATTATATAGAAGTAGATGAGTGTGACAATTGAATATACATATAAGGTACGAGTAATAAAACAACACTTGAGATCAACAATGGGTCAGGAAAGACTCGTTGGTTTGGCAATACTCAGTATAAATAAAGATATTAAAATAAATCCTGATGAGATTCTAAATATGTTTTACTGAAAACATTAGCAAAAAGTTCTAATACAGTTTATGTGAACTTGTTTTCTTCTCTCATTTGAAAGAAGTGAATATTAAGTTTAGTAATAATAAATCACAAAACAAGATTTTTGATTCCCACTGCTATGCCTCATAAAATAGTAGAGTGTAACAATGTAAAATATTAGTGTTTATATTCCTTAGTGTTTATATATAAACCTCACAAATTCTTTTATATAACCTACTTTAACAGATATTTTAAAAATTTAACTTTTAAATTAATAATAATTCCATATATATAAATATTGTTTTAAAAGGATGTAAGGTGGCAATAAAACTATAGTTCTCATGGTGTCCCCCTGTCATTTATTTCTGTTTTCAGTACTGACTATCCCCTTGGGGAATTAAACCGGAGTAAAGTGTTTACGTGCATTTTCTTCGTCAAGCCATTCCTCATCCATAATTCACCAGGCTAAGCAACGAAACATCTTTACTACCTGGTTCACTGTACTGTTGGTTATAGACTGACCTTTAGGTCTCAACCTTGAAGCTCCAAATAGTGTCATGGAACGAAGTCTATTGGACTAAATTGAAATTAGAAATGAAGTAGCGATCGGGAACGGGAATTTGAGGAACTAAAGCTTTTAATAAACTATTATAAATGAATAATTCAATCTTGGTTATCATTATTAAATAATTACATATCTTTGTACCTTTTTTATGTATTTAATTTTTCATTAATATTCATTTTATACTATGTTTGTTTAAAAATGTAAAGTCTTCAACTAAAATACTATTGCCCGATTCTCCTTATCTTAAAAAACTGGTCTCTGATTGGCCATCTCCTAGATATGAATTTCCTGAATTGAAAGGAACGCCTTTGTCTCGACCTATTTCGTTTTTGGCTGTAATACTGGTGAGACGTATTTTACTTTCTTCCTTTTTTTTAAATATTTTTGAGAATCTTTTCCAAATTAACATGTAGTCGTTTTCCTTTTTTATTTTATTTACGTCTCACCAGTATTACAGCCAAAAACGAAATAGGTCGAGACAAAGGCGTTCCTTTCAATTCAGGAAATTCATATCTAGGAGATGGCCAATCAGAGACCAGTTTTTTAAGATAAGGAGAATCGGCCAATAGTATTTTAGTTGAAGACTTTACATTTTTAAACAAACATAGTATAAAATGAATATTAATGAAAAATTAAATACATAAAAAAGGTACAAAGATATGTAATTATTTAATAATGATAACCAAGATTGAATTATTCATTTATAATAGTTTATTAAAAGCTTTAGTTCCTCAAATTCCCGTTCCCGATCGCTACTTCATTTCTAATTTCAATTTAGTCCAATAGACTTCGTTCCATGACACTATTTGGAGCTTCAAGGTTGAGACCTAAAGGTCAGTCTATAACCAACAGTACATCACCACGGTAGCTCACCGAGCCATTCCTCATCCCAGGTTTACCGCAGTAACTCGCTGAGTCATCCTTCCTGCCTCCCACCTTGTTCACCACCCTGCTGACCTAACCATCCCTCCTCCCTGGTTAACCATGGTAACTCGCTGAGACATCCTTCTTGACTCCCGCCTATTTCACCATGGTAACTTGGTGAATTCATCTTCCCACCTAGATCACCACGGTAAATCACTGAGCCAGCTCTCCTACTTGTCTCACCCGGGTAATTCACTGAGCCATCTCTCCTACTTGGCTCACCGGATTAATTTGCTGAGCCATTCCTACTCCCTAGTTCACCGTGGTAGCTCACCAAGCCATCCCTCCTCCCTGGTTCACTATGGTAACTCGCCAAACCATCCTACCTGCCTGTTTCACTACAGTAGCTTGCTGATCCATCCCTCCTATCAAGTTCACCACAGTAGCTCACCGAGCTATCGCACTTCCTACCCATTCATCTTGGCAACTCACTGAACTCAACGCTAAGCCAAATTTCCTGATTCACCACGGTAGCTCGCCAAACCATGCCTCCTCCCTAGTTCATCGCGATAACTCACTGAGTCATCCTTCCTACCTTCCAACTGGTTCACCGCGGTAGATTGCTAAACCATCCTTCCCGCCTTGTTTACCGTGTTAACTTGCTGAGCCATCCCTGCTTCCTTGTTCACCGCGGTAAGTCACTGTCTCGTACTTCCTAGTTTACCACAGTAATTCGCTGATTTATCTCACTTCCTACTCGTGTAACCCCCTTTACTGACAAAATAAATGCAGAAGGCCCAAAGAGAGAGAAAAAAAATTTGAGTGAGTCATTTTATTGATATAAGTAACAATAGTCTGAGAACAGACTACTGTTCCTCAGACGCACGAAACTCACCCGGTTGCGGAAACTATTTATAAGATGGTTGTCCCTTGTGCCCTAGTCTTAGAAACTTCGTGACATAATTAAACATAAATAAATAAATAACCTATGGGTGCTCTTAAGATGAGAAACCAATTTACTACAACATCAAGGAAATACAAGAGGTCAATTTTAATGGTTTTTTATAGTAATACCAATAATAATATATAAATAGATATGAAAACCACGTATAATCTATACTTATAAAATAACATGTCCTGAATGACTGACTGACTGATTCATCATCGCCGAGAGCAAACTATCAAGGCTACAAGCATGAAATTCGGACTGTATATTCATTTTGTTATGTAGGCACCCACTAAGAAAGGATTTTAGAAAATTCCACCCCAAAGGGGTCAAAATAGGGGATGATAATATGTATGAAAGTCCATCATTTTGAAAGTTACATAAACAAAATTTTGTATTTCGGTTATTGACGTAAAACAAATAAATACGTGTTTCAGGAATTTTGGAAATTTTATTTAATAAGGGATGAAAAAGGGGGTGAAAGTTTGTATCGGACTTGCATTATTTTTGATCTGAGGTCAAGTTATGGTCATCAACGTAACGTAATATTTTAAATTAATCTGTAAATACATATGTATATTTTCGTATTTGTATATAATCAACTTCCACGCGAGCAAAGCCGCGGGCAACAGCTATCTAGTGGTACATAAAATAAATACGATGAACGTATTGTTAGAATATTTTAAAGGTTGAATATATATATATGTTAATATCGAACGCTGCTTTAAATTTCAGTCTTCAATATCAGTTAATTTTCTTTAATAGCATATTCATTGATCAAGTCTGAGGTTATATTATAGCATAACCTCAAAAGAAAATATTATGGCCTAAAAAATATTAATCTCATCTTTCAAAAGAACAAATCTCTTGCTACACAATTATTATAATATTCCGCTTCACTAAATTTAACCATAAGGATAATAAGGATCAAATAGCTAAAGCTATTATTTATACTTTTAGTGAGGATTACTCCATCTAGATATCATATTCTGAAAATTGAAAAACAACACCTGGACACGGGAATCAAACCTGGGAACTTTGGCTTATTACGTCAATGCTCTAACCACTCAGCTATCCAGGAATCATCCTGTGCCCAGGGTCATTCTTCACTCATATTTTAAATCAGAGTCTATGATGGACGTACAGAAATTGTCAGCTACAAATGTCTGATTTTATTAAGACACATTTGTAGCCGACGATTTCCGCACGTCCGTTATACTCTCTGCCTTTTAAAATGAGTGAAGAATGACCCTAGACACGGGACGATTCCTGGATAGCTCAGTGGTTAGAGCATTTGCATACTAATCCAAAGGTCCCGGGCTCAATTCCCGTGGCCAGGACATTGATCCAATTTAACTCAATTTATACTATCATAATATTTTAGATATTAAAAAAAGAAACCTAAAAAGCAAAAAAATAATTTTGAAAAGTTACACAATAAAAAAATATCTAAGCAGAAACATTAATTTCCCTTACATTTTCAATAAAGCGCAGCCAATCCTACGTTCTACTCTACCAAGATAAAAATCCTACAGTGCCGGTAATGGCAACATTCATGCATTATATATAATTAGACCCAGAGAAAGGGAGGCAAAGAACAAGGTTGGTGGAACATAATTGGGTCACGTGGGATGGGAAACGCATGACAATCCACATGTTCGTTGAGCGCTGAGAAGGAGCTTCATCCCTCGAAAACACACTTCGATGGGCTAGAACCGGAACAACCTCCATTCTCAATCACTTTGGAATGTTCTGTCACTGCACGCTTCCTAGCGGTCACCACTCGAATCTCGGTTGACTCAGTCAGTTCTTTGCACGTCGCAACCTTGATAGGATGTGTTGTAGTATTGTGGAACCGTCGTGCGGTGTTTTGATGGTGTAATGGGCTAAGTTGGTCACACTACATCATCTTCTATCACCTTTGTTTTGTAGCTAATGCTACACCCGCACATCATGGCAGCTTGCTGAGCTCCCCGTCTAGCCATCTTTTCCACCCATCTAAAAAAAACCTATCACATAACGACTCACGGCCTTATCAGACCACTCTCTACCTATTGGATAAAACATTCTCATCTAACAAAGAAGTACGGTAAGTGAGCACTTGTATACTCGTCTTCTCTTAATATCAAGCAAGGGTGACGACAACCTACTATCTAAAGTCTACAACTTGACTATGAATGTTTAAATGATTAAGCCTACCTACCTCATCCACAGCGTCGGCTAAAGCCAACGCTAATTGGCAGTTCATTCAATGTTATGATTATATTTGGATACAATGATAAACATTTTTGTGCTAATCCAGTCTTGACTAAGCATAACACTGGCACCATTGCTAGTAAATGCCACCAAATATTAATTGAGTTATTCAAAGTCTATTCCATTTTTGTTTTAAACAGCACAGAAAACTTTGAAATACTGTTGGAAATGGTATTATGACATCAATTAATGGTTTCCATATCTTGTACATATTTAAAACCCAAAGCAAAATTGTTCATGATTATTTGTTCATTCTTATAATTAATAGTACAGATCATATATAAGTCACAGAACAAGAAATCAACAAAGTAAAACAAAACATTAAAGAACATTTAGAAGGCATTGCTTATCTTCTTGCAAGTCAAGGCTCACCCACTAAAATGCTCTATTGAGTGGATGGAATTACTCAAGTCCCAACAAATACTGTTTCATATTTTGATCAACTAGATCAGTGTTTCTCAAACTGTGATCCGTGGTTAGGTTCTAGGTGGTCCGCGAAATTTTCTAAATTTTCCATGAAAAATCTGTATTTGTAACACGTAAGTAATGCAACTTTAAGATAAGAGGTGTGCACAGTGGTATATTGCAATAAGATGAGAGTGTTCCAACTCAGCTCAGGTCATCAAGGTAAAATACGCTGAAGGATGCGCAGTACAATATACACACACAGTAAGAAGCCTACAGCTACATGTCAATCACATCAGTACTTAGTAGCCCCTTGCGTTCGGCACTTAGTTATTCTTATGTGTTTTATGTGTGTGCGGTTTTCCTACATAATGTATATGCCTACCATTGACATTATATCTAGGATTGAATCCTTATACCTCTCAGCTCGTAGGTGTGATAAACTTATGGAATTGGCGTCTGATGGAGCACTAAAATCATGTTTAGTGAGGAATCCCTTATAAAATTCTGGGTCCACGAGAAAGCAGAGTAAGCTGAACTCGCCAACGGTGCCATCAAGCTCCTGCTAACGTTTCCATAAAATACAATTATTTTGAAATGGGAGTTTATTCCTTGGTTAGACTAAAACGTGTGAAATTAACAAGCTTAATGTTGAGCCTGAAATAAGGCTGAAACTATCTTCCATTGCATCTGATTTAACCAAACTGGTCAAATAATGCAAGAATCATAATTATTCACATTGAAATAGAGAATAAAAAAGTATTCATTTATTTACTTTTTAAAATGTCCTAAATCAATTTTAATTTTAAATATAAGTATTTTGTTATTATGTCTTGTCCCCTGGTCTTAAACAGGTCTCTGAGGTTATATTTTTTTAAATTCACTTATTAATTTTTGTTCATCATCTTATAATATTTTCTTATCGGCGCCTATGTATTGAAAGACTCGATTTGGTGTTGAGTAGTTATTTACCATGTTCTTTCGTGTTTTAAAATATAATAAAAATCAGTACGTTTTACTTTTTTTTCAACTTTCCTTCTATGAAATAACTTAATATCAAGTTTGTATGATGATAATGCATTTTAATGAGTTTTGAAATTATTATTCTTACATTTTGATACTTGACTGGAATAGGTGCTGAGGTAGGTGGTCGATGTTAGGTTGACAATATACACTTAGTGGTCCGTGCTAAAAGAGAATTTGAAAACCACTGAATTAAATACTAGTTAAAAAAATAAATATTTGGGTGATATTTATTTACTAGTCTAACATTTTGAATATATGATCAGAGTTGACTTTGAAATTAGGGGGATCGACTCATCAATAATAATTAACAGTTTTCCGGACACATCCATGCTTTTTTAAAGATTCAAATTTTTATTTATTTTGAACAATGTTATATTATCTCTACAGCATTGTATCACAAATGCAAAACGGCACCAATAGCTACACCATATTTTAGTTACTGAAATACAAGTAAACTAAAGTGTACAGAATATGAACATTTTCATTGAATTTTTTTAGTTATAGTGAGAAATTTGCGCAAAGTTTTGGGCATTTGACTCTTTGTGCTCAATAAACAGTCTTTCTGTGAGATATTAACTGGTCTATTATGTTTGATCTGCAAATTAACTGTGTATGAGCGCTATTTTTTGTATCTCGCCCTGGGGTGGTGTTACTAGAATTGTTATGAAACACCTAGCTCGAGGCGCGGTCTCTGTAGATTTTAATTGTTTCTAATTTCATTTCACATTGCCATGATTATGGTATAATCGTACCGAAACATGTCGGCAAGAAATAGAATCGGCTTTATTTTAATCACCGATTACCTGCTAAAAGAAGTTATGGGACTAAACAAGAATAAGACTTAGATTCTACCATGAACTTATTTTAATTACCAAAGTTTATTCGCAGTTCTAGACTTTACAATCAAATTCTTTTGTACCAATTTGAAAGACGCTATTCCTACGATATTAATTGTATGTAACTATTCAACATCAGTGTTTGAATTAAAAACTTGTGTTATCCTCAATTTTTATTCTAGATATTTTAAATTATTTTAATATGTTGTATATGTTATGTTTTGACTAGTCGTCAACTTATAATTTAATAATTGTTGTCGATTATGTTATTAAACTTATCTTGACATATCTATGCTTGTTTTAAGCACAGCTTAGCGGTTTTAACATTAAAGTATAACAATTTAAATTTTTTAATATTATTTTACATTTTATTAACTCATCAGTGTATAATAACCTTTTACTTCATATTGCTAATCTTAAGTTTTTATCTAAGTCTTAACCATAAACATTACTACGCCTTACTTCATTATTACTTAGAATGTTTTATAAAATGACTAATCTAAATAGATATATTCCCGGCCGAGAATAGACCAGAGGAAGAGACGGCCCTTTTAGGTATTTTTATTATTATTAATTCAGCGATCATAGACCCTGAAGATCCCGCGCTGCCTTTACAAGTTGCCTCAAACCTCTTGCAACCCCCAGCCGGTGTAGGTCTTTTTTCAGCTCATCCCACCACCGCAGTCTAGGTCTTACTTATATGTTTACAAATGTAATCTTCTAGGAGATCTATTCACTCTTGACGATCGCCTCAACGCCAAAGAAGTGCTAGGTCTTTAAATCCCCAAATTTTCCGGAATATTGAACAAATATGGGTTTTTCCTGGGAGAAGGTTTATCTTTTGCCTCTTAAAAACTTTACCTAATTCCTTGATAGTTCTCTTCGGAGCAAATTTCCCTTAGATATATTCTTGTATCTTAGGAACTTCACGGATACGCCCGTTTCCGAATAGAGAGTGCCTCAAAATATCAGAATTTATATACCTTCCTTTAGGGCCCACTCTGGATAAATATGTTGCCGGACTATATTTCTTGATGATTTTTTCTCGAAAGCCAAGAGTCAGTATCCCCTAGATACGTTCTCGCCAGTACTTCCTGAGCTGCCTTGAATGTACGCATACCACCTGGATGCTTATTCCAATTTTTCGCTATAATTTCCTTACTTTCCAATCACGGATATAAACATGTGGTTTCAATATTGATATTCTAGTATTGCCTGTCCAGTTGATGCGGGTGAAATCACGTGCCCCCATATGATCCTCTAAGGAACACTTCCTTTTCCTAGACCACAAACTGAGGACCCCCATTAAAGATCAATTTCTTTGAAATGCATAAGCTGCAAAACATGTCCGCAATTTAGCTATAGTTTGGTTCAACATCGTCCTTGACATAGTAAAAACATCTGTTTATTTAGAATGAGTGATCACCAGAACTAAAGATTCTATACCACTGTAGTTTGAAAAATCAAAATTTTCCCATTGCCAACGTCTTAGAGACCAATTCCATTGCTGCAACGGTATCCTAGGGAAATCATCCCTAGTTATTTTACAAATGGAATACCTATTACAAATCGATTCCACCGCAACAGCCATCCTCTGGGCACCCTACATATCTTCTGGCCAGAGCATTCATTTCACATATTCTTGGAATATCCTTATAAAACAATGACAGAATTAATGCATGATATGCTGTGGAACCACAATCTGATTTTCCCACAGAAGACAGATATCTTGAGGATAAATTTCATGTAATTTATGAAAGAAAAACGCTAATAGCTAGTTCTGTTTCTACCCTATCCAGCCAACCGCGAGGAGTCCAGTCCTAAATTTTACTCAGGTACACATTTTTTTGTTCCTCTGCGTATTTCCTCACTGGAAATAGAAAGTTTGTCTCCTGGCGAGACTGTGAAATTTACTTCATCCATTCCCCCTTTATAAATCCTTGGTAAATGTGAGAGTACATCTGCTTCAACAATCTCTTTGTCTTTTTGGAAAAGAGGTGATAGCTATAAGACGACAATACAACTGCACATTGTTCTATTTGCGTTACTGCCATTAATAGAATAGGCTTCCTAGGAGCCAGCAGATACAGTACATGAAAAGTTTATGGTCTATCACTAATGTAACCATTTGACCAAACACATATTTTATAAACCTAACAACATAAAAGCCAATTCCTCCTTTCCAATTTGGGGATAATTATTCTCCGCCTTTGAAAATGTTCTTAAATGAACTACAAATAAAGTATACATCATTATGTATTGGTTTCAAAAGCTATTTACATTGTTACAAACCGAGAATCTAATAATAAAATAAAATTCCTCCTCTGAGAATAAAATATAATATTAGATAGATAGTTAAATAGATAGTTAGATAGATAAATGTTTTTTATTATTATCAAATTTTCATGTCATGGCCAACTAATACTCGCATAATTTTTTGATCAAAACAGATACAATTCAATTTTATAAAGCGTATTAGTAAATTGAATAGTGTCATGTATTATCTATCATTTTAAAGATAAAATACCATAGATTTAGATCATACAATAAATACTTTTTTATTTTTTTATTCCCAAGTATCTCAAGCGAAAACAACCCCAGAGGTTTTGTTGACTCATCTGAAAGACAATCAAAGAAAAAACACGCAGGAGATAAAAATGCCAACAATGAAAGTGTTATCAAAAGACTGAAAAGATTTGATGTAGAAACATTTTTTGTGATAATTGATGTTCTACAGTGAACTTAATAATCCCCTACAGTCTTATAAAAAATTGCAATTACAATTTAAAATATTAGTTGAATGGAAAAGTATTTTTATAGGCCTCACTTCCTCCTAAGCTCCAAAATATTGGTTTCATGTACTTTGGCAGTTGTGGAATTACCGAAATATACCCGAGATCTTCCCCCACCCCCTCAAGAAAGCTCATAGCTAGGTTATCCTAAAGTATTGACATCGCACCCTCCTTTTGTTTGCTACTATTACTGTTATGATGTAGTAAATAGTACCTTTGACCGCAAAGAGATATGATTGGAAGTAAATGTCAATTATTCCAACTCTGACTCTTAAGAAAAAGACTAAGAAACTCCTTGTCAATAAAAACAATTTTTTCAAATCAATTTTACTAACAGGACCCAGAATAAATTTCCAAAAAAGTGATTAAAATATCTATAGAATAGCCTGAAATTCTAAAAAATTGCTAAAATTTTGCAAAAAAAAAACCCAACTAAGAATTAAATAAAAATCGAAATGAATGCACATGACTAAATAAAAAACATCCTTTACAAATGGAAACTAAAAATAGCTATGCAATAAAGTCTTTTAACAGTTAAACGCTTGCATTCTGGTAAATATAATATTGATTTACAAAAATTTACTTTAAAAAAATTCCCATCCTAATGAAACTTTTCACCGCTTAATTTCACCGTCTAATCGGTTATGTGGATTTTACAAACATGACAAACAAATAGGATACATAGTTAATTTTCAACATTATCTTAACATTCCTACAACTTTTTGATTAAAAAGAATAGGTTTGAGTAGCTATGCATTATAAAATATCAAGATTATTTAAAAATATACTAATTTAACATAAGTGCCTCGATATTATTCAAACCGGAATGGGCTACCATGAAGTTGACCCCTCTTCCCCCATTGTAAACATATTATTTGTGGGCTTTTCAAAACGGAACAAACAAAAATGTTTGCAGAACAATCCAGTACAAAGATTGTAATCATAAAAACTTGAAGTATTCATAATGATAGACCAACTACGGGCATAAATGACGGATATCCAGCCAGAAATGTAATCGAAGAGAACTCTACTGAATGTATTGCTCTTTTTGCAAGCTAATCAACACATCCTTGTCCTTGCTAGTCTGATGATTCATCACTGACCAGACATCGAAATTATCAAACCCTAAGTTCAAACAGTTGACCCAAGGAGTATCAGGTTACGTCTGTGCCTCTGTGCCGACACAATAAGGCTGTTTGACGTACACTACCATAATAAAGCTGAAGTCATGTATCCATGCGAAGCTCTAGAGTTGCTAGTGGTAGTAATACCCTTAAGATCTGCCCCACTTTCAAAAAATTGCGTTCTGAGGGAACTGACGTAGCTGGCACACACAAATTATTTTTAGCGAAAATGTACAGTTCTGGACAAGAAATTTGTTGACCAGCCTAATAATTTAAGAGACTACATTTCCTTTCTTCGTGGGGCTTTTCATAGTATTGTCTCACATTATTGTGCTACTGCTAATGGGTGTAGATTTTGTTCGTACGTTTGACAATTTTTGGTCAAACAGACTTCAAATATGATTGTTTGACTCAGTTGTTGGTTCCGTCGCACTTCTGCCACTCACTATCACCTCCTCTTCTACTTGGTTACGTCTACAAAGAGACGCCAAATCTTCACTAACCCAATTTTGGGCTGTTTCTGCATTGTTCTCAACATCAAAAGCGGTCTTCTTAAACCTAGGGTCTAATATTGTTCCCATTGCAACAATATTCTTTGTTTCTAGTGGTGCAAGTCTTCGGAGCAGCCCATCACTCAAACCTTGTTGTAGTGCTATGGTGGTCTCACTTGTTGGTGATAGATTTCTTATTAAATGTTACACCCCTCGCACAGTAGGTATCACTTTTGATACTGTTGGGTAGGACTCGCCTGACAATTCAGCTGTCATAAGCTCCATTGGTTTCAAAAGAGGGATACATTGTTCAAGGATATCCCATTCCACTGCACTGAGTGCTGCAGGAGCATTAGGAAGTGATACTAGGGTGGCCGAGATCTGTTCCTTCAAAGACAACAATATTTCGAGCATCACTAGCGTGGATTTCCACTTAGTGGATACATCTTGTTTTATCTTGAGTTCTGGAAGCCCCATTTGATGTTGAATATTTCGAAGCTTATCACTTGAAACAATGCTAGTTTTGAAATGGGTTATCATTCCTCTGCATTTAGTTAAAATGCCATCTAGAGCTAAATTTGGTTTTAGTGCATCTTGGACCACAAGATTAAGAGTGTGTACTACACATGGCAAATGCGGAATTTTCAATCTGTCAATGGCATTCTTCATATTGGCCACATTGTCAGTCACAATGGCTACCAACTTACTTTTCACACTAAACTCATTCATAATCTCAAGAATGTTGGAGGCGATGTATTCCCCTGTGTGACTGCCAACATCTTGCCTAGTGTCTAGCACAAGAGAATATAGCTTATCATTAAATATGTAATGCGCTGTCACGGTAATTAAACTTTTGGTATTTGCAGAAGTCCAAGTGTCGGTTGACAAAGCAACAAACGATGCTCCTTCAATAATAATTTTCACCTTAGCGCGGCACTTTTCTAGTACTGGGGGGAAAATTGTCCTGGAAAATGTTTTTATGCTTGGAATCTCATAGCGGCTGTCTAACGCTTTAACAAAAGTTTTAAAACCTCTATTTTCAACGATTGAAAGAGGTTGCAAATCCACAGTGTTCATTTCAGCAAGAGTTTGTTCGATATGGTTTATCCTAACCTCGGGTATCTGCTGAAGTCGAAAAGCCCCCGCCAACGAGATTTGTCTCGGCCTCTTTGTTAAGACAATTCCTTCATTAGAGGTCCCAGCAGAGGTTTCTGATTTGATTGCTTGGTCACCAAGTCTTGTAGTTTGGATTGATGTCGATGGTAAATCTGGATCATCCTCTATCACATCCAAAAGTGTCATCTTTTTAAATGGCCATGCAAGTTAGTAGTATTTCCATGTTCTTATATTCTTTTCAACACACAGAACATTCCACTGTATTGTTTTCTTTTTTCACAAAGAATTCCCACACTACAGACTTTTTCCGCCCTCGAACCATTATTGTTAAAAAAAGTTAGTTGGATAGTAAAACTCACTATAATTTTTGATTTGACTAAAATATAATAATAATAATATAAATAATAATAAAACAAAAATCTGTCAAAACAAAATTTCACGTACTCAATTTAGTCGTATAATCAATTAACGTCTTCACATCTTATCATACACGTAGTAGATTACGCACGATTGTGGACTGAGGTTGACAAATTATCACATGGACATTTTTTAGCAGAACCAACAGCTACTCGCACTGTCTTAAAATTCTAATAAGAGTAGAAAACAAATTTAAAGCTACAGCAGCAAATTATTTTTTATCAAAGAAGAAACATTCTAAAAACGCAGTACAGCACTCACCATAAATATGTGATCGTTATATTTTATACATTAGTCTATTATTACAAATAAATAGAGCTAAAATTGTTTTATGGTACATTGAGACACAATAATGTATCAATGGTCGAATCAAAGAAGAACGCAATGAGAAGAGTAAGTAAGAGGAAATGCACTGACATTTTGCTAAATCAGAGGATAGAAAACCACTATTGGCCCCTCCACTCCTCCTTTCACCCAGTGCGGCAGGTCGAGATTGATCCCAGGCAAGATAACGTGTATGATTCAAATTTCAACACTTATTTTTATAAAACTAATGCCTCAAAATTTGATGGTCGTGAGTTCAAACCCAGCTGAGGTCGAAGGATTTTTCTTGAGAGATAAAAATTCGTAGCACACCCTCCTTCGGAAAGGAAGTAAATCCGTCGGTCCCATGTCGATTGTGGCATGTAAAAAAGCCAGGAAGGTATGTGAGAATACCTTTCCCTGAAAAATTAGTAGGCTCTTTCTTGCTCGCTCCTAGAAATTCATTGGCGTATAACACATAAGTGTAGTAAGACGCAGTGCTAATTAATTTAAAAAAATATAAAACTGAATATTTGATCGAAGATAACATTTTTTTTTAAAATCACGTCCTACCATCTGTTCAGGTTATACGCATATTGAATAATTACTCTACTGGGGTGGGGTTGAGGAGGGAAGCATTTTAGAGGTGATCTAACCGCATTTGCGTAGAAGAATAGTGGTAAACCATTTAGGAAAAAACCATCTCAATAGACCCATCCGGGATTCTAGCCCCGTTCTCCCCGTCATCAACAGACCAGTCTAACACGACAGTCACTGTCACCTTAGACCATCGGGACTCAAGTGTAGATAGCACAAATAAATGTGTTCCCTCTTAAAAAGTACAGTTATTATAAATTTATTGAACAAGAATTTAAAAAGAAGTTTATTTTATTAAAAAGAGTAAAAAAAATGGTTAATCTTGTTTTACTGTGAGATTGCTTAAAACGCATACTTTTGTATTGACTTTACATGCAACATGAAACCTGAAAATAACACTGTCAGTGTCAACTAACTGGCTCCTACAGAAAGAGATTATGGACTTGTTATTAGTATCGAGTTCTATTGCAAGACTCCCGAGTAATATTGTCCAACCGATTGCCACGGGACGATTCGAGTAGATGATTCGCTAAAAATTACTCGAGTAATTTTACTCGATTATTTTTAAAGAGAATCGAATAATTACTCGATTCCTAGAATTACTCGATTGTGCCTATTACTAATAAATTGAGTTTAGGTTGGTTAAAGAGGGGAGGGAAGAAACATCATATAAAAAAAATATACAATACAATTAATCGCTAATCCAGTGTCAACTACTACTCCTTATCTATGTTGTAAACTCCGTGCTCTATACTTGTTCTTTAATTTTATACCCGTGAAACGTATGTTTATTTGTTTGTATGTTTTTAGATGAAATTTTACGCTGTTGATTACAAACAATTCTCACACTTTAATACTATCGCCGCGAATCTCATTAATTTGAATTTTATTGGGCCTTTAAGTTAATATACCAATTATTTATACTTTGATACATTTTGAAAATGGATTTTTTTTATAGTTTTTATTTATTTGAGCTGCGTTTTAAATCTACCTACAGTTATATCACGCTTACATTAAATGTCAGAAACTTGTTTTCCGGGTTACATTAAGGGAAGAGTATATGGTTATGTAAACATTTATTAAATTGGACCACTAAACAACCCTACAGTTTTTTTATGGCACACGATTGTTTTGAATACACCCTGCGACAGCACAGGACCTTGAAAATGTACCCAGTTCGATGAGGTACAGTAAATCAGAATTTTGAAAGTAAAAAGTGAATTTTTTCCTGAACTAACTTCAAATATAAAGAGTAAAGATTGAAGTTTATTTTTTGAGCTATCCATTAAAATTTTTGTTAAAACCCTTAGTAATTTGGTTAAACCATAACCCCAACTTCGGGAATTGTTTGAAACTAAAATTATAATGTTTCATATGGTACATAATTTAAAACCAAACTCATCAAAGCACAGGGTACTGCTTGGCCATGTGCTCAACTTATATCATATGTCCTAATTTATAATAACTCAAAGGTGTCAAACATAAGGCCTGGGTACCGGTTCAACCAGCCCACGCCAAATTATGAAAAAAATAGGACCTGCAGTGTATTATGAGTTTGTGACTGGATTTACTTTTGTGTCGAAACCATTCAGTGAGGGAGAATTTTTAAAAGACTCTTTGGTTACTGCTGCAAAGTGGTACTTATGTCAAAATCAAAAACAATTATTTTCAAATTTTGGCCCCTTTAGGAATAGGCTATCGTTAAAGCACACCCTGATATTTCAAGTAATATCATAGAACAACTAATAAAGAGGCCTGTGATTTTTTTTCTCTTGTCCATCGACAAAAGTACAGTAAAAGTTGTGGCACAGCTGGATTCAAGAGCTGCATATACTGCGAATCCTCGGAAGTCTGTGCATCGGCTTTCAAGACAGTTTGGGCTTTTTATCAACAGTTCTCACTTGGCGTTGCATAGGACCTTGAAAATATACCCAACAAAATCTGTGTCATCCAGCAACTGCTGCCAGGAGACTTGGAAAGACCTCAAGCTTATTGTCACTGGTTAATGGAATCTATAATACTGGATGGGGAGGAACTAGATGATTGGTACTGGTCTGACAAGGCATGATCAGTTCCAGCTTGATGGATATGTCAATGCCCAAACTTCTTTGAGTATGGGCCGTGGGGAACGCCAGGCCTCCACCGTGGTTTGGATTCCACGTTAAACTGTAGGTCCTTCATTTCATCTCACAATCACCCTACCATTACACATTAGCGTAAGTGCGTATAACCCGAATGGGTAGTAAGACACGGTGCTAATAATAATAATAATAATAATAATAATAATAATAATAATAATATGGGCCGTGGAAAATCCATATAGGCTGTATGAACCGCCTCTGGACTCACAGAAAGTTGTCTGATGTGCCATCTCATATAGTCACAATATTCTTTCAACACATAGTGAACAGCGACTGGTATGTAATAATGGTGCAACTATTTACCAACACGTTACCAACAAAGAAGTTACAGGACACTTTTCAAGATGACAATTCCACAGACCATACAGCCAGAAAACCTATGGTTTACTGAGAAGAGTGTTTTTCAGGATGACTGATCTCATAGTTATTGTGGCCAGCGCAATGTCTGGATGTATCACCCCAAGAATTTTTCTTGTGAATGTATCTTAAAGATGACGCCTACACAATTCATCCGCGCAATATTCAGGAATTGCAAGTGAATATAATAGTCAGAAATGTTTTGATGAAATCTCACGGTAAATATTGCAAAGGGTGTTTAAGAACATGATTAACTGTATATAATTGTGTGAAACACAGAACGGCAGCCACTTCCACCACTTACTGTGAAATAAAATAAAACAATATAAATGCAATAATTATTCTCGTAATGAAAAAAACAAAAGTTTTCTTAGCTGCGTCTTTCAATGAACAGGGAAGGTTAAACAATATGGCACAATGTTAGAAAACCTTCAAACAATTAATATTGATATTTGGCACTCCCCAATTCTTGGTGTATCAATTATGAATAAAAATACAATTTGATAGTGTTATTTAATCACGAAAACATGTTTCTAGCATTTAGTATAAGCGTTATATCCCCCTATTACCTTTAAATGTACCCCTTTTACTTTAAATGTTTCATTTAAACTGTTCAGTTCAATTCGGGGTCTATTCCACAAAACCCCAATTAGACCAATAACTTTTTCATAAAAACACAAAATACCCAAACTAAAATTTAAACAACATGCAACAGCACACATAACTTGGGCAAAGGCCTTTTCCCGGGGCAAGTGAAAGAATAGCACCCATTTAAAACTTATCTAAAAATTCGTATGAATTCTTATTTGGCTATTCAAATTATTTACTTATAATACCAGTGACAAATTAATAAATACAAAATACATACACTTTTATTGTAAGAAAATGAAAATTATACTGTGGCTTATATTGCTAATGAATTTTAAATGCTCCCAGGCACATGCAAGGCTGTGGAGTCTTAAGTTTTGGAGTCTTGAGTCGAAAGCACTCTTGGGTGGAGTAAAGTGTTGGAGTTGTTGACTATAATATTATAACAATATTTAATATTTTTGTTATTTATTACCACAATGTATAATTTGGATAGACACATTTATTTAAATATACATTCACAATGTCGAAGAAGCTTCCCATGAAGTAATCTGTATTGGGGCATTTTACTTAAATAAATTTGCTATTATTCATTAATATACATTATCCATTTCTGAAGTAGTCAAGAGTAGGACGGTAGAAAAATAGAAAGTTGAAGGCTTGGTGTACAGAATCTACAGCCCTGGACACATACATGCCACCACCAGCCTCACCCTGGTTATGCCACTCCACATCATACAATACCATATAACTAATGGGTTTTATGCATTTTTATTTTATTACAGACTTTAATATGCTAATTTTGTTCCTGCAATCAAGTGCAGCTTTCTTCATATATTTAATTTATTGTTTTTTTAACCATTTGTTATCATTATATATTTTTAATGTTATTTGATAATATTATTTTTCTTCATATCCCCACCCAGAACATCTACTGTAGATTAATTAATCACTTTCTTCCTCTATTTTTTTATCTTGTGCTTTTCTAACATCAGCACCTTTACATTTGCACAGCTGAACACATAGGAACAGAGAATTTTGGCTTGGTGACATATTTTATTTGTCTGCTAGCTTTGAGCCCAGGTTTGTCATAGTTCAAAAACATTTGAGTTTATTCTGGTCAATGAATAGAAATATTTAGACAATATAACAAAGTGTCATTTAGTTATTGTGTCTGTGGTTGTGTGCGAATGGCAACTTAGCTCAGTTGGTAAAGTGTTTGCCAATTAAGGTAAGGGTCCTGGGTTAGATTCCTGGCATGACCAGAAAATATATTATTGGAGAAATTAGAGTTTCTACTTTAACAGTGAGGAATACTAATGTTGGTGACTGGGTGTTTGGCCTGTTCTAGAATTAAGTTAGTTCATGAGTCTTGTGTAATTATAAGTTTATATTTGGCAAGGATAGTCAACTTGTGGTCTGGGAAGGTTTTTTTTAATATAGTCTAGGAAAAGAAGGATCCAAACATATATTCAAAGATAAATTCACTAATCAAATTTTGAAAACTACATTTAAAATATTGGAATTCATAAAAATGGAACTGTAGGCTGCTATTTATTTATACTATAATTTACACCCTAATTTACCTCTGGCCACCACCCAACCACTTCATATCTTAAACTCTTGGCCTGCAAGCCCATAGTAGTTGGTCATCCCCAATACAATTATTGCATTATAACTATTAATAGAATATTAACTTTATTTTATTCAGTTCATAGATTCCAAGGAATATGAGTGCTTTACTTCAATCCTTGTTAAAAACATTGCTGCCAGTGCTCACAAACAGTTCAGGAAACATGCTGAACAAGGTAAGGCTGTCAAATAAGTTAGTATGTGTGAAAGATTGTGTTTCTGTTTTAGTTTAAAAAAATATAAAACAAGTATTGTTAATTATCTTTAAAAAATATATATTTTCATTGGTGTAAATTTTAATTGGTACTGGATAACAGCTGATTACAAATACATTGGATCCCAGTCAATTGGGACACAAAGGAACTAGATCACTTTGACCCAATTAAGGGGCTCTATCAATTAAACAAACTTTTAAACAATGAGCTGAAAAACACATTTTAAACAAAGGCTATGAATAAAATAAAATAAAAGTGTAATTTAAAGAAAGAAGTATTTAAGTTATATTTGTACAAACATTTATTTAAAAATAGCTAAAGATTAAACAAAAAAAATGTACATTATATAAAATAAAGATACAGTAAGCCTACATAGTAATGTATGTATCAAGCAAAGCTTACATATTGCTTAAGGGCTATTATTTAAAAAAAACAATTATCAAGTGTATCCTAACATGTTCTAATTATGGACTGCAATGGAAAAGAGTCTGCAGATGCATCTAATGCTGATAAAGAATTGCTTTCATTGCTACAGGAAGTGAAAATTTTTACATGGCATCTTGACAGAGGTCTTAAATGTACTGAAAAAACAAACATAGTCAGTGCACTGTTTGTACAGTTTCTAATCTATTAACTCTCAAGACATTCATAACTATGTACAGTACATATTGTGATAATAAACAATTGTATACCACAAGCATAATTTATATCAGAATACGATTACCAATGAGAAAACAAATGCAACACAATCGCCCTACAGCACGAATTTGAAATAACCAACTAAACTGCTGCCCGCATAATCTCTGTTAGGAGCGTTTGCGCCAATTACATAGAGTTTGTTCAATCACAACCATCATTTCCCCAACTAAGTGGCGAGTTGGCCCAAATAATTGGAAAAAATCTCAGACTAATTACGGTAGTTGTTTTGTTTCTTTTCTTCAAATTTTGTCCCAAATAAACAGTTTTCTCAACTAACCGAAATCCACTGTATATTCATATACAATGCATACAAAGTATGTGTGTTCAAAAAACGAATGCTTGTGGTCTCTTTTTACATATTTGTAATACCTTTATCAAACCCCCTATCAATCATTAGTTTTAAAGAAAACTGTGGCTAGTAACCAATTTAATATTTTTTCATTAATTTTTGGGGTAGTAGGCAAAATGCATTTTTGTTTAAAATAAAGGAATATAGTGTATATGTGTTTTGTCTATCACAATATTTGATGGGTGCATGTGTTCTGGGTTGATTTTATTTGGATTCAGTACTATTGGTGGATTCCATTAGTATTAACATCATAAGCATTCATCTAAGAAAATTCTGATATTATTAACTGACATAGTAATTATTACTATGTCTCCAAAATTAAGATGATAGTTTTTGATAAGGACGGACCAGGAAATGAGTGTAAACTTAGTTTAAATGGAAAACTGTTATAACAAGTGAACGATTTTGTGTTTCTGGGCATAATGTTTAGTAGAAATGGAAGGATAGATGGTGAAATTGACAGACATGCGAATGCATCTCGGAGAGTAGTTGGATGTATGTGGACTATTGCAAAGAATGACGTATCGAAAGAGGCAAAGATGGCAGTATATAAGTGTGCTAACACCAAAATTGTTCTATGGATGTGAAGTGTGGGTTTGTCAGGAGAAACACAAGAGTATGGTGAATGCGGTTGGAATGAGATATCTAAGAAATGTATGTGGAAAAACTCAAATGGACTGAGTCAGTAATGAATGGGTGTGGAATTAGTGCGGTTAAAGGGAATCCAATAGGTTAATGTGAAACAAGTGTCATGTTGGTTTGGGCACGTTGATAGGATGAGTTTGGATTGAGTGACGAAGCATAGGTAGAGTGTGTGGATCAAAAGGAAGAGGTAGGCCATGGTGACCTGGCGGTCTAGGGGTAAGGTGTCAGACTTCTGTGCTGGCGGCCGGGGTTCAATCCTCGGTTCCGGCACAGATTTATTTGATTACCAAACCCTTCCTTCACCTCTGACAAGACATCTTGTGAATGTGGGGAATACCAGGCCTCCACCGTGGTTCGGATTCCACGTTAAACTGTAGGTCCTTCATTTCATCTCACAATCACCCTACATTACACATTAGCGTAAGTGCGTATAACCCGAACGGGTAGTAAGACGCGGGGCTAATAATAATAATAATGGTAGGCCATGTAAGATTAATGTGTGAAAAGGAGAAATATTTAGAGTTTTAAAGCTTCAGATGGAACAGTCAATTCAGAGTGGCCACTGATCAGGAAAACCCAGATTATGCTTGCATTTTGAACATAGGGAAAAAACCCATGAAAAGGGATTGAATTTTGCAATCAAACAGGAATTTAAAGATATTCAGATTAAAAGTCTTTATTTAAATTTGTGACTTGATTTAATATTAAATTTCCAGAAAAATCATGATATTTGTATCATTGCCATAGATACCAATTTATGTTGACAAGTTAATCTAAAGCACACACATGCACACACACATGCACACATGTGTACATACACATGCACACACATGCACGGGACACACATACACCAGTTTTTGATATGAAGACGATTTTTTTAACAGTTACATCATAATTAAACTCCAAATAACGTCTATAGGTATCCAATTTTCATAAATTGGGTTTGGAAGGACCACTTCAAACAGTTAACAAGATGCATTTTACAGTAAAAAAATAGCCATTGAAAGACCAAGTCAAATAGCTTTTAGAGGCATTTAATTTTTAAAAAAATACTCAGGTGAGTTCCATTCCAAATAGGTTCCAGGTGCATCCATTTTTAAAATATTTTTAAAGGCAGGCTTTCCAGATCTTCCTTTGGCTGGGAGGGATGACCCTTTACCCCCTACCCCTACACAAATAATGCTCTGCACCACTGAGGTTATCATATTTGTATTAATACATGCTACTGTGAATTTAGTCTACTAATAAATGAACACACATCACAAGTGGAATAATGATTTCTGATCCAGATATGTGGCTGTTCACAGAATATTTTTTTGAGTGGGGTTGGACGGGTCCTAGCTGTGGTGACTAGTGGTGATGTTTAGTATTTTTTCAAAACAAAAACCTGGATAGTATTTTTTTTTAAACAAAGACCCATCTTGAAATAATTTGAAGTGTTTTAAAACATAATTGAGTTTTTAGGGAAATAAATTAGGTATGATTCCAATATTCCACTAGCTTAGGCATTAGGTAGAAATACTTGTTAATAATACTTGCTCAATTGAAAAAAATTAGGGACTCATTCAGCACAAATTTTTATTTGTAGCCTAATTGTCTGTTCAAGTTTTACAACCAGAATATAAACGCCTTTGATAATTGGGGATATCTCTCTCTGTCTGTCTGTCTGTCTCTCTCTCTCTCTCTCTCTCTATTTCTATATATATATATATATATATATATATATATTTGCCAGGAAATTTGGGAGTTAGGGTTGAATATTATAATATCATTTGAGTTTATCCCCTGTAATTGCATTGATGCTATAGACCAGCGAAATATTTACTGTTTTAATTTTGAAATGACAACACTCAAGTAAAACCAAAGCAGTATTATTCAGTAAAGGCTATGACAAATTACCGTATGAAAAATGAATTATAAGGGTTATGACTGGTATGCCTAATAATAGAGGATGGGCCCTTCCTACACACATTTAATAAACATGCCAGAGATGTAATATTAATTAATTAATTTATTGATTAATTTATCAACAAGGAATGTGATATACAATTATTTAAAAAAACAATAAATTGAACATTATCACTGTCTACAGGTAAAATACCCTAATTCTAAAATATTCCTAGACCATGCAGAGTTACTATGTTCAACTATATCCTTTGATGAAGTACCAGACACATCTGAACTCCTAACATGGTGGCCACGGACAGAGAAAACCTGGAATAGTCAGGGAATTTGGAAACTGAGAAAAAATCAGGGAAATCGACAATGAAACAGGAAAACTAGGCACTTCCAAAATTAAATCAAAACAATAGGAAGCGTTAATATTTTATTTTAACTCATCTCCAATGTTAATGCTATGGTAATCAAGGACTGTGTAAATTAATAAATAACCTCATACACATTGTATTGCTTTGATTGACCTGCTGATGACAGGGATATCAGGGCTCAAATCTCGAATCAAGTGTACTGAGTGTAATTTTTCTCTCCCTTCACACAAATGTGGGTACACTTCCTCTAAATTTATCCTCCCCCATACCTAACATCACCTAGGGTAATTAACACATAGTGTATAACCTGAACAGGTCGTGAGACAATGCTAAAAAACCAACTGTTCATCCCCTTGACCAAAGTTATTACTTTGTTTTGATTTGATTTCCATTATTCCTAATAAATTACTTATGTGCATGTGTGCACATTGTGTTTCTATTGAATCTTTATGTTGTGATCACATTTTGATCATATAATTATTCATTTGTGATTACATTGTTTCTTTAATCGAGTCTTTCTTTGGTGATCACATCATATTGACTAAAATCCTCTACTGTTATCGCTTGTGAATGCGGTGCTTGGATTTATTTTTACCCATTTTCTTACAATTCATTTGATTTTGAACAGTTATGAGTTAATTCAATTATTGTAATCATCATTAGGTCATTAATTTTTTGATGGTTTGCCACTGCTCTCCACTTTTGCCTATCCTGAGTCAAATTTTTTACATCTTGTACCTCCTTCTGCCAACATTGTTCACTATCTGATTCATGCATTCCACTCTTGGTCTCCCTCTTTAATTTCTCCCTTCCACATCTATAATTATTATCTTCATCATACTATCATGTCTCAGTATATGGCCTATCATGTTATCTCCTATTTGCTATATACCTTTCCAAAGTTTCCTTTCTTCACTTGCTTTTCTTAGCACTTCTGTATTTGATGTCATCTAAATCTATGATATTTTAAACATTCTTCTGTAGCACCTCATTTCAAATGCTTCCAATAATTTCTTTTCAGTTGCACCAATGGTTCACATATGTTGTAATCAAATTTTCAAGGCACAGACTAAGAATGAGTTAAAAATATTTTGGGTTTGTAAACCATACAATGGTAAATATTGTGTATAAAATATTTACTTGTATTCTCTTAAATGGTGTCCATGTATACGATTAATAAAATAGATATTCCAGTCAAACACAATCAAATTAATATCTTTTGACCATAACTACTATAGCATTTGTTTGTTAATTTTAGTATTAGTCTTACTTAGGCCTACATTTATAATATATAAGTAATTAGATATTTTTAAGAATTGTTTGAGCCTATATACAACATGTATCTAAAACATTGCATCATACTTTGGCAGGCTATTCTTTGGGTGAAAATAGACTAATTCACATCAGCAACCTAGGGTCCATCTTTAATATTAAGGATGGTATACACCCCTAAACATAGAGCTAAAAACGACTATTGTGTGAAATATTATGAAAACTGATTAAGGTAGTACAACAAATCTTTGTATACTACTTATTGAAACCTTGATCATTAATAAACTAAATGTGCTGTTATCGTTACCCACCCCCATCATGTAAAAAAAAGGGGGTGGGGGGGTTGTAACACTTTTTTCTTCAATAAAATATGACAGAGTAAGTATTACTAACTCCACTAGCTTATCTTTTTCACTTGTCCTTTATAGCTCTTTTCACTCCACTCTTTAAAATCCTGGGTCCTTTTTGGCTTTCCTCCACATTGTCTTCTCCTTCAATATCCAGGTTCCCTGGATGATTTACTTTGTCTTACAGTTCTTCTATCATTCCCAAATTGTAAGAACCTCTTTATGAAATCTCACTATCTGACCTTTGGGGTTTTGTTCGCACATCTTTGTTTTCATTCCCACCCAGTTCCTTTATTTCTGGTACATGAGGTTATACATTACTTTTCTTTGCAATTCAACAATCTCATCCTATGTCTTCTCTATAGTCTTTCCTTACTTTGTTTGTTTTTCTCTGTGACTTGTTTTTAGCCTCATATATTATTCTTTGTTAACGTTTTTCCAGTTCCTTCTTTCTTCCATTTTCTGAAGCATTTTTTGTTGTTACCCAGGGCTTTCACGCAGTCCTCTTCACTATTTTAACATTCTCACTTAAACATTCTTCTATCATCTAGCTTAAACATTCTTCTATCATCTCACTTAAACATTCTTCTATCATCTCACTTAACTTTTGTTCTATCAAATTTCCCACAATTTCACTCTCACTTCTTAAAATTTTTAAGTCCCACCTCAGTTTTCCCTTGCTCATCTTCTTGATCCTCTTCATTCTTGTTTCAATGTACGCCACCAGCAGGTTATGGTCTGAATGGATGTCGGCACCCGGCAATGTCTTCACATCCTTCACTCCATTATTTAATTGTCTTTTTAAAAAGATTTAGTCTAGTTGGTACCTGCTGATATCTCCTGGGCTTTTCCATGTGTAAAGTTTAGTTTCCTGTTTCTTGAATCAGGTGCTTGTCACCACCAGATCATTTTGCTTGCAGAATTTAATGAGTATCTGCCCTCTTTTGTTTCTATTCCCCAGTCCATGTGGCCCTACAGTCTTCTTATCTCGTCCTTCTCTGACCACACTGTTCCAATCGCCCATGATGTTGTTCAATTTCCTCTTCCCTCATGTTGAATAATTACTTCAATTTCATTGTATATTTCTTCAATCTCTACATCATCGTGGTTGGTTGTTGGTATGTACACTTTTACTCTAAAAATATCTACTGGTTCAGCATTTAATTTCACAAACATTAATCTATCACTATGTCACATCACTTAAGTAAGACCTTTTCACCACTTCATTTTTAATCACAACTGCCACTCCCTTTTATGCACTTTTTCCACCTGAATAAATTATTGTGTAATACACAGACATTATTTCAGATCGATCTTTGCACCAGATTTCACTTAAGCCCGCAATGTTCACACCACAACTTTCTATTTCCATTTTCAAATTTTCCAGTTTCCCAGCCCTTATCATTGTCCTTACATTCCATGTCCCCTTGCTGAAAGAAAAAGTTTTTTTTTACGATTGTTCTTAGTTTATTGCTTCCCATGGAGTAGTCTCCACCCGGAGATCCAAAAGGGGCACTGGTTTACCTCCGAATTTTTTTACCCTCTCAAGAGCCATCATTGGTTTTGTTCCCTTGATAAAAGGGATTTTCAGGGATGAGATAGTGTGGCAATTTTCACTTTTCCAATATACAGCGCAGCAGCAGAGCTGAGCTTACCACTCCTTGTGGTCATGCCTGTGGCTTTTGGATCTTGAACCATCTCGAGCATCATTTGCTCTGTGCCTCAAGTCAGTCTGGTATCTAGTAACAGCCACATAACTTTGTGCAAGAAGACATGATATACCCCATGCCACTGAGTTCCTAAAGAACCTAGCGGTCACTGAATCCCTAAAGAACCTAGTGGTCACCGATCTCACTGTAGCTGTCATGCTGCCACAATGTCAATGTCGTTGCCCGACCCCTTTTCATGGATGTGTTGGTTAAGTTTAACCAATTTGTTCTTAGTGAAAGCTCTCACTCCTTGTTATTCCATGGGCTGGCTTAATGAATATGTATGAGATCATACTACCTGGCTTGGCATACATACAGACCAAAAGACAACTGCACAGTTAATTTTTTTTTTTTGCATTTTTTGACATCAAGATGAAGTTCAATCAAATTCATTTTTATAGCGTGGACACTTAGTCTACCCTAAAAGGTAGCTGTCTTGCAGTCTTACCTTGGCCAATTACAGTATGAACATATCTTAAAGACTACATTATATTGAAATATACTCATGCTACCTTTCAAGGTAAACACAGGGTTCATCTCATGCTGCTCGTTAAGAAAATATAAACTTATGTTCTGGTTGCAAGATAAATTCTAGCAGTGAGCTCATTTTATTGATGCACATTGTCAAGAATTCCCTTAATGAGATTAGAGCATAACCAGAGGAACTATGCTGAAGCATACTATGCTGAAGCATACTATGCTGAAGCATACTATGCTAAATAATTTTATAAAAATGTGCTCAATATTTCCTTGCCATACAATAATTCACTTGACAATACTAAAAGTAGACTAGTTTCAAATAGCGATTGAATATACTAAAGAAATGGGATTAAAACTATTAGTTTTGAGGGTGACCTGGCGGTCTAGGGGTAAGGTGTCAGACTTCTGTGCTGGCGACCGGGGTTCAATCCTTGGTCCCGGCACAAATTTATCTGATTACCAAACCCTTCCTTCACCTCTGACAAGACATCTTGTGAATGTGGGGAATGCCAGGCCTCCACCGTGGTTCGGATTCCACGTTAAACTGTAGGTCCTTCATTTCATCTCATAATCACCCTACCATTACACATTAGCGTAAGTGCGTATAACCCGAACGGGTAGTAAGACGCGGTGCTAATAATAATAATAATATTAGTTTTGAGAAAATGCTTCAACAATCGTTTGAAGAAAGAATAAGAATATTAATTTTTTTTTCAAAGTTAATACATAACTAACATACTTATTCTAAATTAACAAAAAGCAGCTTAATGTATCTAAATTTGATCAAATCTTGATTAAATTTATAAAACTTTAAATGAAGTCACTGTGCAACCTACTTTCAAACAGTTTTAACAAGGTAGAAATCCTCGTTGTTGGACATGTGGATTAAGTGTCAAGCTCATTTAGCCTGGTTTACTGGTGATGGGGAGTTTGGGATTTAAATTCTGGCTTGTGTTGAGAATAGCTTTCCCTAAATGGTTTTCCACTCTTTCTCCACACAAATATGGGTACAATTCCTATAAACTATACTTTTATTACATCTACCCCATTACTTACCGTACTGGGTTACTTACTCTGTGGCATTAGAAACGTGAAAGTTCATTGCTGAACTTAAAAATTACGCCACTTATCCCTATCTTGAGCTAGTTCTATACACTTCACTTCATTATACCCCATTTCTTTCAGGTCCATTTTAGTTTTATCCTCCCATCTGCATCTAGTTAGTCCCAATGGTCTCTCCCAATCGTGTTTGCCAGTCAATACTGTGAACACAGTTCTAGATTATTCTATTTGTGCTACATGTTCTTCCCACTGTAGGGTTAGAGATTTGATTATCCTAACAATGTCTTGTGATGACTACAGAGTAACTCATCATTATGTAATCTCCTCCACTACCCAGTGTCTTCATCTGACTCTGGAATCTTGTTTTCAAACATCCTACATTTATTTTTGTTATGTAAAGTAAGAGAACAATTTTCACAACCATAAAGGACAACTAGTAAAACTATAGTTTTATGTAGTCTTAGTTTTACATTCATTGACAGCAGGGGAGATGTTAACCTACTAACCGAGTAATAGTATGAATTTCCTGACTATTTTTCTTCTAATTTATACTCCAATATGGTAATTGCTAGTTAAATGTGTTCATAAATATTTAAACTCATTAACCATGTCATTTAAGATGTTGTTTGCAGTAATCTTTAAACTGTCGTCCTAAATCTGTGTTGTCTCTGTGATCATATAATGAGTCTTTTCAACATTCACGTTTAAACATATTACCTTACCTGCCTCTAGATAACATTTCTGCATATCTTACAACAGCTTCATTACTATTACCTAACAAAGCTAAATCATCTGTGTACTCTCTTATCTGCATTGTACTATTTAATGTCAACCCATCCCTATTCTCTTGCATTATACTAATAGCATACTCAAAGGGCCAGTTTCATAGTCAAATTTAGTACGCCTCAAGTGCGGCGCTACACTAAGTACATGACGACACCTACCTAAACCAGAATGGAATGGGCCGTTCTCGCATAGGAAACTGGCCCTAAGGCTTGATTAAAATGTAATGGGAGAAGTACATCTCCTTGTTTCAATCCATTCTGTAGTTCAGAAGTATTTGATAAGTACCATTCAAGCCATATCCTTCCACACGTGTCTGTCAAACATACTTGACTAGTTATTTGGATATCCCAAACTTAAATAAAATTTCATATAATTTGTTTATTCTAACTGAATAATATTTAATTGATTTATCACCATGTTGTTTTTCATTTTTTTTCTTACCTTTGCCAAATAGTAAAAATCTTAGCTGTTGTTGATTTATTTTATTGAAATCCACACGAATGATCCCAAATTAGTTCCTCTTCATATGGAGTCATTCTAATATTTTTTTTATTATGTTGTTAGTACCTCTATAAATATTACACTTTGTTTTAGCTCCCTTTATGGGTATTGTTATACTTTCCTTCAAGTAGTATTCCCTCATGGTTCTATATGGAACATAGCAGTTTATGAATTTCTATTACTAACATTCCACCACCTCCCTTTAATATCTCTGCTGAAAATGAACCTGTTTGTAACTTTATTATTTTTTAACTTCTTAATTGCTTCTTTGACTTCACTAATATTTGGCTCTGGGACTCGTGGCTTAGTAGTATGGATTTTGATAATCTCACCCAATTTGAATCATTCATGAACAACCAAAATATGCCTGAAGGGGTTGTTTCATCTACTTAAAACATATTTAGGTTCTGCCATCAGAATACCATTCTCATCTTTCACAAAATTGTCCCCAGCGAACTTTTCATAAATCCTAAATCAAGTTCCCTGATATTCTTATTTTTGCTATTTTGTTACTTTACACTAACTTAACGCCTTAAATACTCCCTCTTTTTGTTTCTGAATATGGCACTGGCCTTCCTTTTTGCATTGCTAAATGTGTTTAAGGCGCAATTCACTAGGACTTTCTAACCACTGTAGTTTTGCTTCCTTTCTTTTCCCTATTAATTTTGAACATTTGTTGTCAAACCGTGGCTTCTACCTACTCTTTTTTTTAGAGACCTACACTACTACTTGCTGCACCTATAGTATTATTTCTGATAATTTCCCACTATTTCTTGGATGTAGGTGGTCTAGGGGTAAGGTGTCGGACTTCTGTGCTGGGGTCCGGGGTTCAATCCTCGGTCCCGGCACAGATTTATCTGATTTCCAAACCCTTCCTTCACCTCTGACGAGACATCTCGTGAATGTGGGGAATGCCAGGCCTCCACCATGGTTCGGATTCAACGTTAAACTGTAGGTCCTTCATTTCATCTCACAATCGCCCTACCATTACACATTAGCGTAAGTGCGTATAACCCAAACGGGTAGTAAGATGCGGTGCTAATAATAATAATAATAATAATAAATAATAATTCTTGGATGTACGTTTTCCTCCATACCCTGTGAGCACTCTAGGACAGTAAACATATTTAAAATTTCAATTTGAAATATATTCACACACTCTACATCTATCAGTTTCTCTAAATAATATCTTGCTATTTTCCCCCCCCCCCGACAGATTTCCCTTTATTACTACTGACAAACATTCACTAATATTTGCTACAGTCGCTACTCTCCCTAACCCATGGGCTTATATGTCAGGATGGCTTAGTGGTTTGGGTAGGTAGCGACAATTAATTGTGGGGTTTGTTTTGATCATGTTTATTGAAATAAATAAATTATTCTACGAGGTATAAATGTGATGTAGGTAGGCTTTAGAACTAGTTGAAAAAGTTTAGAAAAAGGTTCTCGTTCTATCAATGTCCCTACTCAGTGGTTATGCACCCTGACCTATCTTCAGTGTTATGACTTTATCCGGTCTTGAACACATGGCTGCCCGGTGTTGCGCGGTTGTTGTCTAACTCAGAATTTAAAGATGTGTTGGGGTGACCTCCTCCATACTGAACAGGGACGCAAGCTATAGGGATATTCTCCCCACAAGTTGCTTTAACTATGTTGCTGAGTATGTAGAGAACTTCAAAGTAGCCCCTTAACAACTGGCGTCCTTCCCCAGCCCCCCCTCCCCCTCCTGAAAATCTCTAACACTCGCGGTTATATACCAAAAAAGAAGGTATGTTTCCCCTAGGTTAATAGTTTTACCAATACTCTATGTTATGACCTGTTATGAGTACTTAACTGCTGATTCAGAACAATTGACAGTAGGCGTTCTTAGGCTTACATCATCCTTGCATGCTCTATATATACCTAAGGCTCCAAGTTATGACACTATAACTTTAAATAAAGCTCTCAAATAAACAATTAGGTTCTAATAATTTCTGAACAATGACTAGCATTTGAATATATTTAAAATAATATTAATTACATGTGCCTCGAAAGTCGGATACCCATGAATAGATTCTCATTAAATATATCCACAGTTTTTGGAATGAGAATTGTAGATATCCTGGGAATAGTGTACAAAATTTCTTTTAATCTAAAATTATATATCTAAGTACACACTTTTTGGGTCAAGTATATCCACACACAAAATTTACATTTTGATAAATTTTGACTTTTAAAAATTTAATTCCTAATTTTCATCAGGTTCTTTTTTTAAGCACCTAGTCTTAGTACCTGTTCAGGTTATATGCTTATGTACTAATTACTCTAATGGTTTTATGAATGAGGAAGGTTATATTTATAGGAATTGTATCTGCATTTGTGTGGAGGAAGGGTGGAAAACCATTATAGAAAAACCACCCTCAGTACACCTGATCGAGATTCAAATCTCGATCCATCCGTCATCGCCAGTCTAATCTACTGCGAGATTACGGCCTTAAATTATGTGGCCACCAAGCAGGTCATCATGTTCTTCAAAGGGCTGTTTTTATAATATTAATTTTAAATTAAGGTATGATTTTTTTCTACCACGTCTCACTACATGTCTGGGCTGTACATATTTTAATCACACTAGGGGTGTAGGTAACTGAGGTAAAATTTAGAGGAAACAAACCCACATTTGCTTGGATAAAATGTTGCAAACCATTTAGGAAAAAACATCCTCAATACCTGAATATGATTTCAAGTAGGGATAGTCTGACATTGAATTTTCCTGATAAAACCGATATTTGAAATTCCCATTAGACAAACCGATTTGACACCAATAATCCAATCCAATAACAAAATACAAATTATTTAATAACAAAGTTGGTCTATCTCTAGCTAAATGTATAATTTTAATTAATATTAAATAAAATTTATTTATAGAAAATTCACTTTAGTATATTAGTATTTCATAATAGTTTTGAATTGATTATAAACAAGACTGAAAATAATTAAAAAAATTAAACATTGATTTCAACAAAGTAATTTATGTAGGTACTAGGAATCATAATATTTGTTGACGGTATTTATTGAAAATTCACTATATAGGACCTATTGTAGTATTTAGGCAGCTCAATATAGGCTAATTTTCACAACTTACAACTAATGCACTTTACATTGTTCAAAATATTTTAGATTTGGAAGTTAAATTCTTTAATATTCAAAAAAACACAAACTAGAATGCTAAGAGTTTCAGGCAAAATTCGGTTTTGTTTTTTCTCACAATCTTTCTGACTGCACTAGATGCAGGAACAGATAAATACTTCCTTGCAAGTTTTTTTAAGTTTGCCCTTTTAGCCCCCTTCCAATAGTTAAGTGGATCACTTTTAATGTCTTATACTGGTTCTTGGAGGTATTCATTTACTTCCAAGACCGAATCAACTTCTGCCGGTCTCCACAGAGCCAGATTCATCTTCATGCTCATGTATCATTTGCTGGCAGAAGCTTTTTAGGTTTGCTTAGAATAATTAAAATGTTTGTTTGTATAGGTATGTAACAAAACATCAAAAGTCACTTATGGAAGGGGCCTTATTTAACTATCGCACATTCATCGTTTGTATACTCTATCAAGATATATTATCAACTATTGACAAACAATAGAAGAATGCACTCTCTGTCCTGCTTCATCTACTTAAACAACACACATAAACCTTTCTGCTTCCTCTGCTTGGGGCACCCTTGAGTTGACTAAGTTCATTTAGCTCTACAAAAGCGTATTTTGTTTAGTTTGTGATGACCATGATCATTAATAAAGGAAGGGGTGGTAAGTAGAGTGGTAGTTACTCGCCTGTCTCCCACCAGGCATCGGCTGTGTTGATAAACAAAGATAAAAGAACAGCTATGAATTATGATGAGCTAAAAGAGATTGAGTGCTAGAGTTGCTTCTTGCTTGTCATGCAGAAAATGAGTGAGAATTGAGAAGTGGTGTCATTTGATTTTACTCCACAGTTCACCCTAGTAAACATTTAATCCCAGCATGAGTGAAGATAGCAAAACAGTTGTTTCTTTTTATATCAGAGTGGGAGTACTAATATCAGTAAAAGTATCGGAAAAGTAGTATTGAGTAAAAAAACACTAATATTGATAGGAAAATATTGATATTAGTAAAGTATTGATACCTTTTTTTCACATCCCTAGGTATTGTGAAGAGCCTATTTTTGTACCTACAGTAAAAGAGAGATTTAATCAATCACCGCAAAGAAAAATTATTTTCACAGTATACAACAATAATAAAAAAATATTTTAAAGATATTTAATTGATACAGAATCTACTCTAACTTTAAACAAGTGGATGCTTACCTTGGATCAAGTAAAGCTGCCATGGCCATAATAGGGTTTCTTTCAGTCTCTGTGGGGGGATAACACATGTTGAGAAAATGAAGTAAGTCATCTCACATACAAATCAATTTAGGCCTATTTTTATGTTGAACTGTTCTTCAAAGGCTATTCATTATCGTTATTAGCTCACTTATGTAACAATTGGCATGGCTAACTTTTATTGTTGTTTCTTCGAAATACTCTAATAAAATGACTGCATCCTCCATTAGTGCCAAATCAGCAATGGTAAGATGATGGAGGCCTTTTAGTTGAACCCAAACATCATAAATGCCCTTTTTTTGTTGGAGCATTCTCTGCAGCATGTAGACTGTCGAGTTCCATCAAATGGGCTTGTCTTGAATTAAGTTATTATCAGGAAGTTCAAGTTCTTGCTATGCTTTGGCAAGTAATTTGGATGAAGCTACTGAGTGCCAAAAGTGTCCTACAATTCGCTTACAATTTGCAACCAAGTTTGTTACGGCTTTTGGTACAAACAATCATCCTTAACAACTAGCTGCCAAGTATGAGATAAGCAAGGAATAGTGGTTAGGCTTGATTTTTCCAAACCATTTATCAAATTTGCTGCATTTTCCCTTAAAACAGAAACTACTTTATAGGATATTCCCCAATCTTCAAGAAGAGAATTCATAAAGAGGCTTATGTTTGAACCAGTATGATTATCATAATTGAAAGGAAAAGCATTCAAGGACAAATTCTTTCTTTCAAAGTCATTTGGTGATAAATGAGTCATGCTCTCTGATAACCACAAACTGGTAGTCAAACTGAGAGATTCCACATCTTTTAAAATACATTAACCTTCAACATTATTTTATCAAATATTTTTGGTATATAATGTCTTGAAATATCTTGTATACGTGGTAAGATATACTGAGGTTCAAGACTGTAGATCAAACGCTTGAATCCTATGTTTCCAACTACACTAAAGGGTTGGGATTAATCAACTAAAATCATTTCTACTATGCTCTAGGTGATATCTAGTGATTGTTTACTGTCTGTTAAAAATTTCTAGTTTTGTTGAACATTGATGTAATTGTCTTTTGTACTGCTGTTGAAACTCGTTTTTGTGAAAGACTTTGCTGAATGGCTTGTTCCTTGTAATGGCTCATCTTAACTATGTCAAGGATTTGATTCAACGGCCTTTTCCACTCTAAATTACTTCTCAAATTACTACTGTTAAATGAATGTGAATTGTTTCCACCTCATCGCACATTGGTATTTCAAATGTTACAAGTTGCTAAATTTATGGATTCGATTTGACATATGGAAAAATATTGCCAAACAGCACTCTTCCTCACTATAATTTATAAATTTAACTTTGAAGATTTATACAGTTGTGCTTTATGCACTTCATTAAAACAATCAATTTGTAAACTCAATCGATATATGCTTTACTTGGTCACCTTATATACAATCGATTTGTAGATTGATCAATATATTTTTAAATTTCATCCCTACACTATGGAACATTGCTTTACTTGGTCAACTTTAACATATATCAATTTATAAACTCTATTAATATATACAATACAATATATACAATACACAATTTTTCACTTTTAATGACTTTGATGAATAGTTTTAAAGTTTAATTATAAGTTTATACAACAATTTTATTCTAAATTCAGCAAAATACGTCAAAAAAGAAAAGAATATTAATAATCTTATTTCTTAAAACGTTTAGCTAACTTCACATATGTAACCAAGAAACAAAAAGGCAATTTTAATACGGTAAATTTTGATTGATATTGGCTTTTATAAATCTTCTGGTGATAGTACTGTTTAGGCATGTGCTCACTGTTTACTTCTGCTAAATTGCAAAATTTTGCTTTTATATTCCCATATATGTGAAAATTAAAACCGATAACTGATAATTTACTGATATTATCAGCAGTTGCCGATAATGTTTAATATGGAAACTATCAGCTGATAATTCGATATGAAATATCCTATTGGACCATCCCTAATTTCAAGCCATGAACTCCCCATCACCAGCAAACCAGATTAGATGAGCCTTACATTTAGTCTGTATGCCAATTGATACGGGTTTAAAGCATGCTAGCTTGGCCAAACACTTTTTTTTCTCTTCTAGTGCCAAATGTGTCCATTATTGTTTGTTTTACAAACCTTGGATACTTTGGGCCTTGAAATGGTGGTCTCAGGGTGGGTTAAAATCAAACTTAAAGGTGTCCTTGTGAGTACCTATATTTATTTAAAGTTTATTTGAGATTAGTTAAAATTCGGCACCATTTATTATTACCTCTTCAAATAGTCTTCTTTTAATAACACTACGGGATTAAGAATAAAGAAGATAGAGTTTAGATAAAATGTACCTGCATTAGCATTAGAGATAGTGGAATAGTTTTTTTTATTACCTTCTTTTCATTCGGTGGAAATTCAAGCCATTACCTTCCCATCACCTGCAGTTTAGACTATGAGAGTGATGTGTGTGCACTGATGCAGGTGATTGTGATTAAAAATATGCATGAGTTTAAAAGTGAGATTAGTTTATGAGTTTAAAAGTTATAAGGTGCACTGCACACACAGACATGGAAAAACAATAGTTCTATAATATGCTCTCTCTAACAATATTAACGACACAATTACTGATTTGGACCGGACTTGTACACAATTTTTTCATGTGCATATATTGAAAACAATTTTGAAATAAGTACTTAGCTTTAAGTAGAAGTGCCTAAACTGTGTTTTACTGTCCTCAACAGATTGATTCAAACAGAGTTCTCCCAAAATTGTATCTATAGTTACATATTTAAAAATATACATGACAAAATAAATAATCAATTACTTCATACATATATAGTACAAGTATTAAAATGTATTATCTATAAATTAGTATGTAGATTATTGAGAAACTTGTTTGTCAGAATGTAAAAATATCATTAATTTTATAATAATAATAATGTTTAGCACCGTGTCTTACTACCCGTTTGGGTTATACACTTTAAGTACTAATTACGTTAATGGATTTAGGAATTGGGAAGGTTGAATTAGAGGAAGTGAACCCGAATTTGTGTGGAGGGAGAGTGGAAAACCATTTAGGAAAATCCACCCCCAGTTCACCCGACCGAGATTCGAACCTCAATCTCCCCGTCCTCAGCAGTCGAGCTCAACACGACAAGCGCGTTAGCCAACTACGCCACCGAGGCGGGTCATTTAATTTTATAGATTTATTAAATTACTCAATACATTTGAAGAGTCCAAAGGAAAAACCAGCTAACCCTCAAAATTTCTAAAAATGAGATTTCAATGCCATCTGGTAGTTCTTTCCAAGTACTACAATATTTCCAATACAAAAGTGTCATAACAAATCAACCCACTAAGTTACAGTCGTTTGAAATTTTGCGTCCAATGGATGAATCAGCTAACCCTCAGCGCTTCTAGGAAAGAACGGGCTAACCACCATCATACTTCAATCTAGTTGCAGTGATATTAGTCCAGTTTCGTTCTGTGTTTGCGCGCGTTTTAAAGTGAGGTGGTTTGAGTGTTTGTGATACCTTTGTTCTATTTTGGTGCAATAAACAATTTTCTTAGCTTTATTTTGAGATACATAGCCTAGCTTATTATTTTAGGTTAGTTTATTCGTGTTTCTATTCTCACGCCAACATGGATGAGAAATGTGAAGAGAGTCCTTCACAAGATGAAAGGAGCAGACCATCAGAATCACAATCAGCAAAGAAAAGAAAGAAGTTTGGAACAGTTCGGGAAGTGATGAAAAAACTGCATGCTTCGACGTTCGAAACAGGCCCAGACTGTGAATGTAAGACTCATCAATGTTTTCGAAAAATTCCTCCTCAACAAAGGTCAATCTTGATTAAAAAATTCAATGCACTTGGTGACTGGAATAAACAATCAGCGCATCTTGCCGGTCTCATGAATATAGTTCCTATTAAACAAAGATACGCTAAGGGGGATGAAGAAGAGGCCAATTTCCGTGATTGTTCGTTTCACTACAAAATTATAATGGAACAAAATGATGGCTACCAGGAAGAAGTAGTGTGCAGACAGGGCTTCATAAGTCTACATGGCATTACAAAGGCAAGGGTATTAACTATTCAATCTTCACTAAAAAAAAAAAACAGGCTCAGCACTGGAAGACCAAAGGGGCAAACACAAAAACAGACCCCACCAGCTGGACAATGAAAATAAAAAAGCAATTTTTTCCCATATAAGTTCTTTTAAGGGTCGTACGAGCCATTACAGTTTAAATATGTCTTCAAAAATATATATCCCTGAAGAACTGAATGTCAGAAAATGATATGACATGTTTTGTGAAATTTACCCTGGAATCAAAACGTCATATGAAAAATACAGACAGATTTTTAATGCCGAGTTCAATATAGCTTTTGGTTATCCAAGATCTGATACATGTTTCACCTTTGACAAACACACTGCATAATTTGAAGCACTAAATAAAAAACTAGTAGTGGGGGGTTTGGCACAAGAGGAAAGGAATGAGATTTCATCAAAGTTCAAGTCTCTTAGGACTTTGCAAGAGTTTAATTTGAGGCAAGCAGGAACCTTCTATTCAAGAAAACGTGCTGCAAGGAAGGAAAGTCAAAAAGATGTTCTGAAAGAAGCTGTATGCATGGATTACCAACGAAACCTTCCAGTACCAAACATCACTACGAATGATGTTTATTACAAAAGACAGTTGTCATACTACACGTTTAATATTCATGTACTTTCAACCGGCAAATCTGTTTGGTTTGGATACAGTGAAGAAGTTGCCAAAAAAGGCTCTAACGAAGTCGTAAGCTTTCTTCATTACTACATCACAAACTTCTTAGATCCCCGAGTCAAACACCTTACTTTGTTTTGCGATTCATGTGCGAGGCAAAATAAGAACTACACTGTATTTCGCTACCTTCATTATGTGGTGCATGTTTTAAAGAGATCAGAGACAGTGTGTGTTACGTTCCCCTGGAGAGGGCATTCATTTCTGGAGTGTGATAAGAACATGGGTCTAGTAAATGCAAAGAAACAAGTAGAAGTACCACGTGAATGGGCCGAAGCAATATCTAAAGCTAGAGAAAAACCGGAACCTTTTGTGATGTGGTACAGGTGGACCAAAGCATAGTAAGGGACTGGAAGTCCTTCTTCGGGACCCCTCTGTATGTTGCTATGTGAATAAATATCCATTCCCTACACGTCCCATAAAAGAGGCCAAAATCTCCAAAGAACATCCTCGCTTCATTCAGCACAGGGAAATGTACAATGCAGCATAGGTTTCATCTGTACTGACAACTCCAGAGATGAGAAGTCTCCAGAGACCTACTCCACAAGAAGAAAATATGTTCCTCTTCCCAAACAGAACTTATGAAGGTTAGAGCAATTCAATTTTCCTTATTTCCAGTTTTTCCTTTGTTGTTTGACGAGCTATATTATAGCTAGCTTCCTTTTTTATTTCAGAAACACTACAAATATCTGGGGAAAAATGTCGGGACCTTCAACATCTGAAGACATTTTGTGGTGACGAAGCCAAAGCTTATTTCAACAATCTTAAATATGAAAAGAAGGAAAATAAATAAAACTTAATGGAACTTTGTAGTAGGCCTAATGGGTATAAGCAAAAAAACTTTTGGTGTAGTATAATAGTAACTTACATGGTTTAATATTGAAAAGTGTCGTGTTAATATGAAAAGTTATGTTTTTCCCTTGTAAACCTTGTTGTTAGCCTGTTTTTCCTTAGGATATTTTGTAGTTAAGTTACAATTAATTTTACTTTTAAAGAAACAAAACTATTTCTAAGGTAAAATTTATATTAACGTTATCCATACATTTATAATCAAGTGTAAAGTTCGTCATAATTAATTAATGTGTGAAACTGAAGACGTTATTAGGTTTACAACTTTAAAATGGCTCTCCTCAAAAATTGAATGATCTTGGGTTAGCTGGTTTTTCCTTTGGACTCTTCATTTGTAAATGGATTTCCTTGACTGCTTGTCTAAAAGCTTATGTTAACACACTGGGGCTGTTTGGGCTTTAAATATTTGGTTTCTACCCTCTCACTTGTTTGTTGGTTTGTTATTATTATTATTATTATTATTATTAGCACCGCGTCTTACTACCCGTTCGGGTTATACGCACTTACGCTAATGTGTAATGGTAGGGTGATTGTGAGATGAAATGAAGGACCTACAGTTTAACGTGGAATCCGAACCACGGTGGAGGCCTGGCATTCCTCACATTCACAAGATGTCTTGTCAGAGGTGAAGGAAGGGTTTGGTAATCAGATAAATCTTTGCCGGGACCGAGGATTGAACCCCGGCCGCCAGCATAGAAGTCTGACACCTTACCCCTAGACCGCCAGGTCACCTGTTGGTTTGTTCATTGAGATGGTGGTAAGGGGTGGCTGCTACCTGAACTTTATCGCACCTACCACTCTTGGAAACCTTTTCTTCAGCTTTTCTTTACAATTATTAACACGCTAAAAACCTCACTTGGAAGTGCTATCACTGAGCATTGCATCTAGCTATCGCCAGTGTTCAAGGACTCAACGTGCTTAAATGAGCACAGTGAAACCTAAATATTGCTGCGAAGCTGGTGTTTTCCTTTCTTTGACTTGGGGCTACAGCCAAAATGGCTTAGTGGCTTTTGTTAAACCTTTATATTTATATGTTATATGGTCATGCTTTAAGGCAATATTGTGTTTTTAATTCTGTCTATAAAAAGGCAATTTATGGATGATTTTTGATTTTTTTAATGGTTTGAACAATTTGTTTAACATGGTTACATGGGAAATGTTTTACATGATAAATAGCACTGTATTTTTGTTTTGTTTTTGTAGAAAAATTTGTTTAAGGGTAGTTTATTGAAGATTGAATTTTGAAAATTAGATTTTTCTTAGCGGCTCAAATAATTTTGTTAAAAATGGGTATAGAAAGTGTTTTACATGACAAATAACACTGTGGACTTATTTTTTCAGTACAAAATTTATTCAGAGGTAGATTAGTGATAACCAATTTTAGAAAGGCTAGTTCCAAAATATAATCAACTTTGATAAGTAAGCCGTACATACAATTCGTATTTTACAATTTTTAAATATCCACTCAGTTTAATTTTACTTTTAAATCAACTGTAAGCTACATAGTATCAGTCAAGTAACCTTTTGTTCATAGTTAAGGATTTGCATATCAATCATGTTATTTTATTGACTGTCATTGGGTTTCTATAATAATATTATAAAAGATTGTGTCATATGTTTGAAATAGCTTATTTTATTTTTCAGGCTATCACTCAGCAAATTAGAAACTTGAACTTAATGGAGTATCAAAGCAAAATTCTTCTCCAAAAAAATGGAGTTGCTGTACAAAAATTTAAAATGATTGAAAATGCAGATGAAGTAGATGATAATCTTAAGAATTTTAGTAAGTATACATTTTAAATTTCTATTTAGATTCTTGCATATTCTGATAACTATGTACACACACACACACACGCACACACGCACACACACACATGCACACACACACACATGCACGCACACACACACGCACACATATACACACACTATATCTGTGTGGGTGTGTATTTGGGCTAGTTGAAGTTAGTTGTTAAAGAGGCTTTATTTGTTAGACATTATTGTTTCATAGGCTTGAGACTTCGTTAGAATATTGAACTCGAGCATAAATATTGAGATTGCTTAATCACATGTTGTCATTAGTCTAAAGGAGTTTTTGTGATTTAGTTGGTTGAGTTTTGATATCAACATTGACACAAGTTTCACACAAAGTTGAAGGATAATACAAACTTTTTGAGCTTTTTATTATTTATAAACATGCGGATGCGGAAATATTTGCTTCAACATGATTCTGTTGTTTATATCTTAATCTTGCATTTAGACTCCCTGTATCCACCCCTCTACTTTCCCTAGGAAATAAACTACCTTATGAGTTGTGTAGGAGGCCTTGGTGTTCCTTAATGTTGTGAGACTTCAATGTGGTCTTAGGAGGGGTACAGTTTTAAAATAATTAATTTACTCAGTACTACAGGAATTATGGCTTTTAACCTTTTACCTCTCATTCCAGTTGCTTATTTACTTTTCAATTTTTTTATATACTACTCTCACTTGGCATAACTTTTCTTTGTGACTTCCTCTAGGCTTATTTGTATCCTTAGTTTTAGGCTTCTTAACTTTTAAAAGTTATGCTTCAATAGGCCCTTGTGGTGATTATTTATTTCATGTTTCTGATGATATGACAGTTTTTATGTCACCACTTAATTGTAATAAAAATATTAAATATATCAATGTAATTATTCAAAACTTAATTACAATAACATAATTCATTTTGTCTGCTATGTATATGGTTATAATAAATAAAACTTGTTTTTCCGTACACTGATAGTAATAAATTTCTTTTCCCCACAAAAACATTCTCAAAGAACAAATTGTATAATCTAGCTATAAAGATTAGTTAACAGGTTCTAATTAATGTTAAAGTTTTAACTAGCAATTCCTTACCATTAAATTTAACCTCCAACACTTTGATATTCTTTAACAGTGTATCATCATCATCATCATCTCAATCTCAACTTTTAAGCATGATCAGGGAAATACAGAAAATACAGTTTAAAAAAAGTATTTTTGGTGCTAGAGTAAAAAAAAAGATTATGTAGTTCCAGAGCGTTTATAAATGTATAACTCACTGTGAGTGGAATGACTTAATTATCTAAGAGAACAGGATGAATGCTAAAGTTAATATTTACCATCATTCCCCTGGATGAAGGATGGTAAATTGCATTGTAGACAATATTACCTGCGACATGTTCAGTTAGGACTTAGAACATGATTTTTCCTGAGCCAAAGAAAAATTATCTCTTTATCTATCTTTGCTTTCAAAAATGTGCTATTCATTCAAATTAATTTCATATATATTAACCAAATATTAATTAAATGGGAAGAAATTCCATAAGCATTGTATTAACATAATTACATAATGTATTACACATATTTGTAACACACAAAACATTTTATTAACATAATTAGTGTCATAACATTTGGAAGAAAATAAGTTTGGTCACTTTTAAGCCCGTGCGAATCAGAAAATTGGAAAGATTCGGATTTCATTTGAAATATTGAATTTAAATCTTACTAAAAAATGTATAATCTTAATTAGGGAAATATTTGGATGTGATTCAAAATTATGAATCTATATAAATCCTAGATTCAAATTCAATGGGCTTAGCTGAAAATTCGAATCTATAATTCATACTTGCCTAGTAAATCAACACAGTCCAGAAACCAGTTGCTTAGTAGAGTGAATAGAGAAATTAATTTGAGTTCCTTCTCATAAAGGAATCATATGAATGACAATTGTTTGTAACGGATACTATCTTTTATTTTAAAAAGGTATCTATGCCCACCTTTTTGTAAATATTAATCAACCTTTGTACTTTAATTGAAAAAAATTGTCTAATCTTTATTCAATGTTTCATCTTTTTGGATTAAGGCTAGGCTCTATTGATTAAAAAAAAAACAACTAAAATGTGTGTAAAATGATTATCAACATTTTTATGGAAATATTTTATCATAGGATTGGATTCGGAAACTTAACCTAGTAAAATATTCAACACAGATTCAATTTTAAACTTTATCATAGTAAGCCTAAAATAAATTATTTGATTCAGATCTGAATATATTATTATAATAAAATATTTGATCCAATTTCTTTTGACTATGATATTCGACTAGGTTTCAATTTAATAAATTTATCACAGACATTGATTAGAAATTTCTTAGGCATGAGATCCAATTAGTTTTGGACTCATTTTAAAATGTTTTTAACTATGAGATTTGATTTGTATTTGATTAAAAATTAAAAATAATGGCTTTGCACAGGCTTAGTTAATTTGCTTCTTGTATAGTTTTAAACAGAGACATGTTATGGCATGTAACAACAGTAAGAAATAGTAGCCTCTTGCAAACAAATGAGAATTAAATCAGAAAAAAGAAAGTAAACACATTGGTTTCGTATGTTTCTTAAGACTTAGTGTTACAGGCTGATGGTGGCAGACAAAGTGAGATGGGAATGCAGTAAAAAAGGATTAGAGGGTGGAGGCTTAAAAATGAAGGGAAATGAGAACTGGATTTAAAAAAGGCTTAATGCCCAAGGGTGGTGTTGGGCTGTCACTGCCTCTTATCACTGCAGCTCCCACCAAACTTTTCTTAAACCTTTTCCATTCCACCTCTACACTTTTCATCTCATCCTTTAGCATTAAGTGGGGGTATAGGGAGGACATGAGATAATAGAGGGAGCAAGGCTGATGGTATGGTCATGTAATGACTAATGAGGATGGGAAAGGAGAGAATACCAAAGAGCATGAAGGAGATGAAGTATATAGAAAAAAGACTAAGGGAAATCATGAAAGCGATTGCAGGAGCAAATAACAGAAAGTGGGCAAGTGAGAGGATGAAGGCTAGAGGAAGAGGGAGGCATTTTACTAAACTGACCAGGCGACAGGGTGAAATCGTAATAATGATATCTTTCGGAATTATTTTTTGTTTGATTCATTGATGGTTGCTGTGAAAATTTAAATATAAGAGAAAATAATTTAGCTCTTGTTTTATGAAATGATTTATAATTGTATATGGCTTGGAATAAGATAGTGGAATAATCTGCATCCAAATTTTTTCAGAAAATTTTCTTCTATTTCAATGTTTTTGAAATGTTTTATTGATTGTATCTTTTAATATATAAAGGTATTCTATTTTGATGTTTTTTACTCAATGTTTCTTTTAATATAAAAGTGTAACTAATTGCTAAATGTGTTTTATTTAGGTACATTTTGATAGAAAAATGTGACTTCTATGTATAAGTACACTATTTTCCTTGTATATTGCCATATATCTACGGTAGCTAATAGTTGCACATAAAATCTGTGTTACTTAATGATTTGAAAATTTAAGCTCTTGGTCATAAAAGGCAATCAAATGATCATTGTTTGCAATTTTGTCATATTTAATATGTGAATGTTTTGAAAATTGTGAATATTTAAAATATATATTTGTTTAGTTCTATTTGTGACTATTATGAAAATATACTTCACAAGTTCCTTTGGGGGCTCTTTCTAAAATTACTCTAGGAACAAATATACTGTTAGGATGGTAATAAATATGTATGAGATTCAGAACAAAGAAATAAAAAAGTGTATGTGAGTTGTTAAAATTTCATACATAAATTATTCATATACAAAAATATCAATTTTCAAAGTCCACATTTATTGTAAAATGGGAAAACATTTGAATTGTTTCTTGTTTTTAAAACTGTTTTATAAAATATTTAATTGTTTAACCCTTATGACCTAGATTTTCTTATTCATTATAAACAAAGCTTGATTGACTTTTTAATTGATTTCTGAAAAATGAGCTTTCTCTGATAAATAATAGATATAATCCTGATTCAGTGTCAAATTGTTCATTACACCAAGACACACACAAATGCATGCACACACCTGTTAATACAAAAGGGGATTGTTTAAGGAGATATGGTAATAGCAGTTTGTGAAAACTTATAAAACTGCACATGGCTTTTTTTTTAGCACCACACCTTACTACCCATTCAGGCTATATGCTCATGTAGTTATTATGCTAATGGGTTAGGAATGAGGAAGGTTGAATTTAGAGAAAGTGTAACTGCATTTATGTGGAGAGAGTGAGCCATTTGCCAAAACCACTCATTACACCTGACTGGGATCGAACCACAATCTCCCCATCATTTGCGGTCTAGTCTATAGCGGTTTGTGCCTAAGGTCATGTGGCCACCAAAGAAGGTTGCTTACTGCTGATTTTAATATTACTCTTACCTACATCACTGAGCATGTGGGCTAAAGTGTCCAGTTTGTTATTATTATTCTTTTTATTCTTCTTCTTATTATCATAATCATCATCGCATCTTACTACCTATTTGGGTTACACAAACTTACGCTAATGTGTAATGGTAAGGTGATTGCGAGATGAAATGGAGGACCCACAGTTTAACGTGGAATCCGAACCACGGTGGAGGCCTGGCATTCCCCACATTGACAAGTTGTGATTAATACGCGTCTTGTTCCAGTTTGTTGATGGCAAGTTTTGGACTATAATCTCTGATGGGTGTACTTTGAGAGGCTATTAATAATTGTTCTACACTCTCCTTCCATGCACACGGGTGTTAATTTCCTCTAAAATTTTACTTTACTCAACCCTCCTCCCCTCCCCCTCACCCGATGACTACTATGATTTGTTGCCTACATTCATAATTGAAGGGCATGCTAAATTTCATTTAGAGGTTAGTGAAAATAAAGATGTAATTTCTTCTCATCCGAGTTTGGGAACCTCAGGTCAAGAACCCATGCTTTAAAGTGTAGGTATAAAAAAGTCTAGATCAGAGTAAATGGACCCACATCACTGGAAAGAGAGAATCGAAAGAAAAAAAACAGTTAAAGTTATGTTTTGAAAATCTCATCCAACCAGGATTTGAATTATGGCCTCCAAGAGTCTTTTATAGGGAGTGCCTGATAGAAAATCTTACTATAATCAAACTCGAGAGGGGGGGGGGGGGCGAGCGGGGGGTGTCTGGACCCCCAAACCCACAATTTCCACACCCTTGCCAACTGTGGAGACTGTAGAATTTAAATGTTTAAACACTCGGTCATTAAAATCATTGATCCAATTATTCTTAAAGGAAATCTCTGAAATGTATGACACATTCACTTTTTCATATCCATTTAATATAGCCATTTTTGATTTATTTGAATTTAAAAACATTAGTCATCAGTAAACTACTTTCAAATGAACAATTTTTTCCCTGAAAAATAATTATTTAGCGATAGGCCTATTTATCATGTAAAACACTGCCTAGATTTCAAAGTTGAACAAAAACTTTAAAGCAATTTTCGAAATATTTTTAATTAAAAAAATAAGTCACATGTAAACTACCTATAAATCAATTTTTTTTTCTGAAAAACAAGTATTCACTGCTATTTATTTGACAAGCCTAAGATAAACTTTCCAAACAAAATTGTTACATCAATTTTCTAGGAAGATATAATTCTAAAAAATTAGTAAACTACCCTTAAGAAAATTTTCTCCCAAAGAATAGGCATACCTTTTTTATTTGATATGTAAATATACCCAGGATATCCATTTTAGAATTAAAGTTTAAAAAATGGCCCATACAATACCTAAATATCAAGTTTTAACAAAAGACTTCAAACCGGTTTGGTTGTTGGCACCAGGTACAAACAGACCAACCGATGGACAAACAAAACTTCCAGATCCACTTTTTTGAGTTTGAAAGCACACTAAATATCATTATTCATTATAATCTCAAGGTCGAATTTTTTCACGAAGCTTGGAGGGGTGAATGATTATAACTACGGACATGAGCCGTATCTCGACCCCAAGCATGTGATAATTACTGTTAATATTAGCAACATTGACATAATATTACCTGCGCCATTTAGCACATAATCAAGATCATCGAGTCTGGTTTGCCGTTGACAGGAGCGTTGGGGTTTGAACTCTGACCGAGTGTATTAAGGGTTGTTTTTCTTAAATGGTTTCCCATATTCCATGCAAATGTGAGTATATTTATCTATATTCTACATGCATACAACAATAGTGTAATTAGTAGCTTACTCAGACATATCACCAAATAGTTAGTGAAACACTGACATAAAAAATTAAAAAATCTTTCTTCTCTTTTGGTGTCTCATAGGAAGTAGTTTCTGCCGGTGGTTCTCTTATCAACCAGGTATCAAGTTTATATCAACATTTTTTTAAGATTTGACATATTCTTGTGTAATTAACAGTAATATTATATTAGAATTAGGTCACTAGTCTTTTACCTCTAATTCCCTTCTTGTAACACAACCATGATTTAACCATTAATGCTGTTAAAATTGTGTGTATGATTTCAAACTTTTTATTGTTACAAAATAATGTTTTGAGAAAACAGACTTATTGAAAGAATGGTTAGTAAACATACTTACATAAGCTACAAACTCCAAATCTGACAGTTGTTCTTTTATTTAAGCTGCTCTTTCCTCTTGTTAATTCCTCAAGTAAGATCTTACATATGATAGCAAACACTTATGCCATCTTTTCTTGGACCCCACTTACTTGGCTCATTTCCATAAACGTCCTTTGTTTTCCAATATCATATTAAATGCAGGGCAGTAAGGGCATTTAAAATGTTGACATCGCTAATTTTACATTCAGAAGAATTACAAGCTGCATCAAGAAGGTGAATGTTAATATTAAAATATTAACTAACCTTTATTTGTTTGATGACATATACAATTAAAACTGCAGTTAAAGTAAAAAAATCTAACATAAGTTTTTAGATGTATATGTGGACCCCCTTAAAAAGGGGTCCAACAAATCTCAGTTGGAGTCCGAACTGCCTTGAACCCTCCTCCCCCTTTCTTTGCCCTTGTTGTTGGCCTCCCTGTTAATGATGACCAAGTGCTTTACACATTTGATTGCTCAGGTCTTTTTTAGCACCACGTCTTACTACTCATTTGGGTTATATGCTTTCAGGAATTATTGCTGATGAATTTTAATCATGATGATCTCTATCCCAAATCAACAAAATCCACAAAAACCTCAAATTAAAAACTAAACTTTGATATAAAATTATCAATCCAGGCGGACTTACGACTCTGCCGCCCATAGGCACTAGATAATTTGCCCCCTTCTAAATCCCGTCTCCTCCCTAACCCCCATCATGCATCGACACACACATACCATATAAAAGTGCTCTCTCTGGAGTAACACATATTTGATTATTTGTTATATTTAGGTTTTAAATATAGTAAGAATGTAAGCAAAAACTTTAAAGTTAAATAAATACTTTCACACTATCACAACACAAACATTAAATAATATAAAGTTTCCATTAGTAGACTGTAGAAAATGTTACTACAAATAAAATATTACAGAGCCCCTACACAATCAGTCAGACTGTCAGTCCACATCAGTATTTACAACGAGACCATACACAGTCAGTCTTCGCGCCATTATTTTTATCAGTCTCAGCTCCTGCATGGCACGTCCAACAACATGGATGATAAGAAAAAGGCATGTGCAGTGTATTTTTGCTGCTGAGGCTAAAGAAAATACTGACTAGGGCGCACACGGTCATTCTTACTGTCAGTCTCTCCCACCACTTGCAAAACTGATGGACTGATATTGATGTGATCAGAAAATTATGATCACATTAGTATTTTCGTAAGTCCATCCATCAGTCACTTACTTTATTAATAATGACATTCTGATTGTGTAGGAACCCTATTAGCATGTACTCAATGAAAAAATAGTACATAATATCTTTTGACTTGATTTCTGCTGAGCGAAATGGTCGATGATGCCAGACAAATACTTTTTCCCTTCAATTGAGGCGATTGCCTGTGAATTAGGGCAATCCTCTGTCATGTTGGTACATAGATAATTTTTTACTCTTCTCATCCACGAAAAGTACATTCTTCTGTGCTGCAGTCAGAAGCTAAGGTACATGTGAACATTTGTAGGGCAATGGTAAACATTTGGGTAGATCACCTGTAGTTCCTCTTTTCTTATAAACTTGCACAGCTTAAGATGACTTAGTTTCTTCTCAAATCAGTGATTATTAGAAGATGAGCCTTTAAGTTCACTAGTGTATCCTCAATATATTCACAGGCACACTTGTAACACAATAGTAACACTAATGCTTCTAAGTGCTTATTAAGAAGCAGTTTTATTTGTATCCGCCCCTACACTACTACCTGTATTGTTCTGCCACACCACCCTGTTGTGGTTGCTAATAAGTAATGACTACTGGCCTTGATACATTGAGGATGGGGGGCGGTTAGCAGGATAAAGTATGACTCACTCATCACTTCTACTCCTTCCACCATATATGTCAACTTCGTCATTAATTTCATTGCATGAAAGAAAAGGGCACATCACAAAAAACACACACTGAAGCTATAAAACTATTTTACCTGGCAGAAAAAAAAACACATATATTTTGCTATGCAAAATCTGCCGCCCCTAAAATTTGCCATTTCGTTATACATTATCTTTTAGGACTAATTGGCCAACTAAGTATGTATAGTATTGTATGCATGCTGGTTACAGCATAAAATTCTAATATGCTATAAAAATTATAAAAGACACTTATTAACATTTGGGTTAATATGGTTGTGTAATGTGGACAAATTTGTTTTTTTTTTCTTTTCAAAATCCATTCTAATAAAATAAATGGAACCAAACCTGTTATCCCCACTGATAGACAAGGAAAACCCATGGCATCCATGCTACTCATGCTTTCATAACTTTTTTTATTTTAAGATCAGCCTCTAGTGTCTCGTCTTTAGACATATAAGCAAGGTTCTGGTACTGTCTCCAGTTCCTAAAAATTAAGTTATTTGGTATAGATTCCTTTTCCAGTTTTAGTCCCTTCTCCTTAACTAAACATTATATCTAGATGTATTTAGAATCTTTCACTCATCATCTCCCCATTCACCCTTTTTACTATTCTCTCAATTAAAATAAATTCCTTTCATCCCCTCTTCTTTCCTACTTACTCTTTCACATAAACCAATATATATCTCTTGCCTCCTTCCACCCTTTCTTCTTCCCTCCTCACATTATCCTTTTCACTATTAAAACAAATTTCCTTATCCTCATCCTTTCATCTCTTTTCTCCATAGCATCCCCATTCACCCACATTTTTTCATTCCTTCCTTACCTTAACCCACTTTGTCTTTCTCCTCTTCACTTAATCAAAACCAATGGCTTCCCTTTATAACTATAATATAAATGAGATATTGTGCTAAAATTCCAATATTAGATTATATAATGAGAATACTTAGTGTCAAAGTTGTACTAGGATTTTTATTTTATTAGAAAGTATAGTTCACATAACTCTACACTAACCTACTTTCTTCTCTATAAACCTTTTAAAATGTTGTAAATTGGTCTTGTCATACTTGTAAATAAAAATTGAACACTACTATTAATAATTAAATGTAAATTTTATTTTATTACATTATTTCAAATTTGTTGTTTTTCAGAAGTGGATGAATATGTTATCAAAGCTCAAATTTTAGCTGGAGGTCGAGGTCTAGGCTATTTTGATAATGGTTTCAAAGGTGGTGTTCATATAACAAAAGAGTGAGTATTTATTAACTTTCTATAAAGTTATTCTAACAGACAATACACATACCTTGAATTAATAGGTGATTTTTAGTAAAAGACATGCTCATTTCTTAAATGATAATTTGTTTACTAACATCTTCAAACATATTTGACTAAATAATGTACACATAACTTTGTATTAACTTAATTTGCATTAATTCTTTGTACAAACCACACATTTTATGAGATTAAAGTTCTTCTTGAACTATTATTTATTTGTGAAAAGCTTGCATAGCATTTAACACAGGATTTGATACATGCAAACTGTAGTTACACCTTCTGCAGAAAAACAACTGTGACAGTTTATTTAAAGTTCATTTAATATTTAAAAACTTAATTTCTTTCAATATTGAAAATGCAAAAAATATGTTCTGTACACTATAAATGTCTTCAAATCTTTTGTAACTAATTAATATCAAATGGATCATGTATCAGAAAACAAAAATTAACACTAAAAATAATTTTAGTAAAAAACTGCAGTTTAGAATGTTGTTGCTAAGTTTTTAATATATGTAACCAACGTTTCTACAATTTTAGTCACAATTTGTACACCAACAATCTAAAAAATAATATCACAGTGTTATATATTATAAAATGTTAATTATATAAATTATATACATGACTAGAGCAGTTGTGAAATATTGTGACCAAAATCTAAATGAGTGCAGAAAAGGAGAAGAGGCTTTTTTGTTTATATTCAATTATGTATTGTATAATTTATAGTCAAATAAATAAATAACTCAATACAAACATAACATGGTGTCAGAAGTGAACGGCGTGTTTGTTAATTTAGTTTTATAATGGAAAGTTGGACACAAATATACAGCCAAGTGGATAACTTTAAAAATTGTGTTAATAGTAAAACAAAGTTGTTCGGTGTTGCGTCATTGAAGTTCACATAAAAAATAAGAATGAAGTCTTGAAGAATAAGATTATCATAATGAACACCGTTTTTCGCCAACCTCAACCATTAGAACTAACCGACAACGTATAGGAAAACTGGCGTAAGTTCAAACAAAGATACACACTGTTTATGGAAGCAGTAGGAAAAACGAAAGCCGAAGAAACTACTAAAATAGCCATTCTACTGAATTTGATTTGTGAAGATAGACTTGATGTCTACAACACACTTAAGTATGCAACAGGAGAAGATAAGGATAACTTCACAAGCTCTGGAAGCATGTTCTTCATTTGCAGATTCTTTTTTTTAAAGATTGTCAACCACAGATGCCACCCTGCCAGCACATGTGTCTGTGTAAAACCACTCTTTCTTTCTCCATCAAAGTCATCATTACAATGTTCACTGAAATCCTGAAACTCATTTCTCATGTCAGGAAAAAAAAAGTATTTGGCTTCTACCAAAGTCAATAATCTTGGGCTTGAATCGGAGGCTCAGGCACTCTATGATTGTATTGACGACTTCATTGAAAACATGGGGCCTGTTTGATTAAACTACAAGTCCACAATTTACAAGCTACAAGTAAATGTTTTACACTTGTAAATAAAAAAGAGTTTCCTAAAGAAAATAGTTTGACTTGTTAATTTTTGTGCACTGGAAGATATTTTAAAAGTCAGCTGTTTTATTTACAAGTAAAATATGAATACATCCAAGATAGGTTTCATTGTTACAGCAACCAAAAGTACACAAACCATTTTAAAATGGTGACAGTTTTATAGTTAGACATTAAGGTGGAGTGCTAGTGAGCGTGAGTTTAGGGCAGTATTTTTGCAGTTTTTATAGCACAAACATCTTTTGGCCAAAATAAATCAAATATTTCTTCTATAGAAACATAGAGTTTTGTTTTCTGCACATGCTAATCTCAACAGTTGTTGAATATCTGTCATGAGCATGTCGGCATTTGGTGACACACTTTTCTCTTTATTTAAAAAGTTTGTCAACAAATGCTGCCATGCTCATGACAGATATGCAACAACTGTTGAGATTAGCATGTGCAGAAAACTAAACTCTATGATTTTATAGAAGAAATATTTGATTTTTTTTGGCCAAAAAATGTTTGTGCTATAAAAACTGCAAAATTAATGCACTAAACTCGCACTCACTAGCACCCCGCCTTAAGCCATCAGTTATTAAAAATAATTATGAATATATATACATTTTGTTTGGAACGTCCTGAATTTGATTTATTAATAAAATAAAGTTATGGATTAGGGCACATTATATTAATGTTCTTTGTTTTTGAGGTTCAACATTACTTTGGGGCATTGTGTAGGCCTAATATATTCTTTCCTGAACTAAGACATTTGATGATCTACTTTGTACAACAAAAATGATCTATATTTTGTAATTGTTGTAATAATTGTCAATAAACTCATTCAAGCTCATTCATATGTGGCTATCTCCTAACCTCAATTATCACTAGTCTCCACCTCATCATAAGTCATGCTACTTAAAATATTTAAACAGTTGATTTATTCATTGAAGTGATATACTGAACCACTGATGTACAAATAACCTATTAAAATTAACTTTTAAAGTATTTTACCTACTTTCTGAGACTTATAGAGAATACTCATTGATTTACAAGTGTTATAAGCTCTAAGTACCATTGTGAAACCAAACTATAGACTTACATATAAAAAGCACTTTTTAAATTGTAAAGTTTCACTTGTAGGCTACAAAAGTTTATTTCTTGCATAATGAAACACAATTTTCTGATTTCTTACAATTTTCAAGTGAATTCTCTTGTAAAAATGTATACTTGAGACTTTATGAAATGGGTCCCTAATGGTAGAATTACTTTGGGGTGGTGAATGGAAGAACATCTTTGTTGCTTAAATAATGTAATTGGTGAGGAATCATCCTTCTACTTGGTAACCTCGGCTGTGCAACACTTAGATTTTCTGATTTTGAGTCTGTGTCATCCCAGAAAGCTTCCTACTGCGTTCTGAAATTTCTCAGGAATTCAATCAACATAAAAATCATTTCTGATGCTTGAAGGTTACTTTTGACCATATACAAACACCAAAAACTTTCCAAAGCAAATATAGATGAAAGAAAAATTAGAAAGTTTCCATTTGAATGATAAAGCCCTTTACTTTGGCACCAGCACCCAATTTTTCTGAATCTGTTAATTCCTCCTTCAAGCTTGCTAGTTCATTGTAATTAGATTGGAAGGACAAAAGAGAATTTTAATTGTCCGACTTTTTTTCAAAAGGTACACAGTCTGTTCTTCCCTCTTTATTTTGATCTGAACACCACTAAAATCTCCTGGCATGTTCTGAGCCCCATCAAAACATTGGCCTCTGCAGTTTGTGGCTGATAAATTTAATCTCCAAAGTACATTTGATTCGATAAGGAACAGAGTCTTAGACTCGGCATTCACTTTCTCATAGAACCCCAGAAAAATTTATTCTATTTAGAGATATTCTATGACAACTTGTTCCTAAACAGAAACATCAAATGTTTTGTTTGTGTTGATCATGTGGTGTTTTGCATCAGTTATCTGAGTAGTCAAAGCTCATGTCACATGATGACTCATGATCTCCAAAATCCCATTGCAAGTTTCATGAGTTAAATGAATCTTGACCAATCCATTTCTTTAAAATTGTGCATTCTTTGCACCACTTTTTCAAATGTTTAACAAAATTTCTTGGCTCATAATTGTGCACACAAATTGGAGGGATGACAGTATCTTTATCAAGGAAATCCTATTTTCTTCCATCTTGGTTTTTCTGAAATTGGTAAGTTGGCACGAAACATTCCCGCCAGTCTTCATGGACCCTTAAGACTGGTTCTTGATAGCATTCTGATCTTTAATGTGTGTTTTTTTAAATTTTGCAAGCAATTTTTCCCAGTTTTGGAAGCCTGATTCAGTGAAAGTCAATTCTATTTTGATTGAATGATGATTAGCAAATCTAACAGAAAACTTCGCCTTTTGATTTTTCATATTCCAACTATGAGTAAGTTTTTAGCCAATGAGCCTGGAAATTTCATTTCTTTTATGAACACTTTGTCCTTGTGCTTGATTAATTTGTGGCTGAGAAGGAGGCCTACCAACTTATTCTTTTGATGTCCATGCAGGAGTTTTGCCTTGTGCCTGTAAAGCTGTTTTCGGATTCAATAATGACCGTTTTATATTTTCACTTGAAGCTTATCTAATAAAACTTATCTATTTTGGTATTTTTATGTACAGTAACTAATGTTTCCGAATCACTTTTACATACAGCAATCACTGTATTCTTCTTTGAAATCAATTATAATGGTATACACTAGATCTTTCATTACACAATTAACAAGAATATTGATACAGTATATGCTATGTTCTAGACTTTCCTTGGAGGCTACCTTGCATATAGTACAAACATGATAAATTGATATGGTTTTAGTTTTACACTCTGTAATGAATACTCTTTGAGTTCACTTTCTTAACTGACTAACTTTGTCCACACCCACTGTCCTTCACACTGGCGTGTATATCCCAGTGTAGCCAATCACTCGACAACACATTTCCTCACATTCATAACAGTATAGACAAATAAACCTTTGCATGTTGATATTCAACAGAACTAAACTAGCCCTAGCAGAATACTCTGGTATTTATAGTAATAGATAGCCAAAAGCTATTCACGAAAAGGTTTGTTCTCTCTAGCTTACACTTCCATGTACTTGTGTGTAGAATTCACTACTACTAGCACTCCTGCTGATGATTTCTTCTTCTTCTCTTTGGTGTGCTTTTTCAATTGATTTTGGTATGGTTTTGTCTAAAAAATCTATTATATTTAGCCGTTTTCTTACTCTTAAGTTAAATCTGTACTTCTTGTACATTCTATCCTTCAATCTTGGTGGAGCCGGGCCCCCTAGAATTTTCTTTTTGGAGTCCAATAGGCACAGGACATTTAAAGTTAGCACCTATGATGAAAGTAGAGTGTGCACACTTTAGGGAGCTGCTTTACAAAATAATTTTTCTAATATATAATATTTTTGAAATAAGTGTAACTATTTTATAACTGTTATTCTTATTTTAGAAATGAGTGTGAGTGCAAATGGCCAATTTAATTTATTATTTGTTACAAAGACCACAATATAATTGTTATCATTACCATAATTTAATCACTTCTTTGGCAAAATGTCATGTCATATTGTTTCAAAAATGTTTTGTCAATTCACCTTTGTAGTGGGAAAACTTTATTTTAGCTGCATGATTGCATGAACTTGAAAATACAAAACCAGCATCTCATTGTTTAAAACATATTGTTGTGGCCTCCGTGAAGTGTCTATTCAAGGTATTTAAGTATTCACATAGAAAATAAAGTTTCTAGATGTAGCTTAAGGACCAAAAATTACAATGTTTGGACTTGTGATGAGTGAACTTCAGATCAATACTATCTATATTTTAAATCTTAAGTGTTAGTCCTTGCCATGCTACCTGTATTAGTTCACATTAAATATACATTAAAATCAATACTACAAGGGTTTATACATTTTCTTTTGTCACCGTGTCTCATTACCCATGTGGCTTATATGCATGTAGGTGCTTAAAACACATGTAAAACATTGAAAAAATGATATATATGCATCCTGTATGTGTATGAGTTGTATGTTTGAGTTAATTGAGGTACTTACAAGTGTTAATGCCACGGAGAAAAAAAAACAAATAGCTTATGTACCTTCAATATCAAATTGAATGTTTTACTATAAAATGAAATAGGCCACATAAGAATGACCCAAATTGAACTCAAATGTACTATGATTGTAATGTTAATCTCCATGAGCATAGAATTAAAGTGTGAAAAAATGCATTTTTAATTATGTTTGGTGTGACAGCAAAAGTAATTAGATGTTTGTATGGGTTGTATGCTGTGGGAAAAGTTCAAACAGATGGAGTAAGAAAATTGGGAGAAAGTCACCACACACTTCATCCTGATGTCTACGATAAAGTCACTACACTTATCAGTGCCTTTGACTTAAAAGTTTAGGCCGACAGATTAAATATCTAAATGCTATGCTGAATATTAAAATCATACATTCATTTTTATACAGAAATATCTTTAGTTGAATGTTAACTATGCCTTCTATCATAAGGTATTTCACGAAAATTTTAATTTGCAGTTCACAATGCCACAGGTGTGTGTGGAAAGTGTGAAAAACTAGGCCAGAAAAAAAAATCTACAGTTGAATGGAGTGAAGTATTGAAACGGATTGCTACACCAGACAAAATGGTTCTCGTTATAAGAAGCAAGTTGAATGTAAAAATCAAGAAAATACAATATAAGTAAAAACAGTAAACCTAAGTTCTTGGCATTTCAATTGATTATATGTTTAATCTGCCATTACCTATTATTCCTGTGCAAGAGGTATTCTAAATTAGCACCAGCTGTGGGTCGATGTCATTGGAGTAAGGAATTTAAAAACTGGCAAGCCTCACTTTACCTGAAAAAAAGAAAATTAAAAAAGTGTGCTCACTCCTTCAGTATTATACAAGGCTATAGTCAGGGGAGGGGGTGGGGGGGTTCAAACCCCCGCCCCCCCCAAATTTTATGAACAAAGTATATGTGGCTTTATTTATGGTTCAAACAATATCAAAATTAAGATACATGTACAAATTAGGGGGCTATGTTGCCATGAAAAACACTTCAGAGAGCTTCTAGAGGTGTTTAATATCTATCATTTTTTTCTAGACTTCGACAGTTATGGTGTTATGTTGTTATAAAAACACTTTAGAGAGCTTCTAAAAGTGTTTAATATTTAGAATTGGTCCTAGCCTCCATCAGTTATGAGGTTATGTTGCCATAAAAAACACTTCAGATAGCTTCTAGAGTTATTTAAATATTCTTTTTCCTTAGCCTTTGGCATTTAGGGGGTTATGTTTCCATAAAAAAAAACTTAAGAGAGCTTTTATTGGCTGGCGACGGCCTTGCTATTATACTATTATACCACCAATGCTATTTATAAATTCATTATAGAACCTCTAATATTTTCAGCAAGTTGTCTTGGGCGGAACCACAACTTTACAGCAATATAATTTCTATTCTTCTTGACAAAATATAGGGGAAGATTTGACGATTTATATTAATACTTTCCCACTCGGGGGAATAGTTTCCTTCCCCGTGACAGGGATTTTACTGTCATGTAAAGGAAATTATGACTTCAGACAAAGGATACATGCCTTAAAAATATTCAAAACTTATTGCAGAGTGAAGTAACCTGGGAAAGTTTACATTTGAATTGTTAATAAAAAAAATCATTTTCGATTTTCAAAGAATGTAATCTCAAGAGAGAAAAACCCTGTGCAGTAACTTGTAAAGATAAGGTGGCCCTTTAAGTGTCAACATCCTTTCATTAAGATAACTTAACAAGACACCAGCAGGGGCAGATCCAGATCTTTTTCATACAGGGCTCATCATTATAAATGACATAGTTACTTACAATGTTAGATTTCTGTTTAAAACAAATGAATAGTCTCTCATTCATATTTGATCTAATGTATATTTTAAATCGTGGTCATCCTCCTCGATTTTTTAAAATCTGATAATTCTTATAAACTATTTGGAGTGACCCTACTTAAACTATTTTTTGAAAAATGATTCACTCTAGAAGCTTTGAGTTGGCTTCGCCTTTATTATTTTAAAAATTGTATTATTTAATAAGCCATTTAAAGTACTCTTGATCTAGAAGTTTTTGAAATTTAGATGCCTCTTGAAGCTATTTAGAGTGATCCTCACCTTAATGTCTTACGATAATTAGAAACCTCTAGAAGATAAATCTTCCTCAAACCAAAAAAATTTTGAAAATTGAGTTATTTTAGAAACCAGGCTATTTGGGGTGGGTCTCACCTGAAAATTCTCCAAAATGACATGCATCTAGAAACTATTTGAAGTTGTCTTCCCCTAGACATTTTTGAAATTTTGATGACCTTGGAAGCTATTTAGAGCTTTCCTCTCCTGACTTTTTCTGCCAGTTAGATGCTTCTAGTCTAGTAGTTATTTGAAGCGGTCCTCTCCATCAAATTTTTGACCATATAATGCAACTACAAGTCACTTGGAGTTTGATTCAAGGCCATCTTTCAGCTTCATATTCGATATTATCAGAGGGTTTGGGCACATATTTTTTTTTTTGGGGGGGGGGGGGGGGGGGTAAGAGGGGATTTATTCAATGGAGGCGCAAATTATTTTCATGGGGCAGAGTCCCCCACACTTCCGTCGCTCCTGCTGTCCACACATTCTCTATATTCAGTATTCGTAGATGAACTGCTCTCAGGAGATTATTAGTCCTCTTTAATGTGTGGTAGTCTACCACCTCTTTGCAGAACAATGTTCGTTACTCGTTATGCACGACAAATATTTGTACATGAAAACTAATTTTTTTCCTACACTTGTGTGAGTCATATCAAACATTGAATAATCGTGGACGAATAATGCATGTGTGGAACTGGTTTAAGAGATGTCTGCATATAAAAATATAAAAAAAAGATTAATTTATTTGTGTTGTATTTTCTTTCTAAAATTTGAACTTTCATTTTGTATTTTGTATTAATTCTCTAATTTTCACAGGGGGGTAAACTGACCCGTTCACCCCCCACCCCCTGAATCCACACCTGGACACCAATAACTTTAATCTCCAGGGAACATATAGACGGATCACTTTCTCATCAATTTAACTCGCAGCGCATATCTGTAACACTTTAATTTCCTAATGAGATGGCTTATTGTCACAAGTGCCCTATAAATTACAATAAATTTTGGGACATTGAGAAGCTTGTTGAGTACCTCTCAGAAGAATCCAAAAATTTCTATGCTGAAATCATTGCATGACCAACAACAGATGCAAGAGAAGAGGGCAAAGAGCATTAAATGGTATGATAGTAGAGCAGCAGCATAAACTTTGCTGTCCTTTACTTAATGAGAGTGAGAATTTTTACAAAAATAAGAAAAATTTGGTTCTCATTTTATGTTTTTACAAAAATCATAGTTTTTTTAAAAAAATTGTTCAATATTATCAGGAATTTGTTTTGAGCTTAAAATCAGCCTATTTAACCTGACAGTTATCCAGGAAGCATAATGTAATATTGAAACAAATACAAAGTTAAGTAGAAGGTGTATGTTTACGTAGCATTGTGTAGAAGGTATAATATAATGAATTAAGAAATAGATCCTCATATTTGTCATTATGGAGCATTAAAAGCATTATTAGGTATTAAAGTGTGAGTTATTTTAAATGGGCACAAGTAGATGAGGGGTTTTTTTTTTCAGAAATATTTTGGAAATGAATTTGACAATACATATAAAAAAGTACTTCAGTCATCATAGTGTAATAAGACCTATTTTGTGGACACAGTTTTTTGTTTACATAAATAAATACCCAATCACACAATTCCCTTACGAGGGAGGCAAGAAACTGTGCCTATAGTTCAAAAGACAAAAACTCTATACTTAATATATCCTCACTAATTTTCTTCACACTTCTCTATCCTTGCATACTCCCTTTACTTCAACAACATCCATACACTGCATAATGCATTCTCTTTTATTCTTAAAACTTTTAATGTTCCTTTTTTTTCTCCACATTCTTCTACCACACTTAGCCACATCTTACATAGCCTATCATTTCCTTTTGGTCCACACACTCTACCTTCGTATATTTGCTTCGTCACTCGATCCAAACTCATCCTCTCAACATGCCCAAACCAATGTAACACACTTCTTTCACATTAACTTATTGGATTCTCTTTCAAACAAAACTCCTCCAACAACCATTCATTACTGACTTTGTCCGTACGAATTTTTCTACATATATTTCTTAAATATCTCATTCCAACCACATTCAGCTTGATTTTGTGTTTCTCCTGTCAACCACATGCTTCACATCCATAAAACAATCTTGGCGTAAGCACACTTTTATATACTGCCATCTTTGCCTCTTTCAATACAACTTCATTCTTTGCAAAAGTCCACATACATCCAACTACTCTCCGAGATGCATTCACTTGTCTGTCAATTTCACCATCTATCCTTTTATTTTTATAGAACATTCTGCCCAGATATACAAAATCATTCACTTGTTCTAACCATTTGCCATTTATACTAAAATGACAATCATTTCCTGATCCGTCTATATCAAAGACTATCACTTTAGTTTTGGAGACATTTGTATGAATATCCATTTAGCCTGTCGCCACATTCAAACGATTTAGTGCAATCTGCTTTCATTCTCAGCGATTAATACAGCATCATATGAATATAACAGCACTTTTAGACTCACATTGTCTATTTGTACACCAACCACGTCCTCACACATATCCCTCACATCCATGAATACATTAAACAGCCATGGAGACATAACACAACCTTGTCTAACATCCTGTTCAATGTCAAACTATTTGCCATTGCTTATCCTGCAAAATTGACTTATTGGAACTCATTCCCTTTTCAAAATAAGTAATTAAATTATAAGATATAAATGGTAATTCAATGATTTCAAATCATTACAGTTCACACGTTGTAATGGGTCAAATTCCCTACTTTATAGTTGTTTTTATACTGTTAAGTTAAAGTAATACATGTATGCAGCTGAAATTTAGTACAACTATACATTCATATAAAAGTACACAGCGAAATATTATTATTATTATTATTATTATTATTACTGATATTATTAAAAATACTACTACTACTAATAATAAAATACTTAAAATATTAATAAACCCATGAATCATTATGATTTTAAAAAATTGAATCACTATATATTATAATTATACATTTGCTAAAATTGCACAATAAATTCCTATTGTCGAAATACATTTAATTAAATTCACATGTCTACAGCACTTTGCTAATATAGAAATAAAAATGGTGTCCATGAAAACTTGCATCCTGAATTGTGAATTTTAATTTGATTTTTTTTAAAATTTGTTTACAGTCTAGGTAAAGTGTCTTCCATTGTAGAAAGTATGATTGGGCATAATTTGATCACAAAACAGACTTCTAAAAATGGAATTCTTGTAAAGAAAGTAATGGTAGCAGAATCTGTCACCATTAAGAGGGAGTGTTACATCTGTATAATAATGGACCGGTTTGTATTTTTCTTTCACACTTTAAAGTAAAAATCTAAGGTGCACTTTACATAATGTTAAAGTCATCATAGCTTAACCATCCACAAAGTCTAGCATTTGGTCAAACCTAATGATGTATTTTGACTTTACTGTCTAATAGTTAACATTTTCAGAGCATGATATTTTCTACAAAGCTTTTTGGGCTTATACAGAATATCGAGATTATACACATCCATATTATATACATCTAAGAAGTTCTGAAAACAGTGGAAGTAAAGTTATTCAGAGACTATTCAATTCTGTTTCTGTCCTAAATTAATTTTTTTTTGTCAGAACAAATGAAATTCCAATTTGTTCATTTGATGCCATGATGCTGAGTTATTTTAAATTATGAAATATATACTTATATTTGATTTATTAAAAACAAAATTAAAATGGATATTAAAAAAAAACAACTGTTAGTAATATTTCATTGTCAAAGACATAAAATTATTGAATGGTTATGTGGATGTTATACTTGACAACCGAAAGGTAGACTTTGTGTTAACTTGTATGATTACCTTTTATGTGACTATTAGGGTTAAAAGTTCGTAAAATCATAAGTAGGTGTCATTATCTTTATTAAGCCCTAAAATATACAAAAATTTATTGTAAAATTTGGCCAAAGTATTATATTTTCCTTGTTTAGAAAATAATAAATATTTATACTAACATTCAAACAAGTGTACCTACACTAATTAAATCACCTTCTATTTTCATATCAATAGTCTTTTTAATTTTACTTTAGAGGAGAAAATTGTTCAATCTACCACACTGAATAAGGAGATTTAAATCTAAATTCAATTTCTTTACTATTAATAAATATAAAAATAATATAAATATATTTTGTATTTTTATATATAATATACACACACACACACCCGCCACATGCACACACAACACACATTCAGAAAATCTACCACCATGTAAACAACAATCATAACACTTCTTTTCAAGTATTTTTTTCCTTGTCCAATAAACTTACTTATTTAGTGTAGATAACTTTTTAATTCAATGATCTATTAAACAATTTGAAATGTCACATGTCAGTAACAATAAAATACAACTAAACATTGCTTTTAAAATGTGGTCAGTTAACTTTTTTTAAATTCGATAAAGTTTATAAGCACAGTTTATGTTAATGTATATTTATTAACATAAGCTAATACTAAACAGCTAACTAAATTATATAAGTCTGTGTTCTTTTTATACAAGTTGATTGATTCACTATGCTAGGTGAACACTTTGAAGTGCTCACTATACATACACATTAATCTTTGATTATTTATAAATATTTGTGAAATAGGGAAATACTTTCTCTTCCTTACTGATAACATGAGTTTTAGATGTATTTGTGATCTTCAGTCTCACTGTGATGTAATAAATTGCAAGTGTTAGAGATTATTTCATTTACAAAGTGAAAATTTGTTAACCTTTCAAGAGTGACTATCTTCATTTACTGAAACCCTTCTTGTTTTAATGCTTTAGTTCAAGTTAGTATTACATAAGACATCAAACACAAAAACCAATAATAGGAAAAATCTTAAAAAAAAGAAGTCATAAGTCATATATTTTCCACTGTCGGCTGGCCAGGCCTGTCCTGTCGTAGCTTCGTATGCCTTATAATCTAACTTAAGACTAGGGCAGTCACAACATCCAGTCCCCGGCCGTTAATTTATAAATGTGCAAGGGTAAGCCCATATTTAATCATAGATTTTTTGGCAATTCCGGGAATTGAATCCGGGACCCATAGCTCGGTAGGCAAGCATGCTACCAACTGAGCTTAGGTGTCAGATTTACAATTCTTGTGACATACATTATATAATATCCTAATACAAGAAGAATAATCTAACCATTTCATTTGTCTTTGCTTTAATTTTATAATGTTTTCTTCAACTTTATATTCTCCAGAAATACCCTTAGACAACACATTAAACACTTTTCACTATCTGATTCACTCCCACTATTATTATTATTGTCATCCAAAATATTAAAAATATCACTGTCATTCACAACAACCTGTGCTAGGTCCGCCATTACAAAACAGCTGACACAAGAACACGGGCAAAAATTATATTTCATATGGCTTAGGTATGGCCAAGAGGTGCTGGCTCGAAACTAGCTGGAAACAGACTCGCAAAGTCTTGTTCTTGTCTGCCATTGCTTAAACTCTGCTAAAGCTTGTAGATGTTTTAAAATTACTTGACGACTCATGACGTCACACATGCTGGGGCATTTTTCACAATTGGATGACTACTGACATTACACACACAAGAGAAGTTAAATGAAAAGTGATCAAACATAAATTGGGAAATGTTTTATGTTGCTTACCTTAATCAGCATCGTTGAGGGGTTTGGTTAACAGGTTGGTCGGTGACTGATGGCTGGTATAGGTATGTGTGTAACATATTGGAGATGAGAGTAGATGATTGGACAGGAGAGAAAGCAAACTTGGGAATGGAATGTGGTGGGGGTGGGTAAGGAAAGGGTGATCATATTCCAGTTGATTAAAATAAAAATGTATCTGGAATTTTTGTTTGACAAATTTAAATAATATTTGGAGTCTGTTGGCACTATATTTATTAATTAGCATTTTGACTTGTTTTCTATCAAGGTATATGTTGAGTTTTTCTCAAATGTTTGACATGCTGTTATGATATTGATCGATTCTATGATGATATGAGTGTGAAATGGTTTAATATATAATTGAATTGGAATTGTCAAAATTAAATTATATATTATTGCTTCCTTCACAATAGTGTTTCCTAAAGAGTCCAATAAATGTTTCTATTTTACATATTATGCCCTGTTAAAATCATAATCCTAATCAACGCTAGAAGGATGTAGAATGGAGATTAAATGGGAAGATCCATAATAAGGAGAAAAGGTCAGTGGGCTGTGGTAATAAAATGTTTTATATGTATGTTATTGTACTACCAACAAGTCACATTTATTATATTATTTTAGCTTACACCATGTAGAGCATGAGCCTTTCTAGTTTAAATTCTCCTTTTCTCAACTCATATCTATTATTAGTTTGAACTCTGTAAAGCATGAGCCGTTTCCTATCTAGTTTATTTCCTTCTAGTTTCAACTTGTATCTAATTTATATTGATTTCCAAATACTATTTTCTAAATGTTGTAAAGCTTAGCAACCACTGTTTCTTACTGAATTTTCCTCCCCTACATTGTGTTCTACTGCCTATTCTGTCTAGCCACATATTCACATAAATGAGTTGGGGGTGAGGAAAGTAGAGTTATAGAATAAATATATTCATATTTATGTGGAGAGAAAGTTGGAAACAATTTAGAAAATTTCACCCCCCTTACATATGGCTGGGATTCAAACCTTGATCTCCCTGTGACCAGGATACCAGACCATATAAGGTTGACACCTTTGTATACATGAGCATAAATCTGGTTGGGTTAAAAATAGTAGCCATTTTATGGTCCTGTTTAATTGATTAGAGTTAAGATTTTCTTGGAGAAGGTTTAAACACGAGACATAATAACTGCTAGGTTGAGCATGATTTCCTTGTAGATTTTAAGGAGACAAAGTGGGGATTTGTGATATTAAGGGAAAGAAGTGTTTTTAGAAGTGATTTAATAAGAATTTTGAAAATATTTAAATATTGTTTTTAGCACCGCATCATCTACCCTTTCAGGCTATACACCTTTGTGTTCTCTTGTTTAGTCCTCGTGAATAGTTGAGGTTTTACTCTTACTACAGGATCATTATGATTCATCACAACAATATAAACTTTGTAAATAAACAAGATGATGATAATTAATAGCTGGCTGTTAATTGAATTAAAGGTTCTGTTTTTTCAACAGAGCCTTGAGGAAAATGGTATTTTACATTGCTTGAAATAAATCTTAGGATGAACAGGCCATTACATAACATAACTGAGTACAGACTGCATAGGATAAAATATTATTCCTTAAAAGGCAATTATCTAAGAAATTTTGGAAAACTTTTTTTTTTCTTCTAGAGGTACAATTTTAGATTCTTGATAGTTGAGAACTAATTTAAAAAATAATTTAATTTCAAACAGTCATTATTAAAGTCATGAGAAAATAAAATGGCTCAAATTAAAATCTTATCTAATTAAAAAAAACTAAAGTCCATTAAACAAAAAACAACCTGACAGGGTGGAGTAATATTAATATAATACTGTCACAGTCTTATTAACATTGATTGATATAGACAAATTGTTTGCTATCTCTTGATTGTATACACATAGTACAGTAAAAGAACTTCTCAATGTTGTAATTCTTGAGATATTGAAAGTCCATGCCAATAATACATAAACCCCTCTAAGTATTAATAATAATTATTATAGTTGTGTTATTGTTGACAAATTAAGTATTGCCATGAGTCTAGAAAATACTTATTTATTTTATTTTATTAATATTTAAAAGCGTCAGGATTTTTATACCAAGCAAGTAGATTAAAAAAAAGGATGTACTAGCTATACACAAATTAGAATGTATTGTGTGTGTATATTTTTGTCTCTGATTTAAGAGTATGGGCTTCAATAATGACTAGCTACAATATACATTAATTGTTTTGTTTTAGTATTAGCCTTTCAGCCCAATGTGTCCGTATTATAACATCTTAACAACTAATGTTCTCCTCACTATGATGCTTGGGTCGAGCCTATAGGCGTTTGCACAGTGGCAAATATACTGTGTGTAGTGCTACAATCACATAGTTTCCAACACCCACCCCACAAGTTCATTTTTGCAACACACAATCACTTGAATTAGAAACTAATTCCCCGAAAGTTGAACAACACAGTATTTACAAATACAAGAGTCTCTGACAAAATCTGTTTACATAACACCAGTCTCTATATTTCTCCCACCCGTATTTTAAGTTCCTTGACGGTTGGTCTGGCTCTAGTCTTTGTTCCAGTCTCATTTGCCTCTCTCCGGCTCAGATTTCTTTGGTGTGAAGATTCAGAGTTTGAGCCCTGGGATCTTGCATCCTCCAACACAGGCTGCACTGGGCTAGTAGACTGTGATTGAGTCACAGGTTGACTTATTTGCAATTTCCTTCTTAGGGGTATCCGAGACTTTCCTTGGCCTCAGGTGGGAAGAGTTTCTCTGGCTTGCATCATACGATGCAGGCTGCAATGGGCTAGTAGACTGCGATGGAATCACAGGTTTATGCGCTGCAATTTCCCTCGGCGGGGTATCTTGAAACTTTCCTTAGCCTCAGGTGATAAGAGTTTTTCCGATACTCATTACTGTCAGTGTCCCTTACTGTGTATAATTTTGGTTCTGGGAGCACTCTGATTACTTAACCATATTTCCAGTGATCTTTCCACTATGTAAAGATAGGTTTATCAGTTTGAAGGGGTTTTATTTCTTTTGCAGAAGCGTCATAGTGAGATTTTGAAGCAATATTGATTTTTTCCATTTTAGTGTTGACATCTTCATCCTGAGCTTTTGGTGTTAGTGGCTCAAAACTAGCAGAAACTTTGTTCCGAAGCATTCAACCCATGAGTAACTGACTTGGCGAATAATCAAGTCCTGAGACAGGTGTGGATCGATACTCCTGCACGGCTTGATAAATATGGCCTCCTGAATGTTCCATTTTCTTAATCATCTTTTTTGCAATGCCAATTTCTTGTTCTGACACCTTTTTTGACTTTGGGTAGCTGGGACTTGATGTTACTATTGTGAAGCCCCAATATGTGGCAAAAGATTTAAACTCCCTGCTATCAAAGGGGCTGTTGTCACATCTAACAACTTCAGGAGTGCCAAGTGTACTGAAGGTTGCTTTTAACTCATTTATGACTTCTTTGGAAGTTTTTCCTTGCATTGGTATGATATCCAACCATCTGAAAAAGTAATCTTCAATCACAAGGTATATTTTCCCCTTGTATTCCTCAATATCCATTCCTAACCTTCGAAACGGGAAATTAGGTACGTCAGAGTTGATTAAAGGTGGCTTCACATTATGGTTTTGAAAAGTTTGATATGTTAAGCAGACACTTTTTGTTCAGCTACTTGTTGAGCTACTTTTGGCCAGTATATAATGGCTCTTACACGTGCTACAGTTTTGTTTATTGCCAAGTGAGCTAATGAGTGAACTCTGTTGATCATTTCACTTCTTAAGCTAGTAGAAATAACAAGCTTGTCAAAAATATGAGATCTTCTCTCTCAAACAGGGTGACCTGAAGGCCATAAAGTACCTTCAACTCAGGGGAATTACACTTGATATTGATACCTGTCCATCCTCGTTTGATAAAGTCGGTCAGTAAAATTGAGGTTTCATCTTCTGCTGTTGCTTTTTTCAATTTATCAATATCCTCAGAAGGCACTGGTAAATGTTCCCCCAGTGATATGCCATGTAATATCTGGGACAAATCGACTTCTTCAGGTCCGCCTTCATCAAGATACGACCTAGAAAGCTTATCTGCAATATACATATGGGATCCAGGCAAGTAACTCAATTTTTAATTTATATTTAAACAACTTTAGTTGCATACGTTGAAGACTTGCAGAGTTCTTATGAATTTATGTATTAATTATTGTAATTAGTAGTTTATGATCTGTATTTGTACAAACATTATTGTGGCGACAAATAGATTGGTGAAACCCATTGATCAATTGTTTAATCTTGAATAAAGCTTGTTCTTGCCACTCATTCCAGCCACATACTGATTCTTTCTTGAGTAATTCTCATAAGGGGGCTGTTGCAAAATAATAGCCTGTAACAAACTTATTTAAAAAATGTATAGCACCCAAAATTCACTGCAATTCCTTTAAACTCCTGGTTCTTTAATTTCAACTATGGATTTTGTTTTAATTGGACCCGGTTTTATTCCTTCAGCTGAGTAAATAAGTCCCATGTAATGAACCTCTGAAAGTTTATACTGTAATTTATTTTTGTTAAATTTTATGTTATTTTTTTCTGACTCGTTGAAGTACTTCTTGTAGGTTTTAATCATGTTCTTCAGATGCACCTGTAACAATTACATCATCCAAAATATCTCAAACTCCTGCTAGACCACCAAACAATTTTACATTTTTCCTCTGAAAAAATTCAGGAAAACTTAAAAAGTCCAACTGGCATTCTCAAATACTAGTATCTACCAAAACGAGTGTTAAAACACAAAAAACTGGACCATTCATCCAACTCAACTTGGTGAAAACCCTCCTTATAGTTCAGTACTGTAACACATTTTCTCCCACCGAAATTAGCCGTAAGCTCTTCCCTTGTTTGGATGCTGTAGTATTCCTTTTTAAGTATTTATTGGGGGTATAGGGCTTATGAATAATCTTTTCAATAGTGACTAAATCGAAAACCCAATTTGTGGGCTCACCAATTTTTTTTCTATTATGGCTCTTGCTATCTTTTCCATTGTTATTATCAACCTCAAAGACTCGATGCAGAAGTTCAAAGTTTGAATAGGTGTTACCACTGAAAATCGAAGAGGAGTCCACAGCAACAATTACAATTTTAATAACTTTATTATAGGAGCAATTCAACAACACAACACCTACTGGATGGACTGTGAAACCTCCATGAGAATTACTTTTAATGATAGTCACCTTAATCTTATTAGCAGCATTTATTTTTCTAAACAACATTAGAGGTAAATTGTTAATATCGCTAGCTGGGTCCAATTTAAAATTTACAACATGCTTATTAATCATTAAGGATTCACATTAGAAATTGTCTTGATTTGTAGAAACAATATCACACCGAACCACAATTTTGTCACAACCAAATGTCCGCCAAATCTAATGAAGAATCATCAAGGTTTTCAACTTTGTTAACCTATTTCATACGTTGCAGAAAACAACCTATTTTAAAATGATTTAGTTTTTTTTTTGCAGAGGTAGCACCTTTTTTATTATGCTGGAAAAGACTTGGGTCCATGTTGAGTTCTAATGTAGGGTTATGCACAGTTTCCAATTGGCTTGAAATAAAAGACAAATTGGAACAACACTCATCAAAGATAGCATAAAAAAAATTAAAACAAGCCTGTATGAAAAAGTAGATAAAGTGATGTTCCTATGGTTTATGCAATAGCGGGCAGAAGGGATCCCACTCTTTAGCCCAATAATACAAGAAAAGTTTAGGATAGTATTGGAAAAATTAGGTGAAGAGGGGTGAGGGCTCACTGATTGTTCTGGCTGGTTGGTTAAATGGAAAACCAGTTATGGAATCCACCATTTGAACATGTGTACGGAGGATCTATCAGCTGATCCAGATGCTGTAAATGTTTTAAAAACTGAATTTGGAAGATTTTATACAAGGTTATACAAAGGACCAAACACAAAACACAGATGAAACTAGCCTTAACTATAAAATGATACAGAAAAAATTTCTTGCATCACAACTTTAAGAATCTGCATCAAGGCATAAGATAAATAAGCAGAGGAAAACAATTTTAGCGTTTTGTAATACTTCCGGTAAATCATCATCTTCCATTGATGTGTATTGGAAAATAAAAAAAACCTAGGGTTCTTAGTATTAAATCCAATGCCTACCCAGTTTACTATAGGCATCAAAAATGTTCTTGGATGTCTTGTAACCTATTGACAGAATGGTTGCATCACCAATTTGTTTGTAGTGTGTGCCTATTTTTACAATTGAAATATTTGCCAAGGAAGGTCATATTGTTAGTTGATAATGCGCCCCAACACATTCTACTGATCTAAAAAATTATGAAATCATTGTCAATTTTTTGCCTCCAACTGCTACCAGTTTGGTACAACCATTGGACCGGGGGTGTTGGATAATACCTAGCACTGTGTCTTACTACCCATTTGACCCAGGTTGTATGCTTAAGTAATTACACTAATGGGTTAGGAATTGAGAATGTTGAATATAGAGGATGTGAGCCCACATTTTTATGGAGGTAAATTGGAAAACCATTTAGGAAAAACCATCCCCAGCTCTCTCTAACGAGATTCGAACCTTGATCTTGCCATCCTCTGCAGTTTAGCTCATCACGAAACTAGCGCGTCAGATAACTACGCCACCAAGGCGGATGGGGGTGTTGGAGTCTTTCAAAATACATTATAGTGGATTTTTGTATGATCATATCTTCAGGTCAGCAGTGAATTAAAAAGTGTTTGTTAAATGGAAAAATCAGTAAACATGAAATATGTTTTGTACTGGTTTGCCCAGTCATGGAAGATAATAAAATCTTCAATCCTTGTCTAGTGCTGGAATACACTTTATGATGGGATTGTGGTCAGTGATGGAATAGAACCGGAAGAAAACTTACAGAATCTTGCTAATAATAATAATAATAATAATATTAATAATAATAATATTAATAATAATAATATTAATAATATTAATAATAATGATGACGATAATAAATTATTTAGAAAGTAATAACCCCAGCAATATTCTCTTCATTAGATTAAAAAAAAACAACTTAGTTGCTTAATTAATTGCTTTTTAAAGGAATCTTGTTTTCTTTCCTCCACCCGTCCCCTCCTTCCCTGTAGCTTTTGATTATTTTTGTTCTCAATAAACCAATATGTATTTCTCATGGCATATTGTTATACCTCCTTCTCATAGTTCTCACATGTTTTTTTCAATAAACATTGGTCTAAATGAATCCTTTCACACTGTGGACCGCCTTTATTCTTATTGCATGTTGGGCGTGATTCACATGTGCCTACCCTTCATGTTTTCTATGGCTAACAGTGGCATCAACATCGCATCGAATAAAGATAAGGAAACCTTTCACATGGGCTACTGTCTATTGCTCTAAGGAAGTAGAGTTGAATGGAAGGAGCGAGTAACATGCTGAGATCAACTATTTATAAGCAGTTTTTGTCTTTTCGGGGTCTAGACAAGGAATCGGCATTATGAGGGGTATCTAACCTCAAGAACATTTAAGTGGTAATTAATCCGGGGAATTGAACCTAAGTGCACATACATACTATAAATTTTCTTGAAATGTTTCAATAAAATCGGCTTAGGGCCCAAATCCAGCCCGTGGGCCATATGTTGCCAACCGCTGATCAAAGGAATACCAATGAGGAGGACAATGCAACAGACTGCATTCATGTTAAAGCCGACCAGGGACATTTTGGTAAAGAAGGGGAAGAGGCTTATTCAGAAGGTGTTTTTCTTATGAAAGTATGATAATGCTGCTAGAAAAAAGATGCAAAAAAATGGCCTAAAGAAAATGTCAGACTTTTTTAAGAATAAATGATAAAGTTAGTTTTGTTGTGTATTCAACTTTATTATATTATTGTATAAACATTTATTTAAATGTTGTATGTACATACATATTTAGAGTGTACTGGATTGAAAATAAGTAAGGAAGAATAAATGGGTGGGAGTGAGGATGAGGCAAGGGCTAAGGGAGGAAGTAAAGTGAATCAGTGATAGGATATTGAAATTGAAAATAGGAGTGAATGTTGCAGGCATGGAAATAGTGCAGGTTTACGCCCTATAGGTGGGCTCTACCTCTAAGGAGGAGGACGAGTTTGAGGAAGAGCTGCAAAAACATCTGGTTTGTTAGAGTCTGCTGTGCTAAGAATTTGTCAGTTTGGTTTTACACTCGTGGCTAAGCTAAGCTAGGCAATGGTCCCTCTTTCCCCCCCTCCCGAATTCATTGTTGTTTCTTTCTAGTCTGATCCTGTGAAGTTTAGCTACAGCATTCTCCAGAATGTCTTGTTTGAGCTCAGATGATAGTACTGAGGAAGAAGAGCTGCTGCTGCTGTTAGCAGCTGTTTTAGAAGATGAAATAAAATTAGTTGGCTAATGCGCTAGTCGTGTTTAGCTCGACTGCTGAGGATGGGGAGATCGAGGTTCGAATCTCGGTTGGGTGAACTGGTGGTGGTTTTTCCTAAATGGTTTTCCACTCTCCCTCCACGCAAATGCGGGTTTACTTCCTCTATTTCAACCTTCCCAATTTCTAATCCATTAGCGTAGTTAATACTTAAAGCATATAACCTGAACGGGTATTAAGATGCGTTGCTAAATAATAATAATATTAAATAAAATTAGGAGGTGAGGGTTTGACTTGTTCAATTAGCACTTCCATTTTGATATAAAAACATTTATCAAATATAAAACCTAAATAGAATATTACTTAAATATACATGAAACAAACTGAAAACAAAACTTCAACACTTATTTGATTATTTTCACCAAACCAGCACTGTGTCTGTTCAATACGGTGCCCAAGCTGCGTTATGCGCATGTGCAACGTAAGATGGCTCAAGATGGGGGATGGAAAAATTGCCCAGCCAGCAATCGGAAAAAAACATAGCGCGGCGTAGCAAGGCATAGCTTAGCTTTCTGTATGAACCAACACACTTACATATATGGTCCGCTATTTTTCTAAAAATTTAGCAGAGCAAAACTTAGCTTAGCGTTCTGTGTATACCGGCCTTTAGACAGTGACTATCGGTTGTTGATTACAAATCTCAAAGTAAAAAGAGGAAAAGAGGGCGGCTGAGAACCAGGAAATAAGGAAAAGGATATGAAAATGGAAAGAGGATTACTATAGAAAGGAGTTCCAAAAGAGAGTACAGGACAATGTACCAAGATATGTGTTGGGGACAGGGGAAGAGGAATGGAGAAGATTCAGAAGGTTGTGGAGGCAGTGGTATGGAGTCTGTGGGTGGACAAGCAACAAGAGGAAATGGAAAGAAACCCCTTGGTTAAATGAGTGAGTGAGAGATGCAGTGGGAAAGAAGAATAGGGCCTTTAGAGAGTGGTTCCAGCTGAGGACAGTGGAGACAAAGGTGTACAAAGCAAGAAAGAGGGAAGCAAACAAGATAGTGATGGAGGAAAAGTGAAGCTGGATGGAGAAGTGGTCAGAGATGATGGAATTGGAAAGAGAGAGGAATAAGAACATGCTGTATAAAATAGTCAAGATTAGAAGAAGAAACAAGAAAGATAGTGAGGGAATGATTGACAAGAATGGAAATGTGTTAGACAAAAAAGAGAAACTTAAGTAGATGCGGAAGGAGCATTTTGAGTAGTGGATGCATTTAAAGGGGAGCAGCGAGGAGGAATAGGAAGGGTAAAATATATCAGGCAGCATTTGGGGAAGGGCATTGGATATAACCTGGAAGGATGTTGAAGAGGCACTACGGAAAATGAAGGGCAGGAAAGCACCAGGAGTAGATGGGGTCACCATGGAGATTCTCTGGCGTAGCAGGTATAATGAGACTGCAGTAGCTATATTGTGTAATGAAGATCAAATGGAAGGAGGGGTGGATTTACAAAAACTGGAAGAAGGGCTTGATTGTCCCTATATTTTAAAAGGCGGATAGGAAGAAGTGTGGCAATTATAGGCAAGTGACACTTATGTACCATTGTGCAAATATATAAATGAGAAAGTGCTAGAGAGGAAAGTCGGAAGGGTAGTGGAAGGAGGGTTGAGGGAATATTAGTATGGCTTCAGACCAGGTAGGTCCACAGTAGACCTAATATTCGCCATGAGGCAGTTGCAGGTACATCATTATGAGTTTGGGAAGGATTTTCTAATGGTTTTTCTGGACATGAAAAAAGGTTATGACAAGAGCCCAGATTTGTATGCAAAATGTATGTTCTTTTTACATATCTAAAGGTATGCGGAAATGATATACTTTGTATGTCACACCTTAATAGACCATCTGCCAGTGTTTGATAGTGCATATACATTCATATCCTAGGGGAAAATGATTTTGCATCCTTTTTCTAAAATTTTAAGGTAAAAATGCATATTTTACTCGTATTTTTAAGGAAAAATGCAAACTTGACTCGTAACTGTCATGACTCGTAACTGTCATATTAAATTATTACTTGTCCCCTTTCTGTTATCGGCTGGTTACTAATTAATTAACAACATCTCTGCAATCAATTGGGTATTAAATAAAACGTGTGTGTTCTGAATATGGAATTGAGAAAAAGATCCAGTACATTCATAACTGCTTCTATAAATTACCTGAAATTATAGCACAGTTTTAGGCACGAAGTAATTCCTTCCAGTACCCACTTTCTCTGATAGATCAAATTTAATTTGCATTGTCTTCAGAAACTCACGACGTTGCTAAAAATTACATTTGATAAGCTTGGTCAGGTCTTAAATAAAAATCCTGGTTACAAACTCGCATGTCAACTTAGCAAAACATTGTCTGAGAAAAAACAACTGAAATAGCTATGAGAGGAATCCACCAAAGAAGAAATGTGGTGTTTTTCACATGCACTGTGTCTTCATGCAATCTCGAAAGGACATTTTCATTGTATAAAACATTCTTCTGTGACAGATGTAGGAGCGTCACAGAAGAAAATCTCAATATGACTTATATACTTTAAAAACCACAAATAAGATAAGATTTTCCACAAAATACAAGGTTTATTTGATTTTGCATATTATGGTGCATATTTTTTTTAAAATTTCGTCCATATTTGCATGAATATTTTACTATTTGATTGTGCATACTTATCCATCCGGGTTCTACTTAAGACAGTGTGTGTGAAAATAAAGTGTGTGAAGCATTGAAAAATAAAGTGAGGGAATAGTGGGGAGATTGAGAGAAATGTACAATGAAAGCATGAACTGTGTGAAAGTGGGAGGGAAGTGGACAAAATGGTTTGAGTTGAAAAATGGCTTGAAACAGGGAAGCGCGCTCTCGCTATTGTTGCTCTTGGTAGTAATGGATTTAAGGATGAGAGAGGTTTTTGGAAGAGTAGGGGAAGGAAACATGAAAGTAATGATTTTGGCAGACGACCTGATGGTGTGGGGAAAGGAGGAGCTAAGAGTGCAGGATCAATTGGATGTATGGAATGAGGTGGTAGTATAATATGGAATGAAGTTTAATGTAAATAAGAACAAATTGGTGATTACAACACAGAAGGAAAATAGGCACACGAGTGGAGCAACATTAGGAGGAGAGCAACCTAAGAAATTAGAAAGCTTCAAATACTTGGGGAGTGTAGTAGAAGAAAGAGGAAGAAACAAGAGATAAATTGAGGAGAGAGGGAGACAAGTGAAGACCTTTTACAAAAGAGTCAGAAGTCTGATCTTGAGTAGACATGTGCCACATTAGTGTATAGGTGTGCTGTACAAGGTGTACTATGTCCCAATATTACAGTATGCATCAGAAACCTGTGTGATAAATGAAAGGGATAGGAGCAGGATACAGGCATATGACATGAAATTTCTGAGGAGTAGGTTGGGAGTGACTAAGATGGACAGGCTGAGGAAGGAAATGGTGAAAGAGTGTGAAGAAAGAACCCCTGCTGGATAGAATAGAGAAAACGAGATTGAGATGGTATGAACATGTGAAGAGGATGTCAGAGGGGAGGATTCCAAGAAGGATGCTTGAAATGGAGGGGGTGGGCAGGAGGCCAAGAGGAAGACCCAGGGACAGGTGGATAAAGGGAGTGTGGAGAGGGCCGGCGTGGAGGAAGAAAGACACAAGTAAATGGAGAGGCTTATGTTAGATACAGACCCTGCCAATGGCAGGAAACTTTGTATGATTATGATTATTATTATTATTATTATTATTATTATGATTATGTTGTACATACATATACAAATTTTTTTTTTATTTAACTATATATGTCATGTAATTTATAATTTTTTTTCTACCTTATAACTCTTCATATCTGGAAATTTGCTTATCAGAAATAGGTTCAGCCCCCTTTGTTTCAGTTATCAGAGGTTTTACTTTATTACTTTTTGAGGGTATTATGAAAAAACTAAACAGTTAATTTTTTATTTTAGTATTAATGTGCACTTTCATAACACTAATATTAGATTGGCACACTAGGTGTATAGAAACATAAAAGGAACAAACACAAAAAACTGCTTTCACAATGAAAAGAAGAACATATTTCACACTTTACATTGTTGCCATTCTATGTCCATTTTCTGTGTTAGTCCTTTGTATTATTTGTTCCTATCTAAATGGCCTATCATTCTTTACCATTTTCCTTTTTCTACCTGCTGTGTTTTTTGGTTTCCTCTTTTAGGAAGTTGTATTGCGCCTTTCACACTCCTCCCTAATGAGTGCCAATAGAACGAAACCTGATTGGGCAGTGATGATTGATTTTCTTAGAGAGACAGCCATTACCTCTTTGTCCAATGGCAGCAATCTAAAGTGTTCTTTTTTCATTGTAAAAGTAATTTTTTGTATTCGTTCCTTTTATATGTTTCGATCCACCTTTCCTATACCGTTTTCCAAGTATAATACAATTATGTCAATAAAGAATAATTATATTTTGCTAACACTTAGTATCTGTTCCTTCTGTACACATATTTACTAATTATGTTTATGAGCTAGGGATGAAGACGGTTGAATTTTAGAGAAAGTGTACTCAAATTTACGTGGAGGGAGAGTGGGAAACCATTTTGTGAAAACCACTCTCAGTACACCCAACAGGGATTTGAACTCTGATCTTCCTCTCAGCGGCAGTCTAGTCTAACTTGAGAGTTATGCCTTAGACCATGTTGCCACCAAAGCAGGTTCTATACTTATTAATGTGACCAATCTCTCTAACTACTTAGCCATAGGCGCAGACCAAACCCAAAATTGGTTTAAATAAGTAACTAATAAATATTTTATTTGAAAAATTTAAAATTTAATTTCAAAGATGTGTGACATAATTTAAACAACCTTTTGTTTGTCCAATTTTGTAAAATAATGTTTAGTTTTTTTTATGGCAAGTCAAGGTAATTAGACATGCCAGGTCCTTTGTGTGTTTAGTAGAGTGCATTTCTATAAAACAAATCTCAAATGAACAAACATTTTGAAATATTTTAAAAAGTGATGCATATGTTATTAATAGTTTTTGTAAAAATTTATTTCAATTGATTTCTTGTGCTAGTACTCGATAGTAGTATTAATATACTCACAGGGCAATTATTGGACCTACTTGGACAAATTCTCTTATTCTATTATTGTTTCTGAACTACTGCTCTCACACACTTTAGAGCAAATACCTATGAATAACAGTGATACACTTACAAACATGGGTCATTACTGAACAAATTTTCTCTGCATTTATCTCATAACAAAATTTTCTAAGAAAATGTTCCCACACACACTATGGTAATACTTAGTTCTAACTGATACTCTATAATCTTTTTTTCTTATTCTTATTTTTCCAAATTATGGGCCCTTTATGACATACTCCATCCAATTATTTTTTCTCATTTTTCCCCAGTTTATTAGCCTTGAGTGAACAAACTAAACACATTATAGTGCCAGTACTAGCCAGTATCTCTGAGATACATTTTCCAGAACACACAATGCTTTAATATGGCATCACAATCTTCTCTTGGATTTTTTCAATAGACAATATATTATACAATAATATTAATATATATATTATATTATTATTATTAGCACCATGTCTGAGTACCTGTTTGGGCTATACGCACATATATTAATTAATATCATGTAATCGCCCTGCCCTAGATTGGGATGTTTGTTTAGAACCAACATAATAGTGTTGAAAGAAGCGAGCGAAAGAACTGGTCTAGCTTAATTATTATGATGAGTTAGTAAACATTAGGACGAAACCACTGACAACTCAAAACAACTTGTCCTCGTTGTCTTGGCAACTGGGCCGATTTGAAGTATAAATGGTTCTGGTTTAAAGCTATCGAGGCTGACAAAATAACATCTATTCAGAGGGGTCACTCCGCCCGTTTTTGGGGCCACGCGGATTAGAACATCGAGTCATCAGTTACTTGTGCTGGAGGGCAACTGCCATGCCAAAGGTACCGAGTTTGAATCTGTGGGGTTGTCAGTCAAGCCATTTGGTTAGGAATTCCTTTCTAAGCTAGTTCTCTCACGAGTTTCTACGTCAAAGTCCTTATATCTTTTGTAACATCTTTTTAACATCACAATTTTGTAGTAACTCGTAGTGCTATTAATAAACCCTAAAAACCAAAGCCTCCAATAAATTATGAACCCACACATCTACTTTGCCGCCAACCCTATCCTTCCTCGCAAGCTATCCTGACAGATTAGGCCTGCAGGAAGGTGGGTAGATACAATCAATATATTCTAATATAAATTATGCATTTAGGTTGATATATTATACATTGTTATAAATATATTTTTAACCATTTTTGTTTAAATAGTTTTATATTTTTTGTATTTCAAAATTATTTCAATTGTCTTTAAATTTGCTGTATTTTGATGAACAATGCATTAAGAACACTATGATGGTAAGCTTGGTTCAAGTTAAATCTTCTTTCTGTAGAAGGCACACACTACCTTTGGTGAACCATATTTTTAGACTTCTTGAAGCTTTAACCAGATCAAAATACTACACTATCATTACTTTGTGGCCATAGCTAGAGCCTTAATTTTTTCACATTCATGAAAATGAACTAATTGAAATTCTTCATTTTACTAAAAAATGGGAAGAAGTGGAAGTTAAATTTAAATAAAGCTTCAAAAAACTGCAAAAAAAAAAAAATTAAAACATATACATATGTAAATATTGATGCATCTAAATATAACCGTATAGGAAGAGAAAACTCAGCCTAATTGTCTCATTTCTTAAAACGATGATCCACATTTTAATACTCCCTATTATTTTTAGCTTTATCATACTCAGAGTATTTAAAAAATGTTAATCAACTAAAGAGATAATAAATGTTATATATACATAGATGTGGTTACTCTGGATATGTGATAAGACATTAAGTGCAAAAAAAGTTATTAGAAAAAAGATTAAAAATACTTCATGATCTAATTTTGTTTTGTATTGTTGTTTTTCATTCTTTCTAGTCTTCTTTTTAGTCTTGTAGTTGTATTTAGAGGCTAACAAATTAAGAGGAAAGAGAGCTGTACCTAAGAAAGGCAAAAAGCTTAATACCCAAGTATGAGATGCAAAGTGTAGAAGTTGAATGGGAAAGGTTTAAGAGCAACAGAGAAGGTATGTGGGAGGACAAGTAATAAGAGGAAGTGGAAGGAGACACCCTGGGGGAACGACAGGCTGAAGGAAGCATTATAGGAAAATGATAAAGCATTTAGAAGGAGTTTTAAGAATAGGAATAAGGAAATAGAGGAATAATAGAGGGAGAAAAGAAAAGATTGAAGTTAGTTGTACAGGAAGCCAGGAAAGAGTGGATGTAAAAACTGGATGAAAATGCTGGAACGGGCTATGGACGGAAGTAAGAAACAGGAGAAGAGAGAAAAGACAAGAAGCTAGAATGATAGATGAATAAGGAAGAATTTTGAAGACAGGCGAGGAAGAAAAGGAACTATGGATGAGATATTTTGAGAAAATGTTCAATCCAGAGGAGGAAAGGAATGAGAGTGAAACAGAGAAATAGAAAGAAATAGCCTAAGAGGAGGAAAGAGGTCCAACATGGAAAGAGCTGGAGGATTGATTAAAGAGGATGAAACGAGGGAAAGCACCAGGTGTCGACAAACTGACTTTGGAAATATAAGAGCAGCAGGTGAAGTAGGTATACAATGTTTATACAGGGTGCTGAGAGTGGTTTGGAAGGAGAACAGGGTACCAAAATACTAGAAAAGGGAGTTATAATACCTATTTTCAATAAACGAGACAGGAAGAGGTATACAAATTATAGGGGGATAACGCTGATGTGCCACTATACAAAAATATATGAGAAGATGCTGGAAAAGAGAATAAAACATCAAATGAAAGGAAGGTGGAGAGAGGAACAGCACGGATTTAGGAAACAAAGGTCTGCAATAGACTTGATATTTGCCATACAACAGTTAATGGAAAGAAGGTATGAATATGGGAAAGACTTGGTAATGGTATTTACGGATGTGGAGAGGGCATATGATAGCGTGGATAGAAATAAATATTGGAAAGCCATGAAGGAGGTCGAAGTGGCAAGAGGAGTTGGAATGAGAGTGAAAAACATGTATGAGGTTAATGGGAGTTTCATTAAGATGGGGAGTGGAAGAATGGAGTGACTCCAAATAAAAAATCGAGTGAAGCAGCAGAGTGTCCTTTCACCATTACTATTTGTAATTTTAATGGAAACGGTTATGAACAAAGCTGCAGGAAAACTCGGGGAGGAAAGAATGAAAGCCATGATGTTTGCTGATGACTTGATGGTATGGGGGGAGAAGGAAGAAGAAGTACAAGAACAACCACAAGAATGGAATGAGGAGGTGAAAGAGTTTGGAATTAAATTTAGCATGGCAAAGTGTGAACTGATATTGACAAAGAGGAGGGTAAGGCCTAATAAAGCTATAAGTTTGGATGTAATAGAGCTGAGAAAAGTACAGAACGTAAAATATCTTGGAAAAGTGATTGAGGAGAAAGGTGGAAGTAGAGAGGATTTAATGAAAAGAGGTCAGCAGGGATTTGCTATGGTTAAGGGAAGTTCCCTTGAATTGTATATATGTGTTTGTACTTGGTACCCATTGTTGTACATGCAGCAGAAACATAGACATAGACTGTAAGAGAGACTAGGAAAGTGGAGGCCATGGGAATGAAGTTTGTGGGGAGCGTGTCACCTGTTATGAGGATAAACATGATTAGGAATGAAGCTATCTAGGATACAGGATGTACATGATATAGTAGAGGAAGCAAGACTGAGATGGTATGGGCATCTAATAAGAATGAAAAAATAGAGGATGTCGAAGAAAATGTTGGAATTGAAGTATGTAGGAAAATGACTGCAAGGGAGGCCAAAGAAGAGATGGAAAGATCAGAATGGAAGAAATTAAAGAAGGAACAGTGGTGGAAAAATAGAGGAAGATGGAGGCATTTTACTAAACTGACCTGATCTCAGGCTGTAAACTGTTGAGTTGTTTTTTAGATTTTATTATAACCATTTTGGAACTTTTTAGTATTCTTATAACTATTTAAACTGTTATGCCATTTTATTACTTTTGATAATTTTTTAGTGTTTTTAGTCTTTCATTAGTTATTTTTAGAATTCTCTTGTCCTTTTTAATTCCCTTTATTACCTTTTTAGTAGGTCTGGTAGGCTTTATAGTACATTGTATAGTTTTAATACTTTTTATATATTCAAAATCTTTTCATGTACCTTTTAATAAGGGTTTATAGCTTTTCCTATCTTTATATTATGTTTGATTATGTTTTTTAGTGTTTTAAGTCTTTCTTTAGTTCCCTTTACACATTTTTAGTCCTTTTTAGTACCCTTTACACGTTTTTAGTACTTTTAGAACCCTTTATACTTTATTAGTTAGTCTTCTTTCTAATTTTAGTCCCCTTGCTACTTTATTAATCTTTTGTATTCCCCTTTATACTTTTTTGGTCTCTTTCATACCTTTTTAGCCCCTTTCATACCTTTTTAGCACCTTTCATACCTTTTTAGCACCTTTCATACCTTTTTAGCACCTTTCATACCTTTTTAGCACCTTTCATACCTTTTAGCACCTTTCAGACCTTTTTAGCACCTTTCAGACCTTTATAGACCATTTCAGACCCTTTTAGACCATTTAGACCCTTTTAAACACTTTTAAACACTTTTAAAGCCTTTTAAACACTTTTAAAGCCTTTTTAAGCCTTTTTAAGCCTTTTAGACCCTTTTAGACCCTTTTAGACCCTTTTAGACCCTTTTAGACCCTTTTAGACCCTTTTAGACCCTTTTAGACCCTTTTAGACCCTTTCAGACCCTTTTAGATGCTTTCAGACGATGTTAGACCCTTTTTAATGACCATTAGTTCATTTTAGTTCGTCTTTGGGCCTTTTTACACTTCTTTGGTCCGTTTTACACTTCTTTGTTCCGTTTTACACTTCTTTGTTCCGTTTTACACTTCTTTGTTCCGTTTTACACTTCTTTGTTCCGTTTTACACTTCTTTGTTCCGTTTTTACACTTCTTTGTTCCGTTTTACACTTCTTTGGTCCGTTTTACACTTCTTTGGTTCATTTTACTCCTCTTTGGTCCGTTTTATTCTTCTTTGGTCTCTTTTACTCTTCAGCCCATTTTACTCTCCTTTAGCCCTTTTTATTCTCTCAATCTCTCTTTAGCTCCTTTTGCACTCTTAATTTTTATTTTATGTATTTTAAACTCATATTTTTTTTATATATTGTTACCTTTCTCACTATGTTGGATGTCCTAATGTGTTTAGTTCTGTAATTACTTATTGGTGTACACTTTATGGGTGGTGAGGGGGTTAAATGGAAGGGTTGTTATAAAAGGTATATTTGTAAGATTCAGCAAGGACTTTCATAAATATTAAAATTTTCTTATTATGGTTAGAATAAATACCTATCTTAGACTGTGTTAGGGGTATTTTCCTAAAATATTCTTTATTTAAAGTGTTTCAAAGTTAAAAGATACACATTAGCTTTATTATTTTAAATTTAGCGAGTTTAAGTAACACATTTAATATGTACACACTTGATTTAAGAATTAGAACCCATTAAATAGATTCTAATCAAATTTTATATGGTACACATCTTTTACCCTGAAAAGTATCAAGCCTGCCATGCTTGTTTATACTACGGTGCAGCATATGTAATGGGAATATAATGCAGCCAAACAAGGTAAGTATGTAAGCTTTCACTGTAAACATAATGTACATGTAAAGGTACATTTATATTTTAATTACTTCATGTTTAATATTAGTATAATTAAGTGGCTAGTGGCACAAACTACTTTTACTTCATGTTTAATATTAGTATGATTAAGTTGCTAGTGGTACAAACTACTTAAAATATTATTCAATTCTAATAACAAGTTAAAAACACTCTTCAAGCCACTTAATTTATACTTGTCAATTTTGGCACATTTCTATATGATGTTCTTCATCTACACAATAGAAGCTTAAATATGAAAGAAGCATACTTCGTTGATAAATTTTGGAAAAATATATAATCTAGAAATTTTTGAAAGAAACTGATTATTAACACAATTCTTTCTTTAAACATTTTTATTTATTCATTCAAGCCATAATATGTTGCTGAGAGTTCTCAAACATATTATACATACTTGTTTGAATTATAAATAACAAAGCATTAATATAATTTTTAAAATATATTTACCTTTACTATGAGAAGCTAATAATAACCAAAACAACAGAAAATCAAGTTAAAATAGTGTTTCATATCCATAAAAAACTATCATAGGTGTCATGTGATCTAAAGCATCAATCATGTAATAGACTTCTTTGTCTGTGGTAGCGGGGTTGAGGTTAAAATGTCTGCTGGGTGCATTCAGGGTGGCTTTTCAGTTTCAAATACAAGAAAACTTGCCCATATGGTTATACGATCTAAAATATTAAACTTGCAATAGACTAATTGTTCAGTGCTAGGGAGGCTGAGGTTAGAATCTTTACTGAAAGCACTGAGAATAGTGTTCAATATGTGATTTATTGCTGTGATTTTCCCACCCATTCTTTACACTAATGTTCCTCAAATCTACTAACCTCTCTCTTAGATTAAGGCATTAATAATCATGGTGTTATATTTACTAATGAAAAATACCTAAAAAGGTTGTGCAATTAATTTTTTTTTTCATTAACATAAGTGGGGCTTAGACTTTACTTTGAGTGAATAATTGTCCTCAAAAACTGTATTAAGGGTCTCTAGTTCCAAATACACATATTCACTGTTGAAGGAAAACCTAAACTTTACAGTATTTAAGTGTTAAATGAAATGAAGATCTAGAATATAGGCATTGGGAATATATAGGAAAAATAGGTCTTTTAGTTTGTGTCTGGGATGGCACAAGGAATGCCGCAAAATACCAGAGAAAATGGAATAGTTGTGCGATTGGTACATCAAACCACAAGCTAGAACTGTCAGGCCTTTGCGAAGGAGTGAAAGTGAATGAAAAAATTAAGCATGCTGATTCGAATTCTTCCTCTCTTTTTCGCCTTGAAGCACAGGGTTGCATAACAACTGCATACATTTCCGATCTAGGTCAAATCATTCTGTTTTAAAAATGGAAACTCTAGAAGATACAGGAAATTTTGTAGTAAGAAAATAGTTGTGAGCCTGGAGTGTATATTTGTCTGGTTAATAATTTTAAATTTTAATTGTTATGGTTGTTTGATAAGTCTTATTTTTATTCCAATTTTCTAAACTTGTTTTATTAAAAATTGTATTCTGAAAAATAATTTGTTAAAATAGTATCACATCACAAGCATCTTATATAGCCAACTCTTAATAAAATTACCTGATATCATATTATCCAACAATTAGAAATAATTATTGGTTTCTATTTAAACACAGTTAAGTATATATGTATATATACATTTTATTTTTTTATTTTTTTTTACTTTGTATGTTTCTAATGTTTACATCTTATTTTTCACTAGGGAAAACAATGGCCCGGTAATAATTGCTTCTCCTGCAGGAGGTACTGATATTGAAAATGTTGCTACCTCCTCTCCTCATCTTATTAAAACTATTCCTGTAGATATTGAACAAGGTGTTACAGATGAAATGTCAAAAAATATAGCAAAGTTTTTAGATTTCAAGGGAAGTTTGATAAAAGAGGTATGTACTGTTCTTTCAGACAAATAAATATAATGCAAAATGATTGTTTAAACATATATTAACAAAAAAGTGAAATTTCAAATGCTATTTCAGAACAATTAAGTATCAACAGTATTATATTTACAGTAAATTTAAAGATTTTTTTTATTGTAATAATATTGATCAATTCTTAATTTTTTAATATATCCCTTACAAAATTGACTTAGTGACCCACCATCATGTGTATGTGATGATTATTAAACAAATACATTAATGATCAACAACTTTATATTAACTCTATGTTCCAGGCTGCAGCACAAATTAAGCAGTTATGGCAGCTATTCTTAAATGTTGATGCTGTGCAGCTGGAAATTAATCCTTTGGTGGAAACTAGTAATGGAGGTGTAATTGCTGTAGATGCCAAGATTATTTTTGATGACAATGCAAAATTTCGTCATAAAGATATTTATAGTCTAGAAGATGAGACTGAAAGTGACCCAAAAGAAATTGAAGCGGCAAAGCATAACTTAAATTATATAGCTATGTCAGGAAACATTGGTTGCCTTGGTAAGTAATTTCTTAATGTTTATTTTCAGGTAATTTTTGATTTTTTCAAGACAAAACAAAAAAGCATTGCACACCATTTACTATTCAAATTTACATCATTTGAAATATATTTCTACAAGTCTTATTCTTAATGCTCCCATCACCAACTCCCTACCAGTTTTTTTATTGAATAAATAATATAAAAAGACATAATCCAGATTTGCATTGTTGAAAAACTTGAAAAACATACTCAGTCATCTCACCCACTCTACTGGTATATTTATAGTAATATATTGTACTTTTTTTTTAAGTATTTAAATAAGTATTTAAAAGAACTAATTAAAAGTGTTACTTGTTTATCGCCTTTGTCATTATTATTTTATTTGGCTTGTGGCTCACTATGTTTGCTGAACTATGTAGATTAGCTCACCAGTCATGAAATATTGGACCACACTGAACTAGAAATTGGACACTAGTGACTTTAATTTTAGAGTGATGGTAACACTGGGTCAGGATCTCATGGGTTTGAGATGAACTCTCACCCTCATGGTGACTGGCCTTACCCAGATGAGAGGCGTCCTGCCCCTGTTTGTAGCTTGTTCTTTATCCAGAAATCCTTACATAAGGCCTTCTCATGATGACCCCTAAGCAACGTCAAGAGAGTTTTACTGGGGGGTGACTAAATCTCTGCAGAGATCGTTTGTGGGGGAGTGATTAAGAGGGCCCTGCCTGTGGGATGTTACTAGTCCGAAAGTCCTTACAGAGTGCCTCCTCGTGGGGGCCCCTGGGCAGTGTCCAGAGGTTTTGTCGTCTGTGTGGGACAGGGGGAGGGGGAAGGGCCCACCAACTCACCACACACTAAGCAGTTGGTAGCTAGTACCTTCGGCGAAAGATGTTCAGGCCACCTTCACCAGGTCCCCACTGAAACACTTAGCCTAAAGGTCCATTTTAGGTGATTCTCAATGCTAAGCGCCTGATTTCCTCTGAGGGCCCCAATGGGGTGACATAGGTAAAAGCCCTTTTTTGGGTGATTCCTAAGATTGAGATTTTACTCCCAGTAGGAAAATCTAGATTAAAGTCCTCTTTAAGTAAGATTTCTAGGTTGTGTCCTAAATCCCTAATGTGTGCTCCCAGCATACACAAAAGGAGGAGCCATCTCCATTCGCTGATGAAAGTTTGGACATTGGGGGGGGGGGGCTCAAAGCTGTTCACTGATGACAAGGATTGATGGCACACACGGAGTCATCGATCCATTAATTCACACTGCATGCATTTTTGTTCATGGATACGCTTGAAGGGGTCAGCCATGATGGTTAGCTAGGGGAGCCCTGAGAGAGGTGTTTGTTCCCCAGACACTGGCTGCTGCAAATGGATTCCACTTTGGAAAGTCTCTATCTTGTAGAAGGTGTCAGACTAGATATGTAACTGTGTTCCTTATGTTTAATTGTAGAGAATATTGATAAAAAGCATTTTAAGCCAAAATTGGATTTTTTGTCTTAAAAGCTTTATTTTTTGTATTACTGTAAAAAGTCAATAATTATTAATAAAACAATATGTTCTAAATTTTATGATGTTACTGCAGTTGGTAATGATTTCACTTATTATGGTGGTGAGGGGAGGAGGATGAGGTGGAGGAGCATGTGAGTAATTGCCAGGATAAACCTGGCTTGACAGGACTAAGCTAGTTAACTATTTTCTTCTATTCTGTATCAATTTGGACCTCCAACGTCATTGCAAATACATTTTTCCACTACCTTATTGAGCAAGTACTTATACTTGTTGGATAGCCCAAGTTATAAACTAGGTTTTACCGTTCGCAGTTGAGCCTGACATAAGACTGGATGGTATACTGGGTAGATAATGAATTTCTTCAAACTCAGCAGACTTTAGCATTCCACCTTGAAATATATTTCAATTTGCTTCGACATTCACCTGTTTTTGGGTCATTTGTCTTCAATTGCATCGGGAAGGGGAGGGAACATTTACCAGTTCAATATTGTCAAATCCATCTTGCCTTGGCAACAACCCATAAGCCATCCCCATCAATAACAGAACAGCTTGCATGTCTGGTTAATAATTCACACACAATAATGCTTTATCAGTTCATTTCTAAATACATTAATGGTTTCATGGGATGATTTAATTACTATATTAAGACATATTTTTCCTTACAATATTTTATTTACAATGCATCATGGACATACCTTGGTGTGATAAATGGGACCAGTTTTGTTAGAGAAACATTAGCTTTTTCAATGGGAAATGATAAAGGGCAAAATCTTGCACACATATACTAGTGTACTAAAAATGAAGTACATATATACTTGAATAATGATCAAATATTGCTGTGAGAAAAATTTCAGCCAAATTACTTAGAGTATTTTCACTGCCAGCACCATCATTATGAGTATACATTTTAGGTATTTTGTTACATGAATAAACATTGTTCACATAATTTAAAGAAAATTTGACTTTTACATAAACATGGAATTTAATTTAATTTTCGTTGTTATCATATTATTAGACTTGGTATTTTTACATGGCATGAGTATTTGCTTGCCAACTTAGCTAAAAGAGAGCTTACATTTTAAGCAAAGAGACTCGCGTTAAATTTCTGAGACAATTTTTTATTCCTATCTTGTGTATATTCCCATGAATGAATAATTCATCCTCATCTGGTCTGGTGTGACGTTATTTGCCACCCTACCTTGTATTTCCCTATGTTTTCTGCTTTTTGTGAACAATTTCCAATTTATTTTCGCATTTTCGCACTTCAAAGTTAGGCCACACGCTGGTTGCCGGCCTGACTAATAATACTATTTACATCTATTAAATTAAATAAAAGGACGGAAGGAACAATGTAACACATTGTTTTAAATAATCTAAATAAGGAATTTTGATTATTAGAATAAGAACACTTACCTTTTATTAAACATTTTAATTATTCCGTTAAGAAGTCTGTTGACTTATTCATAATGAACGTCAGCCATGTTTGATTTCAACGCATGCACAGTTCTATCAAACAAGTGAGTAACGGAGCTGTTCGTAAAAGAAGATAAAAAGAAGCTTGATGTAAATAACTCAAAACAAGCGCGTTTTTCAATTCTGACAAATGGAAATAAACATTTAATTCTTTAAGAAGAAGAAAAAACAAAAAACACCGTCCACTTTTATTAGCATACAGTTCAATATTTATGTTAAACCTGCATTTTATTTGATTTTTCCCTAGTCCATAGCCAACAATTATATTTTGGTTTTACACATATATTTGTTTTCTCTTTGGCCTTGGAAGTAAAGAATAGAACCTTTTTTAAATTTGGTTTTGGAAGATTTTTTATAAGAGACGAGGTCTTTTTCTTCGAAGTTGTTTTAGCATGGAGCCAAATCTGTGGCGCTCCGAATTAAAAATTATTTTAAAATGAATTAAAGGTGGTGAATTAAAGTACACGCGGTGAACTGGAAAGCTAAGTGTGTGTATAAGAACTAGATTGTTTATTTTGGTTTCAATTTACGTAAGAATTCGAATTACTAAAGTGTAACAAATCTCTGAAGTTGGTGTCAATATGGACTAATTCAGTGGTGAGGCCAAGCCAACTCTTCAACTATAAATTATTATTATCATTTTTGTTTCCTCCTATAAAATCAGAATTCATTTACTTTCAGAAAGACAGACTACCGTTGAGAATTAATTAACATTTCATTTTATGTCTAATTATTAAATTTTGTATTATTATATATTTTTTTGTTTAGTTTTGTCTCAACAATACTGTTCTATACTTTGTTAACTTAGATTTATATTTACCTGGAATTCCTTAGGTAGGCTTGGGATGTGGTAAAGTGGAAAACAATAATAAATCCACAAAAGTGCCAACAATTGTTATTTTATACATTTATTTATTTATTGTCTAAATTACATTTTGTTCCAACAAACCATTTTATCTGAATTGTTCATGTTTTAGTTTTTAAGTTTACCCAGTGGTCTCGAGTATTGAGAGTCGTAGTGCCAATGACTGAATTAACCGAGGCAAAATTTTTCTTTTTTTCTTATAATTATTATTTTTCTCCTAGATACTAGGGGTGGCGCCCAACAAAAACACAATCTTTTTACATCTTGATGTTAACTATTGTTGTTATGTTTACAAGATGCAGAAGACAATAATATTAGACACAAAGAATATAAATAATTTATACAATAAAATATAAAATATAACAATATATTTTTTTTATTACACTGGTTGGAAAGTTTGAGATCCGAATCTTGTCTAGGTATAATGATTTTTTTTCCTGAATGTTTTTTCACTCATTCCATGCAAATGCAAGTACATATACTCTAAATTCTACCTTCCTTATTCCTACCCTAACCCTACATATGGACAGCCTGACGTGTAGTAAGAAACAGCTCATACAAAATAATAGCTTATTTTCAAAATTTAGGGCCCATTATCTATGTTTAGTAGGTTTATTTTGGTTGGAGTTCATTAAACAATCTTTTATTCTAGTTGCAGACTGAATTTTCAATTTAAACATAATGATTTGGTTGTTAATTCTGTATTATTATCATTTATGATTGCAGTAAATGGTGCTGGTTTAGCTATGGCAACGATGGACATTATTAAATTATATGGTAAAGAACCAGCAAATTTTTTAGATGTTGGTGGAAATGTGAATGAAGAACAGGTTCTTAAGGCTTTCCAAATACTCACATCAGGTTGGTTGATACATGTATCAGGTTTATCATACCTACTATCATTGAATTGGGCCAAAAATTTGTGGTTTGAGCTACCAAATAAAACTTGCACTACATTATATCTTGCACTATATTATCATCATCATCATCATCATCATCTAACCTTTTATGAAATCTAACTGTTGTTTAAACTTGGTCTATTTTATTGTGTTCATCAAGTTACAGATTCATGCCGTCCATTAATTCCTATCCTTAAGTTTCTCCAGGCAAAGCTTTTGATCAAATCAATTTGAACCAATAGATTGTAAGTTAGCTATTACAATATTTCTGGAGTTATGGAGTTGTAATGAAAACACACTAATGTAGAATTCCTACATTCATTTTTATGTTGTTACTTATAATACATTTTATTCAATAATCATACATACACATTTGTCATATCTTAATTATTTACAACAAGAAATTGCCCCTCACATTCACATGTTGAAACCACTTAAAAGCAATACATCTATTAAAAGGTAAGGAAGAGCCTGAAGGGCTAAGCCAAAATTAAATTAAATAATAAAAAAGACGGCACCATGGATTAAGAACCTTTGGCCCCATATCATAAAGCAACTTCGGTGTTGGGTCACAGCCTTCCAAACCACTCAATAAAATTTTGCTGAAAAGAAACATTTGAAAACCAGCATGTCTATTATGACTATTCAATGCAAAGTTAGCTGCTACCGCTAGTTAGATTCACTTTCGAGAAAAAGCTAGCATTTGGGATATGACCACCACACTTTGTAGCGTCTGCTAGTTTTAGCTTCGACTTTGCTTCTAGTAGCAATGCACAGAATAAAATCAGTTTGCTTCAACAGTTGGCAACACTTTTCCAAAGAATATTACCTTTTAAGAAGTTAGAGGCTATAAATTAGGTAAATTTATTTAAAGAATGTGGGTATTCATGACTGAACATTATTTATATATTTTTATTTTCCCAAACAGCTGATCACAAGTCAAATTTTTTGTGAGAAAAATTTAACTTAGCTTAATTTAATAAATCTCTTGCATCATTTTGTTTGCCTACGGTTTGAGATGAAAAAATACTAGGCCTACATTATTCAATACACACAACATATTTTAGTCAAAAAATCATAATGTGAAATATGCATTCAAATAGCAATGTCACACAGGGAAATGAATTAATGAGACGTCAAATAAAGAAACAATGTGTTTTTTAATATGCAAGCTTAATGACCCAATGCTTTATTCTTCATATATTGGTTTTGATACTTGTACAAGTGTAATAAATATGTTGTGTGAAGCTCTTATAAAATAAAACTAGTTATTTAAAGTTGATGAAAGGGTTGAAGAACTCCCAGAAATAGTGTTCACACTGAATATTTTCGACAACTTAATGTCAAAACAATGAGCATTTATACACAGTCGACCCACTAAGTTAACAATAAAGTGAAAAAGAGGGTGGTTTGGATGGTTAAAAATAGTAAAATGAATCTTTTATTTTAAAGCAATTCTTGAGACTTTGGTTAAGTGATTAAGAATAAAGTGATTAATAATATAAGGATATTATATTTATTTATAATGAGTTGTTTGCAATTATTCACTTCAGGAAAACTAGGTCTAACTACTAATTATCAGTTTCAGATAAATTTATTAAACCTTATATCATTAAAAAACCTAGGCCTAAACCAAACCACAAGTAAACATTAAGTTACGGCCTAATTTGGTTATTTCCAGTCTTGGCTGCAATATTTCATAGGCCTACAACTCACATTAATGTGGAAAGTAATTATTACTGTATGTACGATTCAGTATAACTAGGATTACATTATTAAAGTTTTTTTGAGGCATATTAAACATATTAGGCCTACTGTCAACTGATCTTACCACGTGTTTTACCCAAATAGGGTATATATATATATATATATATATATATATGATAAATTATTATTATTATTATTATTATTATTATTATTATTATTATTATTATTATTATTATTATTATTATTATTATTATTATTATTATTATTACTACCTCTTACTACCCGTTCAGGATGTACACATTATATATGATAAAGGTTGAGTTATAGGATAAAAGTATTTGGATTTGTGTATAAAGAGAGTGGGAAAACTTTTAGAAAAAAACAACAACCATTCACTCAATATTCCCAGTTAGGATTACAAACCCAACCTCCCCACCACTGGAAAATTAGGCCAGAGAGACTAACATCTCGTACAATGTTGCCCCATAAGGTGGGTCAACAGACTTCTAACATCCCAAATAATATGTTGAAGCCTAACTAACCTCCACCTACTATAAAATTTACAAACAATTAATCTTAACATTGGAATGTCCCAATCATCAGTGTGTTGATGGTGAATAATAATGCATTCTTATATTGTTGTGTTTAAAAAAAATATTATTTTAACATTAAGTGTAAGTGTACTATTCCCACTCTTGGCATACATTATGATATAGGCCTATTTAAAGTTAGATGATGTGAAAAACACACAAAAACTTTATGAGATTATTATACTGGGCTAATGAGATGGCAAGTTTAAATCAGGTAACACAAAACACCTAATAAATTACAAAACCTAGCAAACATAGCCTCATAACACAAATCAAAGGACAAGTAAAATGTCTGCGCAACTTAGCGTCATTCTACTAAGAAAATATTTGTGCTCACAAGGTCTTTGCTTTCGCAAAGTGATCGGCCATGATAACTTTTGACACAAAGTCTAGTGTCTCTCTGTTAATGGCGCAAATTCATTTTGCGTTGTGGTCATAATAGCCCTGCAGGTATTGAGTAAATTAAACAGCCCTATCAAATATAAGGAATAACATTGACTTATCACCATCTTTGAGAAATGGCAATAATTTCTTAGAAAAATCTTAGTAAAAGAAAAACAAAGGTAGGTGGCCTGGCGGTCTAGGGGTAAGGTGTCAGACTTCTGTGCTGAAGCTCCGAGGTTCAATCCTTGGTCCTGGCACAGATTTATTTGATTGCCAAACCCTTCCTTCACCTTTGACAAGACGTGTATTAATCACAACTTGTGAATGTCTGGAATGCCAGGCCTTCACCATGGTTCAGAACCCACATTAAACTGTAGGACCTCCATTTCAGCTCGCATTCACCCTACCATTACACATTAGTGTAAGTGCGTACAACTCAAATGTGTAGTAAGACGCGGTAATAATAATAATTATAAATAATTATAACTATAATAATTATAAATAATTATAACTATAATAATTATAAATAATTATAACTATAATAATTATAAATAAAATAATTATAAATAATTATAATTATAATAATTATAAATAATTATAATAATAAAAAAGGATGTGAACAGAATCGAACCCGGGGCAATTGCCTGGTAGAGTCATGTTGTACCAAATGTGCCAAATATACATTTACATGTTTATTGAACTTTAGTAGTATAAGCTAGGAAAGCCATGAGTATTCATTAGTGAAATTACCTGTTTAATTACAGGTGGACAAAATTAAAACTGAGAAAATCCGTAAATAATTGCCCATTGTTTTCAAAAGAGAAAAATGCAACCGCACTTGAATCTTAACAACTGGTTAAAACAATATGGTGAAATGTTTTGAAGTAAATGTGGGTGTTAAATATGATAACCAGAAGGTAGACCTTGAGTTAACTTTATGTTCACTTTTACGATGACACTAGCGCTAGCCTAACATAGTAAAATCAAAAGTAGTGGTCATTTTCACCTAATCTTATGTTAATCCCTAACAAATTAAATAACATAACATTGTAAGAATGGGCATAGTGCCTAAATGCATATTGAACATTTTTATTGACTAGTTTCATTGAATATATCGAAAACAATTAAATGCACTGTAGTATGATAATTAAAGCATAAACAATGAGCATTAACATACTAAAGGGTAAATAATCAAGATTAAAAGTGAAAATGCAATAATCTCAACTTAATCTGAATTAATTCTCATTTGAAATGTGAATAAATATATGCCTTTTGAAAAATGGCATAATTAATTAAGTTGGGAAGAATCAAGTTGAACATTTTAAATGTTGTAGTATCAACTTATTTTTAATAAATTCTCATTTAAATTGTAAAATTTGGCATGTTTAAAATTGCGAAGCAATTATGGTAGTATACTCAAATTATAATAAGTTAATTAGTAAGTGACCAAATGGACAGGAATCCATGCTCAAGATGAACAGTGCTGAATACATCAAGAACAGAAAATCATTGTCCTTGTAATTTTTATCTCCTTTTGTACTTGGGTAACCTTGCCAGGACTGACTATTGCTAAATACATACATAGATATTTCACTGGAAGTATTTGGTTTAAGTTTCAATATTGTTTTTATTACATATCTCAAAGATAAATTTAATAATCATTTACTACCCAAATAAATAGATTTTAAAAACTAGAATACCATAACAACAATACTAATAAATTGTTTGCCCTATTGAACTACTCATTTTTCCATTTATTTAACAAATATTAACTATATTTGAAAATGATATAAATTTTAAGTCAATGAATATAATCTGTATTTTCTTCTTTGTAAAGCATCTCTGTAATTTAAAATGTTTGTATATTAATAGATAAGACTAAAAAACAACTTATATTTTAGATGAAACGTGAAAGCAATTCTTGTGAATGTTTTTGGAGGAATTGTCAACTGTGCAACGATTGCAAATGGAATTGTAAATGCTTCCAAAACTATTCAATTGAGCATACCTTTGATTGTTCGACTAGAAGGTATGATTTATTAATATCATATTTTTTATTTAATATCAAAATTTTTTTTATTCACTTCAAATCCAAACTAATACAAATTAAAATATTCATGCTAAGAAAATAGGTTGAGGATACTACATTTCAACTAACTGTATCACCTTGAAAGAAATTGTAAAACAAAATTTTTAAGAAAAATTATTTCTAGAACTGTTGGTTTGAATCAAAACCTGTCTCATGTTTACTTAAGTTAAAGTCAAATGTGCCAATTACTTGCCTAACCTTATTTATAAATATAGTTATGTTGAAGGTTCAATACACCATTGGGTGACCTGGCGGTCTAGGGGTAAGGTGTCAGAATTCTGTGCTGGGGTTCCAGGGCTCAATCCTCAGTCTCGGCACAGATTTATCTGATTGCCAAACCCTTTCTTCACCTCTGACAAGACGTGTATTAATCGAAACTTTCGAATGTGTGGAATGCCAGGCCTCCACTATGGTTTGGATTCCACGTTAAGCTTTAGGTCTTCCATTTCATCTCACAATCACCCTACCATTACATATTAGCGGAAGTCCGTCTAACCCGAACGTGTAGTAGCGGTGCTAAATAATAATATAATTATTATTATTATTATTATTATTAATGTCAACTATAAAGGAAACTTCATATTTACAGTAGTGTTTTCATTTCATATACCCTTATTTAGCCTAGTACTAAATAATTATAACAATGTATACTTAATTTAAATCTTACTTACAAATGAAATTAATTGGCCTACAATTACACAATAAGTTATGGCCCATCTAAATACAGAAGAGTTAGATATTTATTATTTATCTATTTACTTATTTTAATTCTGTGGTCAGTCAAAGTTTCACCTAAAGATAAATAAACGGCTCTGTTAATTATATCCGAGGAGCCTGGTGGGGGGTTCATATACTAATTGTAGAAATTGAAAATATTTTGTGTAGAACATTAGCATAGCAAATAAAACTAATTTTTTATATAAAGTTTGGCACCACTGAACATTTATATTCTCTTTATTTGTCTTTTCTATTATGTTTCAAGAACAAATAAGAGATTAAACAAATTATTGTTCTGTAAACGAATTTATTAAAAGAAAAGGTGATTTTGTTAATTTATTTTTTATATAAATGAAGCTAAATTGTCATTTTTTTCTAATTACATGAATCTATGTAATTCCTAAAAAATCGAATTTTGAGTTCAATCTAAGGCCTCTATTTGTATTCAAAAATTTTTTCACAGGATTCTCGAATACCATAGGATTTGAGCGTTCCATCTCTAGTTTTAATAGCATGCCAATGCTAAAATTTAAACACAAATTTCCTCTAACTCCTATCAAGAGTGCTATAATTGAGACATATGTATCTATTAGACATTCACAATAAGTAGTGATACATTCTCAAATCATACTTCATGTTTATCAGATGTATTTTTCTGTCTGCTGATATATATTACATTTATTATACATATCTAGTACCGTTATTTATCTTCCTCTTTACAAATACCCTGTGAAGCAATCATGTTAAACAGATTAATGGTCTCCTTGAAAGAGAGTATGTCAACTTATTTTTCAACTAAGCTTTTCATAAATTTTGCTGGGTTTGTTTAAAGTTTAAAGCTTCCTTTAAAGCTCCGTATTAATAACAACTAAATGGTACAGGGGGAAAATAGGGAAATTCCAATTTTAACTCAAATTGAACTAGTGCTACTATCTGTTAGAAAATCATGAGACTTTTATAATGCTCTTAAGATTGTGGCTAAAAGAGGTATTTGTCTTATTTAAATTAGTTAAAATAAGTAATTTGCCAAGGTTTTTATGGAGTTTGAAATATAAAAATTGCTGTCCTGGAAAATGTATTTAATGCGACTTTCCCCCTTTTTTCCCTGTACCCTTCAACTGTGTGTGAAGACTTGTAAGACATGACACAAATTAAATAATGACATCTCATTGATAAAGGGGTTCTTAATATCTTGATAGCTTCATTTTATTGGTGTAAATTGATGACCTTAAGCCCTGTGAAAAAAACTCTGTAAAGCTATTTTATTTATATGCACAACTAGCCCTTGTTTTAAGCCTGCAAGTTTGAATTTTTGTAAGTTTATACAAAGCTCAAGAAAAATAGCCCAAGTTTTCTGAATTTTTTCAAACTAACACCACTTCCAATGATTCATACACAATGAATCAAAGGTTAAAAATGGCCAAAAATGTGCTTACCTAATGCTTGAATGCCCCCAAAGGAAGAGATTAAAATAAGAAAATTTATTTTGAGAAAAAAAAAATCAGATACCAACAAATGAAACTTTAATAGCACTAAAAAAGATAAAACCCTAACTTCCCGAAAATTTATTGATGCAAAATAAATAGATAATTCATATTATCTACATCTGAAATAAATAAATAAATAAATGACCCTACCACATTGTATGTCCATATGTCCGGGTCTCTTGTGGATAACTCTAAATCTGTCTCTCATAATTTGTTTATCATGAAATAATATATATAAATTATATATTTAATCATATATACCTCCTAAGATATCTTTTAGTAACCTAAGGAGTATGCGTTCCCTAGATTGAATACCACTGCTCTAAACTGCTTAGTTATTAATAGCCTTTAGTGAATCCCAGTCTTACGGTCACATGTGCATTTATTCAGAATCTGTCAAAATATTTCATCCAATGCAAATCGATTCATTCCGTTCTGATTGGATGCAATATTTATGATCTGATCTGAGCCAATTCGTGGGTCTTCATTAAAATGCTTATATTCAAAAACTTCCAATGCATTCCATTCTGGTCTGTGGCAATGCTGTAAGAGTAGTAAGTCTGCAAACATACATTTCATCATGGCTCGCAATTCTTTGAAATGATTCATCATTCTCTTAAATTGTGTGTTTAAATTATTCAAATAATTAATTAATAACTAACATAAAAATGTCTTGAATTTGAACCCAATGTTTAAGAATTTAGACATTCGAAAATGCAATAACTTTTTCTGAGATTACAGCAAATCTATCTCAACTTTAGAGTTGGAAATGGGGGGAAAAAAAAATTCTAGCAGATTGTTCAGAAATTTGGGATTCCTGCACACCTCTATTACACATATAATACACCCTTAGGTAAATAATAGATAATTTGGTTTCTCGGGTCAACAATGTACACAATTTTGAAAATGGTTAAAAATATGTTTGTTTGTCAAAAGTTAATATACACATTCTCAAAGGCCTGTATCAATGCCAACCAACTATCTTCATTATTTTTTAAATATATTGTGTTTTGTTTAAATTTGAAATAGTGTTGTGCAAGCAATAAATAGACTCAAAAGAAATAAAAAAGTTCAATCCAAAGAAAATACACACAATGGAGTTTTCAATGAAAATGTTTTTTCTATGTTATATTTAAGGCTGAGATTATATATGTCAACATTATTTGATAAAGATTACTAGACTATAATAATGTGTAAAATCTTTTATTTGTGTTTAAGTCATAACAATTATATTTACATTGTGCTTAATATCAGTAAATGAACAAAAATATTAACTACAATTATTTCACTTTCAGGAACCAATGTAAATGAAGCTAAGCAAATTTTGGCCAACTCTAATTTACACATTCAACTCGCAAGTAGCTTGGATGATGCAGCAGAGAAAGCTGTAGCAAGCATTTAATATAATATGTTTATTCCTTATTCATTTAACTTCTGAATTATAAACATGGTACACCTCGTGGGTAGTATGAATAAAGTTTATTGAAGAGAGAGTTGCTTTTTGGTTATAGCAAGAAAGTGTTAAAAGAAATACTTCTCTTTGTTTGTAAAATATTGCTAATCCTTTGAAGCAGGCACTTTGTCAAAACTCTCACTTCTTTCTTTATAATTTTTGGTGCAGCACATGTTTTAACTCACTCGAGCTATATTTACACTAAAGTGGTGAGTTTGCGGAAGGTATAATTTAGAGGAAACATACCTGAATTTGTGTAAAGGAATATAGATCTCACCATCAACGGCAATAGATTCAGTTGTGAGAGTCATGGATTTTACCTTTTTTACCACCAAAGAGGGTCACTTTTTTATTGACTAAGAAAACACACTAGAAGTGCAAAAGAAGAGAACCAGGGTGTCCAATTTTCTACACACACAGAACCTACCAGCACTAATACTGTGTCTTTAATATCAAAATTGAATTTAAATGGCACACACCCTACCAAAGTTAATATTGTTCTATAGTAGAAATATATGTTTTATTTATTAATTTTAAGAGATGGGCCAATGCTGATCCGATTAGAGTACATTCAGTTTATTCAAGAGCAGCATTTAAAATATGTTTGTTTACACATATCTGTTGAACTGTGCTTTGTCCTTTATGTTGTTGCTGGAAGGAGGATGGAGGTGAGGTGGCTGCTAGTATACTTGAAGTAAACAGTTATTTCTTTCTTCCTTTAACAATGGTGGTTAGGGTAGAGAATGTTTTTATAAATATCAGCAAGTGAGACAGTTTGTATTGAGTATGAACGAATAAACATTGCAGTGGGAAGGGGTTTATCTTTGCAAAGTTAACTTCAAGGTCAACCACTTGTTATCAAATGGATATCTGAACCCAGAGTTGTGCTAAAACTAGAGCATGCGTACATGACTTAATTTGTCTCTGTACTTAAATCAAAACTTATAAAATTATTTTAAAATTAGTTTCACAGTTTATCAATATTGTTTGGTTTTTATTGGGTAATTCATTATTTAAAATATAAATAAGAAAAATCATTAGCTACACTACATGAAAAAGGATGAAAACAAAAGAAGGCCTTGGTCTTATAAATAATTCTGTGATAGTTTTAGCAAATTATTAATATTGTGGAACAAAAAAAATTATTTTGTTATGCTCGAGCTTTTAGGAGTTATAGCAAGAGGACTACAAAACTAATATACAATGTGTATTTTTTTTAAGTATTGACCGTTTTGCAATAAGATAGGAACTTCTAAATATTTTTGGGTAATTCTTTTTTATCCGATTCTACATACCTTCAGCTACTTTTCAACATAGTTTTAGTGGTTATTTAAACATTTTTTGTATCATGAGATAAGTTTTTGTAGACCCTTGTAACAAAAGTCTACCACCAGTGAGGAAAGCCATTCCTGAACCATCGTTTTCATTTAAACGTCAGTGTGGAAATGCTTGCTGGTGAGGAACTTTTTCAGTTGCAGAATAAGATGATAGTGAATAGGCGCAAGGTCTGAGCTCTAGGGTTGGTGATGGGGGTGATCCAATTACTGTCAGTCAAAAGATTTGATGAGAGCTTGCGTTTGAGCAGCAGAGTTGGGCCTCGCATTGTCATGAAGCAACAACACTCCGGTAGACAGCAGGCATCTATTCTGGATTGCAAGGCAAAATTTTGTCAAGGTCGGATGGTACATAGCTGCGTTTATTGTTAAAACGCACATGCGCAAAAGAATGAATGCGGGGGATTTCAAAAGATATGGGTAAGCATTTCTACACCGACAATGAAGTGAAAATGACGGTTCAGGAATGGATTTCCTTTCTGGTAGCAGACTTCTATGACAAGGGTTTACAAAAACTTATCTCATGATAGGACAAATGTTTAAATAATAATGAAAACTACATTGAAAAGTAGATGAAGCTATGTGGAATCGGATAAAAAAAAAAGACTCAAAAACATTTAGCAGTTCCTGTTTTATTGCAAAACGGTCCTTACTTAATAAAAACCTCTCACAAATTAAACCCAATTCTCTTCCATTTCTTCTATCTTATGGTTATGGTAATGAAGTTTGATATTAGATCATGCACTGTCAATAAAAGTGGGATTATCTTTTTTTCTAGAATAATAAAGATCTATAGTACTGGCTCATGGTTAATATCCAAACTGTTATTGTACCATAAAGTTATTTTAGTATTTTTATTTTTTATTTATTTATATTATTTAAATTCCTATCAATATATGAACAAAATATTTGTTTGGATTTTATGCAAATATTGATATACTTGCCATGATGTTCTATGCACAGTAATTTTAAAATAAATTATCTATCAAAAAATATCACAGACATAACTATTAGAAAAGTGGCGCCAGTTTAACTGAAACTATTTATCTTTAAAATTTGGAAGGGCCAGTGATAAATTCAATTCCATTTTAATTAACTGAGTTTCCACTTAAACTTACTGCATTCAACTTAATATATTGAATAAAATGATTGTTATATTAGTAAACACTTATTTTTTTGAGTGTTCTTACTGCATATTACTTTTGTAATATTGAAAATAAACTAAATTATCTGCATCGGTAATCAGCCTGATCAGCAACAAATGATTGGCACTAGTCTCATTAGCAAAATAATCCAGCTTCATTTCAACTAGAAATCCTCTTGCTTTAAGGAACAGTATTTTTATGTTATTGTTTTGAGTCATTACAAAGCAATGAAAGGGGTATCTGGGAGACTCTTGCCTCTGTAAGCAGAATACAAGATCATGGGCTCTGATTCTAATAAAGAGAGAAAGTCTAGAATCATAGATGGGTTTGAAAACATTTAAATATCCTCTCATTTTTGTTCACTTACAAACATCATCCACTACACAAGCTCTGTAATTTGACATCATTTTTGCTCACTTACAAACATCATCCACTACACAATCATTTTTGCTCACTTAAAAACATCATCTACTACACCAGCTCTTGTTATTTGACACCACCACCACCACTCTGCTGGTCATCTGGAACATCCTTTTCCATTCCTGTAGATCTCGCCAAGCTTCTCCCTCTGTCACTTATCTCCAGTCCACGCCTTTAACCTCCACGTTTTTCTGCACTTGGTCTATCCATCTTGTCTTTGGTCTTCTGATAGATCATTTACCCTTCTCCTTATTCTGTGGAGCTCTCATAGGCATTCAGTCATCACATGCCCTAATTAATGCAACCCATTTGCTTCAGAATCTCTTATAATGATATAACCTTTAATAAATCCCCAATTTTTTTAAGTTATTTATCCTATCTCTCCTTGTAACATTTTCATTACTTCTCAAAAACCTCATCTCTGCAGCCTGAAATTTATTTAAATCTCTCCTTGTTCATGGCCATGTTTCAGAGCCAAACGTCAATATTGGTTGAACGCCTTGGCCTATTTTCCTATGTTCCATTGCCAAATTATATCTTGAACCATGTGAGAGAATTGTTCACTCTTCTAGATTCCTTGTCCAATTTATTTATGAATCTTACCGTTTGTGGTAATCTTAATTTCTAGATAACAGAAATATTCCACTCTTTAGAGGTTATTTCCATTAATTGTCATTTCCTTTGTTGAGTTTGAGTTTCTAGCCACCTTCATTGCTTTGTTCTTTTCCACATTAATCTTAACTCCGTATCTTTCCATTGCTTTTGCCCATATGACTAGTTCATTCTCCGAGTCCCCTTCAGTTTCCCCCATATCATGACGTCGTCTATGTATGCCATCACCTTCAACTCGCCCAGGTTTCTGTGACCTTGCACTTAAGCAATAATTTTGCCCACTATAATGTTAACTATAATTTGTGAATATACACTTCCCTGTCAGTTTGAAACCAGTCAACATGTTTATCTTATATTCTTACACATTTTCCACACTTAGACCCTGGCCAGGCTTGCGACCAGGTCGCAGTAGTGTATTACATTGATTCTTATGAGGGTGGCCACGCTTGGTGACCTGCGACAGCGACAGATTTTAAAACGCTTTCGTGAGCGTTTTCAGGTCGCAGCGACAAATACGCTCGCCTTTATTTCTTATGGAGGTGGCCACGCTTGCGTTCGGTTCGCAGCCTGTCGCGAGAACACTGGACATTTATGTGGGTTTGCTTGCGTCATCCGAGGTTAAAATGTCGACCGATAAGGTACTCGGAACCACACTATTACTCCTCCACTAAGCATTTTCACTAACTTTCTTACAAACCGCCCAGTGTTTCCCGGTTCCCGCCCGTCTGGAGTTTGACACTCGGTAGAGGGTACTGTACTTGGCAATGTTTGATACCGAGCTATTTATAAATGAAGTAACTACTTTCAACTATCCTCCATGTGTAAATCACAACCACCCTTCAACCCTTCAACACTTCAACCATCATGTATATGCTGACCAAAGCCAAACAATGTCTTTCAACCAATTATCATCACTTACCCATCAACCTAGCCACCAACCAGTATCTAGAGCATTACATCACCAACACAACGAAGAGCAATCAACAATATCTGAACATGAGAGCGAGTCAAGTGTGTTTAGTGTGTTTAGTAACCCTGCTAACAATTAGAAAAAAAAATTCAGTCTTTAAAACTTGTATTTTTTTAATACACAATTTCAAGTAAATTTTACAGGGCATTTCTACTGTAAAAAATGTTGTTTATCCATTTCTCATCTTACCTCAATGCGACCGCCACTCTTTCTTCCACTGGAATCGAGTTATTAATTCTCGTTCTTTGCTTCTCAATGCCCTCTCTGACGTATGAACAAAGTTCGTTCGTCAAATGAAGCTAAACTCATTCTAAAATACTGAAAAAATCTATCTTCAGGCTTTCTGAGTTCATTAAATAAGGTATGAAACTGTCCATAAGTATGTCTCTGCATATTAATGGGGGGAAACCGTATTTATTAGATGTACGTTTTTTCTTCATATAACTAGATACTACTATGGCTAGTAACACATCTTCACGCCCTGGTGTCATGATAACATCTGGTCATAAAACGCGGCGACCAGGTCGCAAGCGTGGCCGGGACCAACAAAAAGCATTCCCCGCGACCTGGTCGCAGCGTCCTGGTCGCAAGCCTGGCCGTAGCCTTATCATAGCTATTCCTTATTTGTTCCATAATACCTTCACCCACTCCTCTTTTTCTTAAACCCAACCATATACTTTCTCTTAGTACCTTGACAAAAGCCTTTTTTGTCAATTAGGGCTACCATGATATCTTTATCATATTCCCATCTTTTCTCACGGAACTGTCTCACCATGCAGATTGAATCAACTGTAGATCTTTCTTTTCAAAAGCTGCATCATTTTTCTCTTGTTGTTTCCTCTATTCTTTGTTTTACTTTTCATAGCAGTAATTTTTATGCAGTGGAAAAGCATTGTAATATCGCTGTAATTTTCACGTTTTGACTGGTCCCCTTTGCATATATGGGCACAATAACCCCTTTCAAAAATGTATCTTTTCTCTTAATCTATTTTATGGAGATGGACCCTTATAATCAATCATTAGGGATATTCATAATCCAAGTATTAAAGCAATAATCTAAATTTGTATTCTGAATTATATTTTAGCGCTATTCTGATGCTTACTGGTGGCTTAGCACAAAATAATTATAGTACATACCTAACAACCAGGCACCAGACCAATAATTGATCAATTAATTCGAACAAAATCAAAATTGAATAAAAGTTTTTCCAATATGGGAAAACTAAACACTAATGCTGGTCATATTGTCTAAATTTCAAGTTTGAAATTCAGAATTCTTAGGTAAATTGAAGATTTAGATTGGAGAAAGTGCATCTTGAGTAGAATCCAATCCATTGCAAACATGGCATCTTAAAACATACTGTATGGCCAATGGCATGGATTTATTATTCTACTTTGACTCCTGAAATAATTTTTGATATTGTAGTTAGCACACCAAAATTTTCGACAAAACCATTTTAATGGATTACAAGTGACAGAATGTTCAATATTCTAATTTGCAGCGAGGTGCACTTGGGGTGGTTTTCCACGTGTGATTTATCACTGTGTTTTTCTAATCTACCCAACATGCCAAGATGGTTGCATTTACTGTAAGTTTCCCTATCAATTTCTACCCATTCCCATTGGAATAAGTTCTTAATAATCTATTTGTTGAACATACTGATATAAAATGAGGTGCCCTATGTATGATAGAAAATGTTTTTTTTTTACATTTAATTCAGCACACAGCATTGTGTTTCTTATATATTGGCCAAAATGTAATATAATCTAAAATATATATTCATGAAACTTTGTAATATTAATCTAAATGATTTACATGTTTTGTACAACCTTTTTTATAGAAAGTTTGCAAGATAAAAGCACTCCATTTTGCTGTGTTAAAAATGTTGAAACTGTTACTTAGGAAAATAAACATATTTAATTTACTCCAAATATTGAGCATATGCATCTTTTTAATGATACTTCTATAGCGTTTATTGTAACTTTATACATCTAAATCAGCATACATTAGATCAAATTATAACATAAGATACTTGTTCACATCCTTGTTCATGTAAATCATCTAAATCAACACCAAACCTATGTCACAGAATGAGAAAGAAAAAGTTTTTTTTATTTCTATCATCTATTGTCCCATCTCTTAGATAGTTTTATTTTCTATGTTACATTATGTACTATTAATAATGAGTTTCCTAGGTAGCATGACCAAACAAATCTTAGGAAATATATACTTTTCTTAATGTGATACTGAAAAATGAATTGCTATAATTTTATGTACAAATTTTATCTTATTATTATTTCAAGGTGGTTCAATAAGTCTGTTACAATTTGCTTTTTCCTAAGTACATTTTTTAATGTCCAATAGAGGAAGTTACGGAGGTCAAAACATTGTAGTGTCTTTCTATGATAGAGGAGCAAGGGGTAACTTAAAATATTAAATAAAATGTCAGTGTAAATAGTTGCATTTATAAAAGCCTTTATCAAATCACATAACTTTTTCTGGAAACACATTTCAAAACGATAAACAAGTCATTAGGCTATGAATAGTTGAATTACTATGTGTGACATAACTAATTCCAATACACATTTTGGTGGCCGCATGGTCTAAGGTAGGAGTGACCAGATTTTTTGATCTAGGGATCTACTGCAGAGAAGGAAAATACTTTGCGATCTACTGCACTATGGAACCATAGGCTTATATTGATTGTTCCATTGGTAAAAATTTAATAACCCATTTTGTGTTTTAAGAGTAAAATATTATTGCATATAAAAAAGTCCTTTCACACACTAAAACTTGAGTTTTTTTTATAAACAACATACTATATATAATTTCCTGAAAAGGGTATTTTCTCATTAAACATTTGACTTTGAAGTTGATGCATGACACTGCATAATCTTAGATATTTTGTTGAATGAGAATTCATAATTAGGCTACTCTGTCATAAACGAAGGCAGAATTTCAAATGGTCATCAGTCAAACAGCTTTGATATTTTGATTTTATAATGTTGATTTGAGAAAAATATGCAAACCTTCTCTTTCATTTTATTTCTCTTAATCATTGTTAATCGATTGACCAAACTAGAGGCCGTGGTTGACCGGTAGATTGCGATAGCTAACTCTGGTCTAAGGTGTCACTCTCGCACTAAACTCTACTGCTGATGACAGGAAGATCGTGGTTCAATCCCTGTTGGGTGTACTGAGGGTGGTGATTACCAAATGGTTTCCCCATTTTCCCCACAAATATGGGTACACTTCTTCTAAATTCAACTTTCCTCATCCCTAACCATTAACATAATTAGTACATAAGCATATAACCTGAACGGGTAATAAGATGCGGTGCTGAAAAAAACAAATTCCTTTCAAGGAATAGGTCTATTTTATTTTAATTGTTAGTTGACATTTGCTACTTCATCGACTCTTTTCCTTTGTCCATTAGTACACAAAAATGCAAACTAAAATGGTTTACATCATAAATCATCACATGTAATGTTCAAAAATATTATCCCTAATCATTAGACATTTGTTAAGCCATTTACAAATTTAAAAAAAGTATTACTGTTCCAAGCATTTTAAATGTTAAATCATCACAATCTACTCATTTATTTTGTTTTCTCACATGCTATAGGCTGCCATTGTAAAGTAATATTTAATTAATTACATTATATAGAAATCTCTCTATACATATTTTTAGGAAAGAAAATATATTTAATGCTTCAATGCGGAGCAAAGTATGGTGATACACTATCTTGCTGAAACAATATTATTATACATAAGAGATACCTTCTTGTAGTAACGGAAGCATATTAACTAAAAAATCTCTAAATATGACCACTAAGTGATCTGCCCAAAAAATTTGTCCTAATAAGGAAATATCCAATGCCATATAAATATATTTTATAAGTGAAAATAGCTCCATCTAAAAAGAGCACTTTTTGAATAAAATATGTCATCTTCATTTAATAAAAAGCAACATGATGGATGGATTGTTGTTTGGTAAGTGGGGAACCTAGCCATTTTTTAAATTCTTAATACTTTCTAGTCTGTTCCACTTTTTAATTATATTTTTTCATTCACTTTCACCAGACCACAATTAGATTCAATACAACAACTTGTGAAAAGTGGCCCTCTATATAAGACAAACCAGCATGGTTCAATGGTAGAACATTGACACACAAAGTTAAAGGTCCTTGTTTCAATTCCTGTGTCTAGGTTATCATTTTAACGTAATTGTATTTGTTTCCACTAAGTTTACTTATTCTTTTGTCATTGTAACCTACTCGTAAACACCAGCACCAAGGTTATTATTTATTGCAGGACATTGCCTTTCTTGTTTCATCAGTTTAAAACAGTCAAATATCTGAAGCACTCTTCTAAGGCCTTTAATGGGATTTGATTATTTTTTTCCTCTTTATTAGCAGCCATTTTAATATATTACAGCTATACATTTTAATATATATATATATATATATATATATATATAATATATATATATATATATATATATATATATATATATATATATATATATATATATATATATATATATATATGTAATAATATTTTGAAATTCCTGTGTTCCATTTCAATATGTAGGGAAAGGTAAAATAAAACAGTGAAAGAATTAGCTGATTCAGCTGTCATCAATTCTATATCAAATTTTTGTGTTATTTAATTTCTTCATTGTGTTTTATCTTATTATTTAGCATCTGATATACTTAATATTTAACATATTGAATACATTACTCTAAGTAATGTTTAAAACACATAATCATGTCTCTTACACCTATTAATAAACTCCCTCTTCCCCACCTCACAGTTTTAATTTAGTAACATTGATCTTTTTGCTTATCTTGGAGAGTTGCCAAAGTCACAACATTGTCTATTCATAGCCAATAACTTGTGCAATGTTTTGGGAAAATTTTACTCGGTTTAACTAGTGCTTTTAGAATATGCACAATTTACACCCAACATATTTCATTTTAAGTCAATTAGGGAGACTGGTAAGGTTTTTTTCTCCATTATATGTTATTTCATTTCACCCGGTGACCATTTGAATAAAATTGGTTCAAAATATACAATAGTTTTTGGAAAAGCAACATGTAATATACTTACCGATTCATTGTGTGTGTATGGGCTAGCTTTAATGATATGATATTATTAGCATCACTTTGTGTACACTTTCAATTATTATTGAAGACTTTTACACTCTGAATAAATATGTTTTTAGGGAATGCATGTAATTTTATAGTAATAATTGCAAATAAAGTAGTTCTCATTGGCAAGGGGAAAAAAAAATGCTTATACAAACGTTTCCCCTGCCCCTCTCCCCTCATTTTTTACTCATACACTGCATACATAGTTTGTAACATTTGTAAAAAATAATGATGCTTTGGATTTGAATGAAACTCAATATGTTGCATGGAATATAAATGTGTGTATTTATTCAATTCAGTTTACCTGTAACTTAAAAAATTAATCTAATTTTAAATATTTAAACTGAGTCATGTACTAATAATTATAATTTATTGGACTAAACAATTAATATGATCTCCATTTTCATCATTATTGCTTAAACCAATTTTATGTTGTTTTATTGTTGATATAATGCTATAACTGCTTTATCAAAGGCCACATCTTGGTTTCAATTCTTTTTGCATACACTCCAGAAAATGAAACATTCAATACATTCTTGCACTCCTGTTTAAAGAAGGAGAATTTAGTGGCCATCATCTAGATTAAACATATATCCGAGATTTATTAGATAAATATTATTGGGTAATCTTGACTTGTGCAGGCACATTGTTCTATATGAATTTCATGTTTTCTTTTCCACACTAACAGTGACAAATGCTCTACTTCAATTTGAGGGCTGACCTTTATGAATTTAATAAAAGTAAAAAGGTTTTTCCTTTAGAGAAAATATTCCAAGAAAGTTAAGCATATATTTTAATCAAAAATAGTTTGGTTTTTATTATAGTCATAATGAATTGATGTCTTTATTATTTTAGTAGTAAAGTGTTCCATTTTCCTTTGATACAGTGAGTTATTTATAGTAAAAAATCAGGTTTGTTCTGAATAAATATTTGTGTTAAATATTGTCATTTGCAAACATTTTAATTTCCCCCTCATTATCTGTGCACATGTGTGAAATGTCTAATAGGTCTTGTAATGATTCTTTGTGATACATGGATTCTGGGTAGGTATTCTTGATATAATGAATCTTCTTTTGCAGAGGTAACATTCACATCTGTCCTATCTTTCAGAAAATTAAGTCAAAACCTCTATTCATTTAATTGTAATTCAAAACTTCCCAGACATGCCAATATTTATTTAGAAATTATCATTGCAGCAGTTAAGTGTTTTACTTCAAGTGTATAACCCGAATGGGTAGTAAGACGCGGTGAAATTTTTAGTGCCAAGGAGCAAGACAGGTGTGAAAAGACTTCAAGCTAACATCACAAACTTACAAGAGGCAGTCAAGTTAGTTTTAAATGGAACATCTTTAAGAAATGCAGCATCTCAATTTTATATCACTAAATCTACACTTTCTAAATATGTCATATATCACCTAACCTCAAATTCTACCAATTTAATTATTACACCACCTAAGTATGATGTGAAAAAAGTGTTTACAAAAAAACAAGAAAATCAACTAGCTGACTACATTAAATTAGCTGCTATGCTATCTGTGGCTAAGCTTACATGTTAGACTTTACTCCTAAAAATATTAAGGGTTTTGAAGTTACTGGAATTCATCCAGTGAATGAACATATTTTTGGAGATGATGAGTATCTTTCCTCTTGTGTAACAGACCGACCTTTGAAATAGCTAATTGATCAGAATAATGTCAGTCCTTCAACAAGCACATCAACCAACATGCTACACCCTCCGCTGATCCTATAGGTAAGGCCCCTAAAACTACAGGACTGGGAGGACGTAACGTACATTTTATAAATGACAACAGAAAAATAGCATTGTTTTTAATCATGCATATTTTAATTTGCTCAAAGCAGAAAACAGACAAAGGAATATATGGCCTTAATTCAAAAACTTTCCAATAGCTACTACTGTAAAAGAAAACATTGCATCATATAATGTACCGTCTTTCAGGTATCTGGTAGAACTACTACCCAAACAGATCTATCAATTTACTGTACCTCATAACATGACTGAAGGTCTTTCAAAAATAGCTACCCAAAAACGGGTACAAATATAAATAAGCCGATTGATACCCATGAATAAAGGTATAGGCTTTTACTGTACAAAAATACAGTGTGATATCTCGTGTCCCACTAATTACTTCAAATTGGTGACCTGGTGGTCTAGGGGTAAAGGTGCCAGACTTCTGTGCTGGCGGCCGGGGTTCAATCCTCGGACCCGGCACAGATTTATCTGATTTCCAAACCCTTCCTTCACCTCTGACAAGACATCTTGTGAATGTGGGGAATGCCAGGCCGCCACCATGGTTCGGATTCCACGTTAAACTGTAGGTCCTTCATTTCATCTCACAATCACCCTACCATTACACATTAGCGTAAGTGCGTATAACCCGAACGGGTAGTAAGACGCGGTGCTAATAATAATAATAATAATAATAATAATAATAATTACTTCAATTCAAAGTTTACATTAGTTACAAGGATAATTCATGGATATAATCCATGACGCAGAGAATCAAACTCAAGAAGTTGTGTAGCCACCAAATAGTTTACTTTAATTTGAGAATGTGACTTCTAATGGTTACAACACTATAGGTAATAACTAACAATGACATTCTTGACATTTACATATTATCAAAATATGCCTCTATGACCCTGGACAATAGTAAGAAATATAAATTATTTCTAACGTAACTCCTCCATTACTCTGCTCTAGTTATAACAATTTTAAATTTATGAGAAAACAGGTCTATCTCCCAAGACGCTAACATAAGGTCTGTTCTACATATTCCATTAACTAATCTCAAACGAAATATCTCTATTGCGTTGACTCAAAGATTCAACAATTTACATTATAGGTCTATCCTCCATGACCCCAAAACAAAGTTAGCTGTATAAAATAAATAATGCCAGACGCGATTTCCCCATGGCGTCGACCCAAAGATTTAACTATTTACTCCATAAGTCTCTCTTCCATGACCCCAATAAAGAGTTAGTTCTAAAAAATATATTAAATTATATCAGACGTAATATCTTCCTGGGTCTTTCCTCCATGACCCCAATACATAGTCCGCTCTATCGAAATGCTCTTTCGATAAGGCTCAATTCAATAATGCTATCCTTAATACAATTTACATTCTCCTATATATTGAGTCTAGAAAACAAGAAAGGGGGGTGGGATTTCACATTCTAGTCAGCCACGCAGTACAAGGCATTACGTCATCATGCCGTAATTTCACAAGTCTTCCTGGTCGCTGATAGGATGTCTATCGTCGCAATGCAGTTGTTTACGATTCTCCGAGGTCCATCTTTTTGACCGATGTTGGAAACATCCTATGTCAGGTGAGAGTTGCCTTATCCCCCTCCAGGGGGAAATACATGGCGTGTTGATTTCATGCCTGGACTCTTGGAAAACATCGCCCAGTGTTAATATTATTCTCACGCCGGGTAGATCATCTAATACGGACTTTTCTAGTCGTGGTCGCCCCACGCTTCCACATTGGTGTTTTGACTTGGTAGTAATCTAGTGAAGCCAGCTTGGAGATCCGAAGGTACGTGAAGAACAGTTTATTAAGTACACAGTTGATATTGAATATTTAGGAACGCTGATTTGATGTATGATTCTTGGGGCTACATTGGGCTACAATAGTGAAGTTTACTATTGTAGGATACGTCAAGGTTTTATTTTTGGAGCGGGTAGTATGCGTTAAGCGATTGAACGTGGAATATCAGGTTGGGTAGTAATTGTACAATACGAAGTTTGTATTGTTACAAACATACCTATACAATTGGGTAGCACAAACATTTACCTTAAAATAATTTGGCCTTTCACTAAAGCCGCACCACGTAAAGCATGAGGTGGGAGGAAGAGAGAAAAGTCAAGAATATTAACAGATACCCTTATGAAAATTGAAATAGAAAACTCTCAAAATTAAAAAATAAGGCTACTAAACCAAAATTAAAGAAGTTGTGTTTGGTGGACTCTAGCACAGAGGATGAAGATGATATAAAAGCACTACCGTTGTCGGAAGACGAGATTTCTGGAATATTAGGATTTATATAGGAAATAAAAGAAATTCCAATGCAACAAGATGCACCAATTCAGAAAGGAGATTTTGTTTTAGTTAGGTGTATGGGCAAAAAAAAGTGTTATTCTTTATGTAGCAGACGTGTACGATGTTTTAAGTAGGCCTACCTTGGATTTTAAGGTAAAAATATTTTAAACGTGTTGAGAGCACAGACAAATTTATCAGAGTAAAAGAGGATATTTATAATATCAGTGACTCAGATGTCCAGCACAAACTTCCACACCCGATATCTATTGGTGGTTCAAAGATACAAGTTTCTCAATTTTCATTTTCCACATATTTTAGTGGCTACATTGTTCAGTAAACATTCCCTTGAATGGCTTTTAATCTGGAACATTATAAGCTTGTTCATTTAGGGAGACAACCATTTCATTTTGTATCGTTAAGACTTGCATTTTAAAAGTCTACAGGTAAAACACATGTAGTCCAAAGGTACAATGCTATTGGTACATTTGGACAGTTTGACATAGTGTACCTAAAATAAATTTAAAATATTTAATAACTGATTTGGGGTTGTAATACAATTTCCAAAAGGTTCCAAAACTATGACGATTCAAATGATTCAGGTATATTGTATGGCTCTTTTAAAATACCCAATACAAAAAATTATTAGTGAGATTTGTCCAAAGGTACAACACATTCCCCTATTATTATTATTATTATTATTATTATTAAATAAGTGTTCTACTTCTTAATCTGTTTTTACTGTTTTTTTGTATACATTTAGGAAGAAATGCTCCCACATTTTCATGGAGCTAGTGTAGGGAAGCATTTAGGAAAAACCATACTCACTATAAGCCTGACAATAATTTGAACCTTCACCAGCTAATTGGGATAGACAACCTTAACCTTCAGTCAAGCATGTGCATCAACGTGAATTTTGTTTAAGATTCACATGGTGCAATATTATCCATCAGCAACTATAAAATAATCCCAATTGGAGTAAATCATGGCATCCCATATAGCAAAATAAAACCATTGTAACCACACGACCTAAATTAGGAGACGTTGTTGTGCTCTAGATTGTGAATGACTAAACGAGTACTGAACGGTGTTATGATTAGTTACTAAATAAATATAATAAAGGCACTAACCACATAAAGTGTCGGCAATCCTTAGGGTGAATCCAGACCAGGTGACATAATAAAGAGTGGTGTGTCCAGCCATCGAGGCTGACTATTCACCATCGAGTCGAGGGGGTCACGCTGCCCGTTTTGGGGGCTACGCGGGTTAGGACGCTGGGACATCAGTACTTTTATTTGAGGGCTACCGCTCAAGCCCAGCGTACTGGGGTTCGGAGACTGTGTAGGATCACTTAGAGGTCAGACAGGCCATTGGTCATTTCTTGCAATACTTCATTCTGTCACAAGCTTCCAAATAATCTTTCAAGTTATTTTATATTGTTAATATCACTATCAACATTACATTTGTCTCAATAGTCTTAATTTCTAGTCCCCATCATGTGTTACAAAATAATTGTTTATAAAACAAAAAATATCCTTCCCTATGCTGTGTGTTTTAAGAGATGGAGAGAAAAAAAGTAATCAAAAACATCATATTCATATAAGTATCTCACACATGTCAAAAGTTGGCACAAACCCTGGACGTCTGTGGTTTTATAAAGCAAAATACTTGCTAACATGTACTCAAGGGAGTAATGCCGCCTTCACATTGTGTGCCATGTATTGTATTCATTGTCACTCTTTATCACTCGACAAAGGAATTTAGTTGATTTCATGCTGTGCCCTTTTTTGAGCAAAATATTTTTCTTCAGTTTTGCTGCTGGCTTGACAAGTTTCTTAGTACTGGTATGACTTTTACAAGTTTTTGCCATGAGCAAAGCAACTTTGAGTAATGCTCCTGTAGTTTTGGTCACTTCTACAGCCATAGCAGTGTAAGTAGTATACTTTTGTGTGGAAATACTTAATGTAGCTTTGTTATGAAAAAATTCATTTGGTTTACCAAATAGCTCAATGTGCTTTGTTTGAAAATGCTGCGAAGGTTTTGAGGGCTTCATACATTCATTTTCAAATATTCATTGTCATATTTTCTGTTCACTGTTTTCGTTTTAGAAAGTTTATAGGATGTAATCACAGCATTTGATCCTCTTGCTTTAACTGAAATAGATTCACATGCAAAAGCCAGATGCTTGTCTGTCTCATTGTTACCAATATTTACACTTGCAATACTGCACTTCGTTTAGCCACTTTTTTTTAGCAAATAATCCATTTTATCAAAGACAATATGGCTAATAAGTCCATTATTAACTAAACTCATAAAACTACTATAAAAAATAACAGAAAAAACACTATCAATGAACTAAACAGCAGCAGCAAACTGCAAAACAAACAACACGTTTGTTGTAAGGACTGAGAACTATAGACAGCAGAGCCTTAAGTTGGCCGAAAAATGATTGGCGGTGGCTATAGCGCCTCTCAGCAGTCTCGGCTTATGGCTTTGCTGTAAACTGTCATAGCTATGTTAAAGGTAGGCCTACTCAAATGCACTGGTACAAGTAACCTTGAGCCTGCATGAGAAACACGCCATTCTTATAATAGATCCCAGTGGCGGTTTTATCAGAGAATGTTATTGCAAATGTAGTCTATCATTTTTGTACACTTAATAAGTTCTTTCACATATTTATATTATCCTAAGGTCCCGTCTGTGGACCACGTGGCACACCATCGTGGACCACAGTTTGAGAACCATGTTGGTATAGATGAAACTTCTATGTGTACTAGTGTAGTAGATGGTACTTTTTTGGGGGGAGGGGGGGGAGCTACCATAAGAAAACACTTCTTTATTAGGAAAGGTCATTTAAACTGTATCTTAGTTTTTATTTAGGTAATATCATTGTGTAAATATGTTTTACACTCTAATATATCTTCTAAGGCCCCAAAACACTAAAAGTGCTTTATTATGAAAAAATGTAATCTTAATATTTTGTTCCGGTATAGAATACAGGAATTTACATTTAATAATAATGGCTACATGGTGTTTGGACACACATTTAAAACCATTCAATTGTTCAACAACATACATATTTTTTCCCAAATCCAAATTGTAATAAGTATATTTAACATGCAAAGAACCAGATATCCGTTGCCAATCATGGTTTATGTATTTTTCAGAGTTATACACTTTAGGTCCCATAAAATTTGGAAGAATATAAGATAAATTCTTTATTATGAGCGATTTGAGGATGTTAAATATAAAATATATACTAATATTGGGACCAGAATTATTTTTACTGCCAAATAACTATCACTCAAGAAATAATTTGGCTATCTTGGATTAAGTGTTATTTACTGCAGTCTAATTTATTTGACAATGTCTACTACCAAATTTGTCTAAATCAGAGGTCTCCAACCTTTTTGTACCTTAGAGAACATTCAAAACTAACGGTAGTACGGCAGGCACCAATTATTTTTTAAGGCAAATTTATATCCGAACACAATTTATAATGCAAATAACACACAAACAAAAAAATATTAAAAAAAATTGTGAGTTTAAAATTTTAAATTATTTTTTAAAGGTCAATGTAATCCTTGACACTGCAGTTCATCAGCCAATACTTCATAATTCGGAGCATAGGATGATATTCCTGTCCGTAAACAATCATCAAGATGTTCTTCAGTAAGTCGAGATCTGTACTTGATTTTATGATATTCATGGTTGAAAACAATGATTCACATAAGTATGTGGAACCAAAGAAAGATTTTATCTTGGATGCTGCACTTTTCAAGAAAGGAAACTTTTTTCTGTCAACCAAATTCCAAAAGTTCTCATTTGTTATATAGGATTTTAGCACAATGTCATTCTGAAGATCCAAAATCTCTAATTCTAGTTCTTCTGTCCTTACTTGAATAAGTATTTCAATGGATGCAGCTAATTCTGTTGTACTTACTTGGTTAGTAAAAGGATTGATAAAAAAAGTGACCATTGGCTCGATGATTGTAAACTGTTCAAATCTCTTTTCAAACTGCTCTTGAAGCACTTGAAGGTGAATAACTAATGATAACGAGTTAAAGTCACTCTCACCTAACATTTTCTTCATAGTTGGGAAATGCACGAGAGATTTCATCTGCAGATGAGACATCCACAGAACCAGTTTAGCTTTAAATGAGTTCACAGAGCTCATCATTTGAGCTACATGTTTATCTTTTCCCTGTAGCTCTAAGTTCAAAGAATTCAATTTGTCCATGATGTCTGTGAGAAAACCCAGATCAACCAACCAGCAAAAGTCACTTAGTTGATCGTAATTCAGATTTTTTGGTATTGAGAAATGTTTTTATCTCTTCAATCAAGCTTACAAATCTTGTAAGAACTTTACCTTTACTGAGCCAACGTACTTCTGTATGTAGTATAAGATCGGGCTGTTTAACTTTAGAATCTTCTAATAGGGCCTTGAAAAGTCGGTGCTGCAAAGGTGCTACTCTAATATAGTTGATTATTTTTATAAACTATTTTCATAACATGTTCAAATGAAAGTAGACTCTAAATCATTTGAAAATGAATTTTATTTGAAATGTTTAAAACTATCATGCCACTCTTTTTGTCTGATAAAGTACAAAATAAATTTTACTGCGACTCTCTGTTAGTTATTTGCTGGACTGATAATACAAAAAAAGTTTCTTCTGTACTTATTTATACTTGAGCATACACATTAAGACTTAAGTTCACCATTTGTGGATACAATTCAGAGTTATCATGATTGAAATAAGACCATTCTGAATGGAGACCCTTATGGGTGTTTAAAATTGTGATTTTTTTTATTGGGATTGCTTGTTAAAATAAATGGTACGGAACTCCACACGGACTTTCTCGCCCTATTGTTTGAAAATGGAGATATTTTTTCAAAACTCGTAATATATGTAAAATGAAATAAATATACACTAGCAAACCAAACCATAAATTGCATTATACTTAATGTAAAACTTTTTTTTTGTCCCGATTTTAAATTTTGCAATTTTCTTTTTAAAGAATTAATGTCCTTATTTGTATGTTTGGACCGATAAAAAGATCAATGTTGGGTTCACAAGGGTTAACACTTCGTATTAAAATTTCAACTTCCAGTTAAGATTTTTGACATTTTATTAGGTGTTGCAAATCTTCATGCCATCTCATTGCTATCAAATTCCTCATTTATAAATTTTGACCAATAAAAGATGTAAATATTGACTATTGAGTCTAAAATGGATATAGAGTATTGCTGTACAAACATTTCTCCTAAGAGGTTTAAGGAAAAACAACAAACTTTTAGAGACTTATATTTTTTACTCTATGGCATTGTAGAATTATTGCGTTAAAACTTGAGTAGTATCTCTTTTCATCTAAAGCTCACAAAATTGTTTAATATATTTGCCAATATCTCAAAAACTGTTGGATTTATCAAAATATATTTCATACAAAAGTTTTTTAATTTTTAATAGTACAACAATTTTGCAATGATATGTTATTTAGTATCTCAAATAATTGCGGAGATACGGAAGTTTCTGCTTCTGTAAAGTACCCTAAAATTAATTTTCATGGTAAAATGAAAAGAGCCAGTTTATTTATAATCTTAATCAACACCTAGATACGAATTTTAATCAAAATCATTAGTCGATTTTGAGATAATCGATTTATTCTCTTTTCACCCTTTCTTAAACTACTCTTAATTTTAAATTTAAACAGACACACATACAGACGTTATTGCAAAGACCACTTTTTAGGGTTTGGGGGGTCCTGAGACGTCGAAATCCATCAACATTTCAGATTAGATTTTCTTTTGCGGTCGCAATGCTTGTACCTCTTGTGTTCAAATAGTTAAAAAATATACATATTTTTGTATAGCTTGAAAGTTATTGGTTTTATAAAAATATGCTTCTTATAAAATATTTGTATTATAAAGAGCCCTACATATTTGTAACGATAAGTAATTTCATATCTCAAATAGTTTAGGAGATATAATAAAAAAAAGATAATTTAAGCATCAGACCGGAGCCCTTAGTCATTTTGCCGAAATATTGAGAGAAGCCATTTTGTTTAGAATATTTATAAATGTTTATAAACAAATTTAATCAAAATTATTAAGAGCTGATTTTGAGAAAATCGACTTTTTCTCTTTTTGCCCTTCATTAAACTACCCTTAATTTTAGAGTTAGATATCCAATTCCAAAAACCACTCGGGGCAAACCTTTGCAAACTTTAGATACCAAGTTTTAGCCTGATTGGTAATATAGTTTAGGCTCTAGTTGGAGGTACAGACAAACAGACGGAAAGTCAAAAACCACTTTTTTGGATTCGGGGGGTCATGAAACGTCAAGATTCATCCAAATCTTGAGTTTGATTTTTTTAACAATCACAATATTTTCTCTACCTGTAAGATAGCGAGAAAGTAAAAATGTAAAAATATTAGAATGAAGACCATTCTAAGTGTATACCAGCCAGTAATCTCTTTGGAATCATCCCTCTTACAAAAGTTTTGATGGCTGACAAGCAAATATAAGTGTGCACAGGAAAGATTTGAACTTATTATTGCACTGCTACTCTGAGAGGGAGGTTGGTAAGGGGGGGGGGGGGGTGGGTGAAGGTCAACAATCCCATCCAAACACTTTCTCAAACCATATACATGGTTAATTTGTGTTCAAGGGGTGGGTTTATTAACTATATTCATATAGCATATACATTTGTTCATATGTTTGAGAATGTTGTCCTCAACTAACTCTTTTTATATAAAAAAATAATAATTTGGAAAGTTCATCACTGGCTGAAGTGCAGTCTTAAGAATGTCAACAAACATCATTTATCTGCTTTCTGATTTCTTAGTAAGAGCATAACAGGAGAATCTACAAACATACAACATAAGTAGGAATAGTATTAAGATATTTTTTTTACTCGTATGTTGATCTTGCTTTAGGGGTAGTTAAATGTATTTCCCTCAAACACTCTAAATCCTAGCCCGGTGAATGATCTGAAAACTGATATTTACTCATCTACTCTTTGTGCATTTTATTACTTATTTCTCGGAAGCATGTCCTCACACTTGAGGATATCGCCACCACACTACTAATGCATCTAGTGCTCTTGCCATGCTGCATTCACAAACCAGTCAAATATGAATGAAGAAAAGATGTTTAACTTTGTGTGTATTTTTATTTTTGATGCTTAGTTACACAAAACATTTTATAAAACCTTGCATTCCTGTAACTTACTACAAATATTTAAAAAGTAATTAATTAGTTAAATTTGAATATAATATCTAACACAAATAAATGTAGTAATAGACTAGACTGGAACACCAACTATATCAGGGTTCAAATATCTGTTGGGTATACTAACAGTGATCTTTTATATTTAATTTTCCCCTCTCCCTCCACACATATGCAGGTACAGTTTCTCAAAATTCTATCTTAGTAGATAGTATTAAATAGTTCCAGGCCCCATTTTAATAAACATGGCAGACATCAAAGCCCCTAAATCCCCCACCTTAACCCGGTTGTTTGCCTACTTCCGAAAGCCCCCCCCCCCTTTTTTTTTATTGTCCCTAACAACACCCATAACCCATAACCACACTCTACCTATGAAAGGAGATTAAATTATCCTTCTTTTAACCTTTGCATTCCATAGCAGGGTTCCCAATGTCGCAATCCCATAGCGGTAAATTATCCACCACTATCTCCTATTCTTTTCCCTCTTAACCTTCAATTATGAGCCTAGGATATGAAGTTTTTTCCATTCTATTTCCAGACAAATGCTGGTGTACTTAAATTACCCTCTGCGCCTCTAAACCCTAGTCTAATTCTGGCATATGTCGCAACACAACTACTCAAATCCACAACGTTAAATTGCTCCCTTCAACCTACCCCCCCCCCTTCTCCCTATTACATTTCCCCTTGCTTATGATCCTAGGATGTAAAGGTTTTCCCATTTTCCTTCCAGGCAAATTCTGGTGCACTTAGCCTACCCAAAACGTCGGGTACCTAACCTATTGCTTGCAGGCCTACAATAAATCAGCTTCACTTTAATGAAAGTAGCTAAATTCTTTGTCATGTTTTGAACTAATCAATATAAATAATATTTTTTTAATCTTGGAGTACCTTAGGATGTGATTGAAAATTTATAGTGTGTCAAGCAAACAGAAGACTACCAAATTTGATAAACAGAACAAAACACATTTTTACAAAAAACAGACCGAACTTGAAATAATACTGAATTTTGAATGATTCCCATTGAAACGCATTTAAAAAGTATATCTGTAGTATTATAGTTATGGTTGTATTCAGGCTAAAACATAATTGGGAGAAAAGCTCCGATTTGAAAAAAAAAAATCCCTTTATCACATCTTACTGTTTAGTTTACATGTGTAAGTGATAATTACTCTTGGGGTAGGGATGAGTAAGGAATCATTTAGAGTTAATTTACCCATATTTGCATGTAGGGGAAGAGGGAAACCATTTAGGAAAAAAACAAACTCTCGGTAGATCTGACATGGATTAGAACCCTGATCTCCCTTTTTTCAGCAGGCCAGTTTAACACGAAAGTGATGCCTTAGACCATTTGGCCAATGTATCAGGTATATGAATAATAAATGCCTTTCAAAGTTATCTTTATATTTTTTATAACTAAGGGCAAATGTTCAAATAACTTAGGTGTTAAATTTAAGATAATCTCTCAATTGTGCTAAATGTGTGTGCTTATCTTTTGTTAGTAAATAAAAGCTATAGAAAATGTATTAAATGGAGTTCAGTGTTATAAACCCTTGAAAAGTCGTAAAATTAGGTGTGCATGTGTGTGTATGATTGAATAAAAGTTAATTTTTCTTGCAAAACATCTAATTTTTTACAGTTAATATAGCAATTATATGTCAACAAATTAGTCTCTTATATATTATTGTAAAATCAATAATGATTTAATTAAAAATTATATAAGTTTATTAAAAAAAATTCCACACAAACCTTCAGTTCGGGACACTTTTCTCATAAACCAATCATCAAATCTTAACCAAAGAAAACCTTCTTAAACCAATATGCAAACAACTCTTTTTTTCATCCATCACCTCTTTATGGCAGCATAGGTTGCCCGTCCCTAGACTTACACAGTCACCCAACTTTTTATGATATTTCGCCCCTTGAATATGCACAGAATGGGTAGTTTATCTCCTGCAGCTGATACGGCTCTAATTGCAGTTGAATTTTCACGCCCAGCAGAACTGATAGTTCTTGTACACTGTTGACCTTTAGTACTAACTTAAGTCTTACTGGGGTCATGGGCAAACGAGGTTTAATCACAGTTGAACAGTGATGGTTTACTTGGGACATTATCACACATTCCACACCCTGCAGCTTTTTGATCAAAAGGTTGTGCCTCATTCTAAAGTTGAAATCCCAGTCAAGTTCTGGTCAGCCATCACTAAATATCGTTTTCAAGTTATTTAATTTAACAACAATTTGAACCATGCCTAAGACTTTGACCCTCGATAAGCTAAAACCCAATTTTTTCAAAGTTCTTGGGCAATTATCAAGCTGATTTTCATACTAACAGGGCAGTCTTTCCTCCTCCACCTATACAATTTTCAGTTATAATTCCTGAAGTAGTACCATTCATGTAGTGGCTAAGTAATGATCCTTGGGATACCATAAAAAGCAGCTGCAACATGAGTTCTCTCTTTAACAATTTTCACATCCTCATTGACTTGTGTCAGCACCTCTCTTGTGTAAGACCCTTGGTCTGCACCCTTTGAAGTTCTCCTGGGTTTCTTTCTAGGCATTATCTAAAACAGTGGTTCTCACACTTGTTAGTCACATGGACCCTCTAACCAGGGAACAGCTGACTTGCGGATCCCTTGATTTAGGCAAATTATGATTTAAAAAAATCAAGACAGTATATTATAGGGATAGATTAGTCTGATTTCTGTTATAGCTATATATTTTTAGTGTAAAAATAATTAAAATATTAATGAAAATAAAATAAATACAGGCATCATATTTGTACATTTTTAGTCAATTTTTTTTTCTTTAATGTCAAAATAATACAATAAAAATTAAAAGAAAACATAATAGGTATTATATTTGTAAATTTATAATCACTGATAATTTGGGTGAGCAATGGAATTTAAACCTGAATCAACACTAAGAAGATTTGGTTTATTTTTTATACCACAAACAGCAGAAAAGGTTTGCTCGTACAAATAAGTTTCTGGAAAAGTTATAAATTCTTTCATTGCATTTTATGAAAGTTATTTATGCTAGATGACGAAAAAATAAAATAAAATTAATTGTCCAAATGCTACTCTCAAAAATACACAAACATGGGGTGTGGCAAACTCTCCCACTTTTTAGCCTCACTTTCTGCCCGGGCTTTAACATTGTTTTAGTATATACCAGTGACACTTTTATATAAAAGGTTATAAGACATACAAAAACCTGGGGGTCAGCATCCCCACTTTGAGAATCTCTAGTCTAGAACAATGAAGAGGAAAACTTATCAAAACAACTCAATGTTAATAGAAAACCAAATGGAATGAAAAAGTTCTGATAAATAAGGAATTAAAAAGCAAGACATTATTTATGCCAGATCAGAGTCTGTTGTTAAAAAAATTTAATTCTAAAACAAATCTTTTAATGAGAAATTGAGAATAGATACATAGAAAAACATAATCAGGTTAACATGGTGGGGTAAGTGCACCATACCTCGGTCTCTGTTACTTTTGAAGGGGTGGTCCAGTTTCCCCGTTCTAGATCCACCCATTGAGTAGTCATTCCTTCCTTATTACTCCTCCACATGAGTTGGGCAAAACAATCATGAAAAGTGAGAAACATGAGAAATAATAGGCCTGGAGGTAACAAGAGAAGATTCAAACTACCATACGTACAGTCTCACGGTGAAGCCAACAAAGAGTAAACTGAACTTTGGATATGGTCAACAATGCAATAAGTATATAAGAACATTTGTTAGAGCCAAACACTATCTATATCAAACACCCAACGTAATCTAAGTATATTAACCTCCAAAGGTGTCAAAAATGATACTTTAGCACCATATAAACCAAACAAAGCTAACATTAAATATCACATATTTACTATCCAACAATTAAAGATAACTCCAAGAAAGGTGTACAAAGTTACCCCACAAACTTTGAGCCTAAAAGCGTAAACAATACTTAACAACTAGAACATACGAAGCAAACATAAACTCATTTATTATGATTATTTAGCCATATCGAAAATTTGTCATGACTCCTTAGTCACCTAGTGTCTCATTTATCTTAATGATAAATACATTAATTGAATATCACAACAATGGATATGCATATTTTAGATGTCTAGTGAATCACCATTTTGTGACATTAAGTTAAGTGCCACAGGAAATAAATACTTCAATAATCTAACCTTATATGCATAAGTTAAGAAAAAGTCCTGCCAACCCGTGGGTTTTAAGCAATTTAAAAGGAAACAAACCTAATATTTAACACTAAGTGAATATATTTAAATACTAAGTCCTCTGTCATCTTGTGGCAACAATTTGTCCTTTCAAACAATTCAAGTTTCAACACCACGATAATTCAAATTTAATTGAAGATAAAGTGCCTTGCTATTCTGTGTCAACAATTTGTACTTTCAAACAATGAAAGTTTCAACACCATGATCATTCAAATTTAATTTAAGATTTAAGTGCCCTGCTAGCTTGTGGCAATAATTTTTGTACTTTCAAGAAATAGTTTCAACGCCACGATAATTCAAATATAATTTAAGTTTTTTTAAGTGCCCTGCCATATTGTGGCATTAAGCTAAATTTACCTAGAAAGAGACTAGTTGGTAAATGACGCCATCTATCCATCAACAAGATGGCCCTTGTTTGCATGAGTACACCTTGTAATGCAAACCGCCAAGCGGTTTAAACAGAAACTATTTTAAAGCTCGATAAAAATTAATTTTCCTGGGAGACCTAATCCAAAAAATGTATTGTGGCTTTATTCTATCCTGTTGATTAAGAAAAATACTCAACCAATTCCAGCAATTATATTTATAGTTCTAGAGAATAATTTTGAAAAGGTTAAATTTAGAAGAAAGGCGCTAATTAAGCCCTAATATGAAAGCGTCGCTTACCTCATCCAAAGAGAGTGGTACAATGAGTACCCATACTATCAAAAAACATCCATATATAGTGGCTAAGCAAAATCAAACTTTCACAGAGAGTGGGTGAAGTGACAGGGGTGGGGGATGAGGGAGAAGGACACGAGATCCACCGATAATGGTCTGGCAAGACTGAGAAACAGGTAGAATGTACCAGAAGAGGGTGGGGGGGGGGAAAGGTGCAAGGAACAGCACTGACAGAATTCAAATCAAGGGGGGTGTAGTTTCGCTTAACAGCCATCACTTTTTTCCTGGGTGTGGCCTTCTTTCGCTGGTGGATCGTCCCCTAAATGTAGGGATGTTCAATTCATGGGCTTTGAATCGATTTTCTGGATTGATCTAGATCAAGAGGCATATTGATTCAGGCAAAAGATCGATCTAACGATTCATGTAAATAAAGTTTGCTCTCTCTGACTACACTAACCAAAAGTGACACACCTAGAAATTTACACTGAGGGGAGGAGTGGGTGGGTGGGTGGGTCAAAATGATTAATTAGGAAGGGGGGCAGCAAAAATGTATCGGGGGAGGGAGGAGGCGTCAAAATCTATCAAGCAGAGGGGTGGGGAGGGGGCATCAAAATGTATAGAGGGGGCCGGGGGGAGGGAGTTACAGCAAAAATGTATGACTTAGTAAATGCCTCTGGAAGATATTTAAATTATTTTTGTGGTAACCACAGAGGGCAATGATTTATATAATGTGTGTGGCCTTACATACAATAAACACTTTGTTTCTGTTCTGTTTTCCAATTTGTAAATTTAGGGTTACTTGTGTGTAGAGGTAGGCTTACTATAGTAATTTATTCACATTGAGGAGCACTTTAAATGTTTTACTCAAAGAGAAGAATTAGTGGTGGTGGAAAACCATATTTACGTAAGGGGAATGAGGCAGTTAAAAGTTATATATTTTTTTAAAAGGTTTTTGCCCTCCAAATCAAAAGGGAGAGTGGGGATCCAGTAGCTTCCAGAAGATTCTTAAGAAAATCGGGCTGTATATTGGAGACAAACCAGAACCTTAACCACTAGACCCCAGAGAGGGACGCACTTATTTTCTTCCCTCAGTCACAGTGAATTAATCTTCCAAAAACTGTGAAATCAATACAACTTATTTGTTTGAATTAATTGATCGAGAATTAGTGAAAATAAAACTAAAACTAAGCACAATTGTTGGCATCCGTCTTGAGGAAACCTCACAACTTTTTGTGGAAGGGTGTGTCTAAAATCTTGGGAATCACTAGCTTGGTGGAAGTGTATATTTTAGGTGTAAGCATTCTTTAACTACTAAAACTCCATGGGGCACATGAGATTTTTACGAAATACTCTCAAACTATTGACTTTTTGGCCAACACGTCACTATAAATATATTACAGAATAAAAACGTGATGCGATCATTTACAGAACCTAGACATGAAAAGAACAGATCAGTGGATTATTCTCTTCACTTTACTAACTAAAGACAAATAATAACTAATTAAGAGCCTAAGATTGCAAGTTGGTTTCAAAATTTTCCTAGTACTAATAGTCAACAAAAACATTTCCTAAAGCCAACAAAATTAAATTTCCCTGAAATGATTTGAAGTTTTGATTTCTTTCGATCTTTTTGAAATCGCTAGAAAAAGAATCAATTTTCAAAAAGATCGATCCAAGATTGAACATCCCTACCTCAATGCCTCGGCTAAGTAGAGTTCATAGTTCGCCCAGGGCCGGCGGCGGAGGCCAAAGTCCTCTTCCAGAAGTTACAGGATACAATACAATTTACAGTTAAAGTCAGACTAGACCTCAGAAAGTTAATTTAAATTCAAGTTTACTAAGTCGATAAGCTTGTGAGTATAACACGCAAACATCTAGACCAAGGCTACGGGCGACTAGTATGTTTCAATGAACAAGTCTGGACTATATCTCAATTAGGAATTCCGGAGTATCAGTTACCTCTTAAGCTCTCTTCAAAATAACAAACATTATTTTACCAAAAATAAACCATCGTTAGGTGACATATTGCTAAAGAGCTAAAGCTGAGTGCAGCAAAATTTGAAATCAAACACTAAACTCTCTTCAAAATAACAAACATTATTTTACCAAAAAGAAACCGTCATTAAGAGACGTCTTAGGCTCGATCCCTATCCGGGCTAGTTAAACAATTTAAACTTTAATACCTAGGCCAGCGGCATGTTGTAGACATAACTAAATACAAGCCGGTATTACATCCTTTGAGCAGCAAGGGGCTATCTTCCTTTGGCCATGGCAACAGCAGAGTCTACCATCATTCTGGTATTGGGTCAACGAATAGTTGTGCAGCTGGTCCTTGGGCGGTGAACAGAGATCAGGAGAGTGTTGAAGTGTGATATAACTTATAGTACAATGTAACATACAGTAATTTTATTCAGACTAGGTAACTCATTTTATATGCCTCTAAATTATCATATAACTAGTAAAGCGGGAAGTGTGGGAACCATACAATCAAATCCAAGAACCACCACACAAGGTGTAAAGTTGAAATGGAGGGGGACATAACGCAAGCGCGATGAGCAGAAGTTAAGTGAAGCAGACCTAGATTGGTTATCGTTTTTTGGGAAGGCCAAGTTGAAGAGAGTGAAGAGTGGCCCGACATCAGGAAATCAACCCGCCCTATCCACTTCACCATTCCCGTTTGACATCAAAAGAGTACTAGTCAGGGCCAGTGCAGTGTGTAAAGCCAGCTGAAGTAATTAGTTCCAAGCCACAGATGCCTCAAGACTTCAGTAGAACACTATGAATGCTTCGAGAGTGATCCACAATTAGAACCGTCTGGGCGAGTGCCAGTTCCATTGGTTCTACAAATGCGCCATGTTCCCTTTGAATTCCTTCTATCCATTTCTGGGATCATGTGAAGATTTTTTTTACTACTATAAATTAGCATGTTTTGTCCGTATTAGTACACTAGACACTGTAAAAGCCGATTAATATTTGTGATCAGGCCGATTCTATTATGCGTGTCCCACTTGGGGCCACCTAAGAAGAGGATGCAAGATTTCCAGAACCGATGTCTGAGGATCATTGTAGACGCTCCCAGGTACGTGTGCAACTTGACTCTGTATTGGGATTTGGAGATGCCTACCATCAACGACCACTTCCGTAAGCTTGTGCAGTCCTTCTACAACAGGCTTTCTGGTGCCACCAATCCTCTTATCTAGGGGCTTGGGAACTACCTAAACCCCCCCTGGTGGGTGCCACTGTCATCCCAAGCCCTGCTCGGATAAGCGAGATATGTAAAGCAGTGGTCAACGGGAGGCTCTCATCCAGCCCCCACAGTAAAGTAGTGACGCCGCACCCATCTTTAGAATGCCTTATTCGGTTTGCAGCTATATTTTTCCCCTCACAAAAATTAATATGTCTTTGCTATTTTTCAGAACCTTCACGAAAATGCTACAACCCGTCTTTATTCACAGTCAATAGCATGGTGTGACCAATTGGTCGTTACGTGCTGCAGTTTGCTCTCGCTCTCCCCTTCAGGGAGCACTAGAGCAAGCTATTCTGTGTCTGCTTATTGGTACTCATAATACCATCATAAACTACTTAGCTAGGCTAAGCACAGCCACTAGGCAGGCCAACAAACTTGTATTCATAATTTTTTTCAACTTATATGTATTCTTTGTTAAACTTTTCAAAATTAACCTTTCAAATTAAATATTAAATTGTAATACTCTATTGAATTTAAGTCTTAATCCGTTTTAGGGTATATAAACACCTATTGCATTCATTTCTTGACATAAGTGTAGTGCTCAACAGTTTAAAAATTCCAGATGAAATCTCACTTAAGTTATTTTGTGAAATCAACACTAATAAAGATAACACACCCTCAACTTCGCACACATCATAATTGTAAATTACATTCAATTATTGCTTTAATCTTATAGCGTTTACCATGAAATAAGATGAAAGATTTTCGTTGAAGCCATTTTGAGGAAAAGATTTTTGATAGTTTAAAATTTTAAAATTGAATAATTTGGCTGCACTTAGGTAACTTTTATAACCAAATATATCCTTAATTTGGGTTAAAATATTATCACATACTTCTTTTGCAACAATATTTCTACTGTCTCCGTCAGTCGATGCTGTTTTATTTTATTTTTTGCTCAGGTTTTTCAACTTCATCTCGAATAATATCAATATGTAATATTCTAAATTTGTATCTCACATTGTTTATAGCTTTCTCCAAATATAAGATATCAATACCACGCATTTGAGTTTGATTAAAAAACATGTCCAAGTATGACAAGATTGAATGAAAAATTTTCAGCCAATATATAAACTCTGAACTATTTAAGTGGTTCAGTAGGCTACTTGCTTCATTTATTGTTTTCGAATCTATTCCATTAAAATCTATGATTTTTTTCTAAGCATTCCTTAAATGCGGCTTTGTAGTTATATAAAATTCTGACTGTTCTGCTTTAAAAATTACATTGAGTTGGAACCTTGTGGGTAACCTTTTCTTGACAATTTTGTTAAGGATTGCTATTCTTTTAGGTAAACGGGGGAAAAACGAGAACGCTTGTAAATTAGCGTAAAAGATCTTAACGTTTTAGTTACATTGAACTCATTTCATAATTAAGTTAAGTCATAGCAATGTACAAAATAACAATTTTTATATATTTTTCTTATTAATGACTGAACACTATTATTTTTTCCACTAATTACAGCTGCATCATCATAACTCTCTGCTATTAATTTGTGTGATGGCATATTTAATTTAGTTTGAAGCTTATAATATGACAGTGGATAAAATCTGTGCTGTAGATATAGATGGTTTGATAAAAGACCAAAATTGTTATCAAAGTTGCTCACCAAAAATGTATCCATTTATAATTACCATTTGTTATTGAGTGGAAAAATCAGTAGGTAGTCTCATCAGTTTCAACTGCTATAACCTTTGCTGGATTTATTTGAGTTTTTACTTTGATAAACTTGAAACATTGAATCCAAAAGTTCATTTTTGATGTTTTGGAGGCACCTTTCCATATATTTGATTATTTCAAATGCAATGCAAGAGCGGAGTCTAATTTAACTGCAAAGACAATTAAACCCTAAGTAAATATCACAATTGTCAGAATTAGCCCATTCCTCATGACCACATAAAATTAATTCAAAAGACCCAGAAAGTTTAATACATTTAACTAAGAGACATAGTATGTATTTGTTTGATTTTGTTTTTGTTTCAAATACGCACTACTTGATTGCTCCCAAATATCTAATTTGCCCAACATATTGTACTCCACTGATGCATTTACATGATTTAATAACTCCTTCACTCTTTCTGATAAATGTTTTAAATCAGCAAACACCCCTTTCAAACCATGTAGAGTTATTATTATTAGCACTGTATCTTACTACCCGTTTGGGTTACACGCACTTACGCTAATGTGTAATGGTAGGGTGATTGTGAGATGAAATGGAGGACCTACAGTTTAACATGGAATTCGAACCACGGTGGAGGCCTGGCATTCCACACAATCACAAGTTGTGATTAATACAAGTCTTGTCAGAGGTGAATCCATGTAGAAGATACTTCCTTTGAAAGAAACAATAGAAATAAAATTATTTGTCAGTTCACAACCTCACATCAGTTTAGTTTATCATATATATATATATATATATATATATATATATATGTATGTAATTTTTATAATCATTAGGCATGTGATTTAGTCAAAGAACAGTCTCTATTTAAAATTGGCAGCGGCCAGTCTTTAGTCTTCATTAAAAGCTTTTCATCAAAACTAAATATATTATTTGTAATGTTTTGCACAGAATAAATTTCAGGATAAATTTTTAAAGACAGATTTTTAAAAGAATATTCAAATGATACACTAAAATAATAACACTAGCACGCACACCTTTATGTCTTCCATTTGTGACTCAACCATACATGTTCATTAATCATTTTACAAAAAGGGAACTTCTAGACATATGGCCGCTTTAGCCTTGCGTACAGCATTCTGCACACCAAAGCCTCCCCTATCCTTGCCCTATTTTGCTGTGAACTTGAACATTCAATATCATACTCTGATCGGAAAGATAGCTTTGTTTGAAGGTTTACTCTCAGGAATTTTCAACTTCATAATTAAAGAAAAAACTTAAAAAAATACCTTGTTTATACAGGTGAGGCCAAACCAATTAGAATATTAGTAACTTGAAAATTAACACTGTAACTGAAAAGAAAATATTCATTAGCTAAATAAAAGCAAATACGATTCTACACTTTTTTTTCACTTTTTGGAGATAATGTCATTCAGGTGAGCTCCACCGGATATTGGGGGACCTGGCTGTGTAGGGGTAAGGTGTCAGACTTCTGTACTGGGGGTCCGGGGCTCAATCCTCGGTCCCGGCATGGACTTATCTGATTGCCAAACCCTTCCTTCACCTCTGACAAGACTTGTATTAATCATAACCTGTGAATGTGTGGAATGCCAGGCCTCCACCGTGGTTCGGATCCCATGTAAAACGGTAGATCCTCAATTTCATCTGACAATCACCCTACCATTTCACATTAGCGTAAGTGCGTACAACCCGAACGGGTAATAAGATGTGGTGCTAATAATAATCCACCGGACATCAGGCAAACCTCAGCATTTGTCCATAAATTTCCTCAGCATAGATTGTTTAATTGTTCCCACCCCACCCAATAAAACTTATTTATTATTATTATTATTATTTACAATTATTATTATTTGTATGTATGACGTGATGTTTGGGTGTGAGGGTACATGCCCTTGTGCCTTTTGGAGCTGCCACTCCTGTTTTTGTTCATTTTTATATATTTAATTCTATTTGGGGCCGGGGGTTACAGCACTGAAAGGAGACTTAACAGAAAAGTTATCATTTGGTGTAGCTCGGCATTGTAAAAGAAAACATTTAGTGGCAAAAATAAATAACTCTAAAATGCAGGAGAGAAGCAGGGAAGTAATGGTCATTGTTTTGAAAGGTTCTCTTGTCCAGTGATGCTAAAAACGTTCAAAAAAATTTATCACATAAGATAGGAATTTGCACTGAGGTAAAGGGGAGGGGGAGTAAGGCCTAGATACCCAACTACTTACCTAGTTATAGCTGTCATAAAAAAAAAAGTGCAAGGTTGGCAACATTACTGATGTGTTAAACTTTGGGGAAAAACAATGATATTCAACATTACAAAGCTATCTAGTTCAGTCTGGGTTTCAGTTATTTCTATGATTCAACAATACAACAGCTAGTTACCCGCCTTGATGGTGCAGTTAGCTAACATGCTAATTTTGTGTTGAGCTAGACTTCTGAGAACGGGGAGATCAAGGTTCAAATCTCGCTCGGGTGAACTGGGGTGGTTTTTCCACTCTCCCTCCACACAAATGTGGGTTCACTTCCTTTGTATTCAACCTTCCCAATTCCTAACCCATTAGCCTAATTAGTACTTAAGTGTATAACCCGAACGGGTAGTAATACGTGGTGCTAAATAAATTTAAAAAAAGCTAGTTGCTTTGTGTAGCAGCACATGTCATTCTGAATCATATTGAAACTATAAAATAAAAATAGCAGCTTTGAAATGTGACATAGCAGCAGTTTTCAATGGCTTTCTAGTTTTACTCTTATCTTAAATGAAAGAAATATAATAATTTCATGACTTAACTTATTAATTAATGGAAACCTCTTTTCGCTCTTTGAGGTACATAATATTTGGAGGGTTCAGGAAAGCAGGATTAGCGTTATATTGGAATTATCACTATAATCATCTTTTTAAGTTAATTGTTCCTCCTACACATCCTTTATACCCAACAAATTAAATTTCCATAATATTATATTTTGTTTGTGTTACTATTTTTACTATCAATCTTCTCCAATTCCTCTTTACTCCATCCTGAGAACTCTAATGAACAAAATCTAAGTTGTGGGATTAAGCAATAACAATCAATTTTCTCAACTCTTTATTTTATGTGAACTGTGGTCTTTTATTTGTAAAAGCCAAATTGTATGTGCTTTATTTCTATCCTCCTTTCTTGTATCTACTTCCATATATTTATTTTATGACTTAACAGCCACAAAACTAAATATGCATTCATCTACTATTCACACAGTGAGATATCCATTTATGATGGTAAATGTTGACATTCCTTAAAATTGAACAAAATTCTTAGATTTGTGTCTGACTGAACTATTGAGGTAAAAAGTGAGACAATTTTATTACGTTAATTATTCCTTGATAAAACTAATGTTTTAGATAAATTAATAAACGATTTTAAAATTCTACCAACTTGTCATAGAGAGTAGAGTGAGCATTTGATTTCCCAACCTCTATGGGCCTTGGCACCTCTGACTGCAATTAAAGTTATATACCAAATCACTTGTACTTCATCTATATCCTATATAAAAACTAATAAACTTTTATCACATTAGAGTATAAACCAAAAGTTTATTTGAGATGGATGGGCATTGTTTGGAGACAAATCATAATGACCATAGCACAAGCTTTGAGTAGAAAGATCTATTAATTATTTAGCTACCTTACTGATACAACTGGCTTGTCAAAATCTGACAATGTATGGATTATAGACATTAATACACACATTTAAATTTACTGTAGTCCACTTTGCAGACACATACATATATTGCCTTACAGACTATCAATTGATCATATTATGTAAATATATGTTCTTATGTGTCTGAGACAAATACATTAATTTATAAATCATTCATTAGGTCACAAGAGAAAATTTGCTGCCTAGAGCAATGATTCCCAATCTTTTCTGTTTGGAGGAACCCTTGAAATATTTTGAAAAATCTCGAGGAACCTCTACCTGGCTGACATATAATAGATTCGATAGGGTTAAATTAAATAGAGATAAGCAAAGCAGTTGGGCTAGTAGTAAATAATACTTTTGAATAAAATATTACATGAGTATTTACTGCCTATGAATATTTAGCTTACTAATATAAAAAAATTACAAACTTTTCAGTTTACATCTGGCTAACTGGTTATAAGCAAACTTGGTGTATATATTTTGCAATAATTTTGTGTTATATCTTTTTATTTATAGACTTGTTGACAAAAAAATAGTTACATTTTATTGTTTTATTATTAATTCACAACTGAAAATAATACAAGTTTCAATAGAATAACAATGATTCCAACTGTTTCTTAATTTAATGGGAAACTTGGCTTGCTTTTTTGAACACAACAACTTAATTCGTGGTCACATCTTTCATAGGTACACACATTATACTTCTTCCACAGACAACAGTTTGGTTTTTATAATCGTTACACACAAAAATGTTTACTCACTCAAGTACAATGTTGAGAAGTGTAGCAATATGTTTACAGCTTTCTGTTAGATGGCATGAAACCCTGTTTTCACTGATATCCAAAACATATCTAATGACATTTCATTAAATTAATTTTTAGTGTGCGATCATACTTCAGTCACTTGTTCTTCTTCCTACTGGCTGAGTAAAATTTCTGAAATGCTAGGAGAATATGTGAAAGGGTTCCTGACCCAATCATACTCTTCCAATGACAAAGAAGGGACGTACTTGTCCAGATTTTCAGCCAGAGATTCCATATGTTTAGAAATCAAGAGCCTAATGGCTTCACGGTGGTTGTCAGTTGTGATGCTCCGAAAATGAGAATTGGTTTTATTAGTAGTCTTCTCCAGAAATTTTTTTAAATTTGAATGATTCTATAGGTTATTTGGAGTGGTCCTCCTTCAGCAAATTTTTAAAAATTAGATGCCCTTAGAAGCTATTTTGAGTAGTTCTCATATTTAATTTTAAAAAAAAATCGGAGCCATTTAAAATCTATTTAAAGTTGTCCTCCCCTGGAAATATTTTAAATTTGGATGCCCCTTGAAACAATTTAGAGTGATCTTGACCTTATGTTTTTTCGAACACTAGATGCATCTAGAAGATTTTAAAGTGGTTTTCCCTAGAAGTTTTTTAAAAATATTCTATATATTTAGATGCTATTGACATTTTTTTTAAATTGGATACTTTCAGAAGCTATTTGTATTTTTTATTTCCTGATTATTTTTTTTTCATTATTTGCATCTATAATCTTTTTGCACACATTCCAGAAAATTTTTCAAATTCGATACCTCTAGAAACTATTTAGAGTGCTCCTCTACCTGGCACATTAAAAAAAAAAAAATATTGAAAACCCTTAGAAGCTATTTGTAGTTTGATGCAAGTTTTTCAGCTTCAATTTCGAGAATATCAGAAGGGGTGAAATATAACTAATTTATTCCGGAAGAGGCAATAACTTCCCTTACACCCCACTCCCCGCTTTTGCTATTACTAATTTGTAGTGGTTCTTACCTACATTTTCGGAAATTATACTCTTTTAAAAGCTCTTTTTTTAAAAAAAAATTTTGATTCTCCTAGAAGCTATTATAAGTATGTCTCCTTCCGGAAATTTTTAAGATTTTGATGCCTCTAGAGTATAGAAGTCATTAAAAAAGTCCTCACCCAGAGATTTTTTTAATTAAGATTTCCTAAAAGCTATTTGAAGGGGTCTTCCCCTTGAAATCCTTTTTAAATTTGGTGTTTCTAGTTTTTATTTAGATTGCCCCTAGCCTGAATTTTTCTCGAAAATTATATGCCTTTAAAATCTAAATGAAGTGGCCTTCACTCGGCAATATTTTGAAAATTGAATCTGCTTAGAAGTTTTTTGAAATGGCCCTCTTCTGAATTTTTTAAAGTAGATGTTTGAAGTGATATTCTACTGGCCAATTTTTAAAAATTAAAGGCTTTCAAAAACTATTAGTAGTGCTTATCGCAAAAAAATTCTTCAAAATTACAACAATTTAAAAATTATCTGGAGTGGCCCTTGCTTAGATTTATTTATTTATTAAGATGACCCTAGAAGCTATTTAGAGTGCTTCTCGACTGATTTTTTTCTTACAGTTACATGATTTTAGAAGTTATTTGGAGTGGTCTTCTCCAGTTAATTTTTGAAAATTTAATGCAGCTATAAATCATTTGGAGTTTTATTTAAGGCAGTCTTTTAGCTTAATATTCAATACTGTCGGGGTGTTTGAAATGTATCTAGGAAAGAGTAAATTCTTTCCAGGGGGCTAATTCATTCCTTGAGCAGTGCCCCCTTACCCCTAGGTTCCACTGCCAATGACCCTGGTTATCTTCATAAGAATAGATTTCCATTTAGCTTTTATTTATGGAAGCTATTTAGAGTAGTCCACTCCTGGATTTTTTATAATTCCATATCTTTATATTTTATTAGGAGTGATCAAATCAGAAGCCTCTAGAAGTTATTTAGAGCTATTTTAAAATTGTAATAAGAATTATATGCATCCTTCTCACACTAATTAATTATTTCTTACATGTTTGTGTGAGTGTGTGTGTGCCTGCCTCATTGAACACAATATTTGAAGTCCCCTTCTGTGGACATGCCTATAGAAAAAAAATTGAAGTTTTAAAATGTCTTGGTAATTGTAAAAGTGTTACTAAACTAACCAAGAAGTTTGTAGTTGGAAAAGCCACAGTAACTGGAAAAAAAAATAATTCTAAAATATAATTTATTGAATCTCTGAATAGTCGTCAAACATTGAACGAGTAATTGTTTGCCATTAAATAAATATAAATAAATAAAAGCTTAACACAGTATTCCTTTAATAATTATTAAAAACAGATGTTTATTTTATTTTAATATCTAGTGAAGAGACAAGCGTTTTGTTTAATTTCTTAAAAAAAAAATCTTTTTGATAAAGTATTTTCTTATTATTTTGTTCCTCAGACCTTACTACAATTTTTATTCATAGAATATTAATATTGTACACACGCTAGTAAAAGTACATAATATTTATATTAAAATACAAAACTATTTATATTAAAATTCAATAATTTATGATCCCTAAAAACATTGAAAAATTATATATAGTAGTGTTTTGTATGTTATTAGGTTTAAATTGTCAACAGATGTATATGCTACTGTAAATGTGCTGAATGAACAACCCTTAAATTATTTGTATCTAAAGAATATATAGATCTTATTTATTATGTAAAACAATTCCAATATAAACACATTGTGTGTTTATTCAATTCCAATATAGCTATTTTGAACTAAATATTTAAGGCCATTTTAGAAAAATGTAAAATTTTCAAAATTTGTCATAAGTAAACGAGCTTTAAATTAATGTATTTTAGAAAAATCAACATACATTATTATTTATAGTATAAAATATACCAATTTAAAAAAGCAGATCATTAAAAAAAAATTAATTTCTCAGCAAACTAAGCCCTATTTTAAAATACTTTTTTAAGCAAACCGATCAAATTGAATTACTTATCACACAAAAAAACTCCTCTGATTCTCATTTTAAACCAAATCATGTGTGCCATTTTAAAAAGATTGCCGTGTTAGTTGTTGTTTCAAACAATTCTGATATCCTTTTTAAACACAATTGTTGGATCCTATTTTGGAAATATTTCAAGTTTTTTAAAATTATCAAGCTGTAAACCATCACTAATTTGGGGGCTAAAGACAAAATAAAAAAAATTAATAAAATTCATTGAACCATTTCAGCTCTATCCCTTAGGGTGGACAGACAGACCGAATTGTAAAATACACTTTTTTGGGTTTGGAATCACATATAACATATACTCAGCATAATCTCAAAGTCGAAAATGTTCATAATCATATGATCACAATCAGCGGCGGCTTGTAGCTAAAATTAATGGGGGTGCTGCTCCAGAAAAATTTTAGCCTTTGTTTTAAAATTGTGTAATAGGAAATATACATGTATAAAAAGAAAATGTATTCAGGAACATGATAAAATCTAAAAACCAAACTTTTTTAATTACTTTGACTTAAATTGTTACAGTTCAAGCTTTATCTATTCATTTAAAATTGGAATCCATTCTGCTTCTTTTAATTTGCGCAAAAAGTTCAATAATTTTCTCCTTGATCTCTGGATGACAAATGAAGAATTATTTCTCCATTGAAATTACTGCAAGTGCATTTATAGTCTTTTCGAATTCATAGGGCTTCTTAAAAAAGTTTTTATTCTTTTCAATGTTGAAAAGCAGCACCCTGCCTCTGATGTAGTCATGGGAATTGTCAATAGGATTTTTATCAGTTTCGTAATTTAACTAAAAACATCATCTAGATTATTTTCCAAGATAAATTTAAGCAGCTCAATTAATTTGCAATATTCATTAATATCAGTCCTACAATAGAATATTTTTAGTTTAGTTTCAAGATTTTCTTTGTCAATCATGGGATAAGCTTCAGTGGTCAGTACTATCTCTTTTGTGGGATGTTTATTCTTAAATCTAGTGAAGAAATTCTTGTTGAACAATTTAGCAGCTACTAAGTGTTTAGTGGAAGAATATCTGTCCATTATATCAACACATATATAGTCATACAATTCCTTAGCTTCTGCCACGAGTGTCTTTGAAGGATTCTCACAGTACTTTGAGTTTCTCAATCCTAAAATATCAATCAGTTTTGAAATTCATTAACTTTAAACACACCAATTTCTCGAGATTGCATCTGGGTGTAAATTATTTCAACATAAGGCATAATCTGATGAAAAAGCTCTAACCAAAACTTGAAATTATCATAATTCAGGTATTTTAAAATTCCTGTTGCTTCTGCAATGGTTTGATCGGCATTTAAAGTTGACTGAATTTCAGTAAGGGAGTTTTTTAAAGGTTGCAAATTTTCATGAACTCTGTTTATGGCCTGTATGTTGAAATTCCACCTTGTAGAGGATGGACGTGGAATGCTGATGTCCATATGTTTCTTGAGAATGGACACACGTGGTTGGAATAGCCAAAATGTTAGAGAAAAAAACTCTTGCATTTTATGTAATACTTGCTGCATTTCTCATCATTAAATTAAGTTTATGTGCATAACAGTGAATGAAATGTGCATTACTATAAACTGCTTTTATTTTTGCTTGAACGCCTGCTTTTTTGCCTTTCATGACATTTTCACCATCAAATGTCTGAGCTATCAGTTTTTGTACATTTCTTTGAAGGATTATGTCCAATTGTTTTAAAATATGTTTTGATATGCCATCTGCAATTTGATTTTCCGGAATAAATAATCCCCAAAAACGCTCAAATATTTTTCCATTCAATACGTACCGTAGAACAAGGACCATTTGAGTGTGTTCCAAAACATCTGTTGTGTCATCTGCCATGACAGCTACAAAGGAAGCTTTTCTAATTTCCGTCCTTATCTCCTCATGGTATATTTGTAGCAGGCAGTCAAGTATCTCATTCTGAATGGTCTTAGAAACACCTTTGAAGACTGCACTGGTTTCCAAGTGATTCTTAAAATCTGAATCTAATTTAGATGCAAAATTTACTAATCCTCTAAATACCTCTGGATTTACTGAATCGTCTTTCTCATCATATCCACGTAAAGGAGTTTCAAAGTTTCCACAACAGTAAATGCAGTCTATTATTTTGGACAAAATTTCACGGTTCTTTTTAACTTTTATATTATGCTCATTGATTGAAAGTCTGTATGCCTCACTAAGTTTCTCCTTAATACTTACGGTTACTAAAAGTGACAGTGAAACAACATTATCAAAGTGCTTATTTGACTTCTCATGCTTTTCAGTTTTTTCTTTCATTTTGTTTATATTTCTAAAACCATCTTTTGTCCACGGTACATCACTTCCAAACAACAAACACGGAAAGCAAAACAGTGCATTTTTTACTTCACAGCCACAAAGCCAACTTTTCTGTTTGTACCATTCAGAATTAAAGCTATGGATATATTTCTTGTTGTTTCTTTTGTCTGGCTGATATATTAGAATATCAGGTGTTGAACGACCTCTTTTATTAACTGTAACTCTCTCATGGAGAGATAGCTGTGAAAACTTAAGCTGTTGAGGTTCACTTACAGTCACAGAACTTATTTCTTACGGATGCAAGGCCATGGTTAAAGTTTTCTGTTAAACAAATAACCGAAAAAATCAATCAAATATAATAGCTGGTAGCAATAATAATCTAACTCTACACTCTTCTACACTTTATCACATTCAAGAATATGGTACACTGTTTTTAAGCGCAACATACGCCGAGTAAAAAATACTTCCTTCCACCATCACGCCAGAGCCGGCACTGTGAGAGCAAGTGCTATCTCTACCTGGCAGTCCCGCCTTTTTCCCCACTCCCCTCCTATGTGCGCATGTGCACAACAATCAAACACCACGTCACTGGCACTGTGAAGCGCACATTTCCATACAAAGATTTTTGTATCTTTTTCATAAACTGGGGGATGGCTACTGAAGTACTGACACTAAGCCTAAGGAATGTATATTGTACTACAAAAATAAAGAAAAAAGGACTCATTATATGAAATGTTATTGATAAATGCTTATTTACATGAATGGGGTCACATCTCTCTTAAAAAAAATTGAAAGACATTCTATTGCACCCAAATAGAACTATAATTTGGATGAACATTGAAGTAAAAAATCGATATCGCTACAAATAAAGTAACATAGATGAACAGTAATATTTTTCAAACTAATTGATACTATAACTGAAATGTATTTGTAATAAATGTATATAAAACTCTTGTATCAATTCAAAAAATTGCATTAAAAACTAATAATAAAAAATTACTATTTATAAAACAAACACACAAACATATCGCTATTTATGTTACTGTAGGCCCATATACCTGCTGGACTGTACCATAAGCATGTCCTGTTTCAGGTTGATCCCACCAGTTGATCTCATTGTAACTGAGCCAACTCTTTAGATAAAAGGCTGCACTAGTTAATGTAGTAATACAGCTATTGATCGAATTTACTATTTTTATGAGTAGTTTTTCTTAGCACCACATCCATTACCCGTATGGGTTATGCACCTATGTAGACCTACTAAATTACCCTAATGTGTGGGCGAGAGAGTGGAAAATGATTTAGGATAAACCACCCTCAGTACACCTGACCGGAATCAAGGCCCGACCTCGCCGCCTTGGCAGTCTAATATATTGCGAGAGTGATGCCTTAAACCATGCGAACAATGAAGTGGGTATTAATAACAAAGTATTTTCATATATCATCAATTCTTGTAAAATGTGTTCGGTACCTTAAAGTAAAAAATATATAATTAAAGTAAAATTTTGTGAAATGTGTTAGGTACCTACAAAAAATAATAAAATGCAACATTTAAACTATTAACATCCAGAGTGGTCTGAAAATTGGAAGTTGGAACTCAAGAAGTTTAGCTGCACTCGAGACCAAGCTATTTCTGTCTTTTCTTCCTTTACTTGGGGGAGATAATGACTCATAAATACCTGGCTAGCTACCTTCCTCACCTCACTTGGACAAAGGGGGAGATTTAGGGAATGATTGACACTCAAGGACCCCCACCTAAACAAATTTTACTCCTTCCCTAGCAGTTTACAGAATTTTGGCTCCACCCCCCAAGATGATATTTTTTCTTCAAAGCCTTCAACGTTGAGTTCATCATGTCATGAAATAGAGTCTTAAGAAAATGCACCCTAAATCTCTCACCTTTCTTTAATAATAACTTGTGAATGTGGGGAATGCCAGGCCTCCACCGTGGTTCGGATTCCACGCTAAGCTGTAGGTCCTCCATTTCATCTCACAATCACCCTACCATTACACATTAGCGTAAGTGCGTACAACCCGAACGGGTAGTAAGACGCGGTGCTAATAATAATAATTTAATAATAACTACTAAGCAAACACTAGCTAAGCTAAACTTTTTATTTATGTGTCACGTTAAACCCTTAAGATTTTAATTTGCTTATTAATTTACAAAAAAAGGTGGCAAGTTGTAATATTTTTTCACAAGCTTTTGAAAATTCTCATGGAACCCCAGGTTTCCGCAGAATCCTGGTTGGGAATCACTGGCCAAGAAAATAGTATCATACCAAAGAATAAAAATAAATGTACATTTTATTAACCTTTTACTCAAGAGATAAGAGTAATTAGGAGGAAATGCACCATCTTTTAGCTCTGATGGTAAAACACCATCGGTGCAACCAGGTATTACTGAAGCTCAGGTCAGAGTTTGTATCACTATATGCAAATCCAACAATACTGCTAATAAACGCTATATGAACATTTCCTAAAGAATACTATATAGCATATATTATTGCGATTCAGAAAATTGTTATATTTAGCCTTTCTAATTCCTTAAAATGCTCAATGATATTTTACATAAGATTAGTTCATTTCTTTACCAACAGCGTAGAGAGAGAAAGAGGAGTGAGGCAGGGATGCTGTTTATCACCCAGTCTGTTCAACTTGTATGGGGAATGGCTGGCCAGGGAAGCCTTGGAGAGACGTAGCAATTTCTGGATAGCAGGATGCATAATCAAAACAATAAAATACACAGATGATCAAGCATTGCTGGCCAAAAATAAAGAAGAGTTGCAGGAACTGATGGGCCGTCTGGTGGAGGTAGGCACAAGATATGGCATGGAGATCAACAATGAGTAGTCAAAAGTTATGGGGATTTAAAAAATGAGGGGACACTGGAAATTAAAATTGGAAATCAAGTGTTGGAAAAAAGAGCAGTTGAATATCTGGAAAGTCTGCTGACAAAGGAGGCCTACTGCAACATGGAAATTAGGTCAAAGCTCACCATATCCTGGCCAAGGAAGCTTTCAACAAGAGGCTACTGCTGACCAGAAAGTTGAGTGGGAACTGAGGAAGACACTGATGAAATGCTAAATTTGGAGCATCGCCCTGCATGGAGCAGAAACTTGGACCCTTAGTAAGCTGAAAAAGAAATAATTGAGAAGAGAATCATTTTGTTGTGATTCTTAGGTATAAAGCAAACTGGATTAGATACATCCTTAGGAGGAACCGTCTTCTGCACGACGTCATAGAAGGAAAGGTTTAAGGAAATAGGAGCTTAGGGAGGAGGATTCAAATATTAGATAACTTGAACGAAAGAAGAAAATTCTGGGAGCTGGAGGATGAGGCAGAGGACATATGTAGAATGTTACAATTTAATAAAATTATATTTTAATATGATACCCCATCACACCTGAAGAGACGCCGCCCGTAAAGCGTTTTATTTATATTCCAACACCACCCGTGCTGCCAGTTTATAATGCACCATCAAACTGGCGAGAGCTCCAGTGGTCAATATTACGTGCCAGTGACGTCATGCCTCAGAGACTTAAGTAGAAGATGGTGAGCTATTTGGCATGTTCTAGAACCTTCTAGGTTAGCACAGATGTTCTATTGGGCCAACACATGCACCGTTTTCCCCCTCCCTTGGTTTCCTTTGGTTATCTCTCAGGGATTGCAGTGGTTATGTTATTAGACTATATATTGGCATGTTTCGCCTATTTGGTTACTCATTATACCACAAGCTTCAACGTAGGTAAGCAGCTCTATCTGCAGCAGATGTAACCTGTATATATTTTCAATATTTTCTTTCGGCTTGAAATCTTCATGTTTTTCTGAATTATCTTTTGAGACTTAGATATTTATTGAATGATTAGTTTGCCACCAGATGGCAAGTTTATATGCCATCACATTTATCTTTTGAGGCAACTTTAAATCTTTAGAAGTTTGCTATTTGTTGTCACCAGTTATGTAAGCCCCTATTTATTAACTTGTACCCAGGCTGCAAGTCATATGCCTGTTTGTAATTCAACTTGTCACAATGCCACTAGATGGCCAGTTTATAATAAATATTTTATGATGGAGACTTGCCATCCCATTTATATATTTGAGGTCACTTTAATATGTTAAAGTTAAAATGGTTAGGTCAGGGTTTCCCAAATTGGGCGTTGCGGCTATAAGGAAAAACTAAAACTTATATTGTATAGTGAAATGCAACATGCAAATTTTCAATATATGTGCTCATACATATTTTAAAGAATGGAATAAATCAAACAATAAAATACATGATTCACCATTATGAACAAACTGTACACATGAGATCATGCATATCAAAAACATGTCTACTCTAATTCTTTCTTATTTGGTTCTAACTTTTTTTTTTACATTTAAAAGAATAGTTTAGTAATGTAAATTACAATTTTCTTAAAAAAAAAAAAAAAAAAAAAGCCACCAAATCGAATTTGGGCATTTAAAAAAAAAATTAGGTACAGGGCCGTCACACAGAAAATATGACTTATGAGCACCACGGTCTCAAAAAGTTTGGGAACCCATGGGTCAGGTTGCTGCTTGAGCTTTTACCATCTCATTTATTCCTTTTGAGATCACTTAAGGAGTTAAAGTTAGATTGTTCGTTTGTGTCTTGGTGATTTTGGTAGGTTATTTTTGACTATATTTAGTAATTTTGTATCCTGGCCTCGTTGCATATTGTATTGTAATTTAACTTGTCTCTAGGCCAATAGATGGTTATCTTGTTGCAAATTATAAATTAACTTATCCTGTCTGTGAGATGGCATGTCCTAATGTTAACTTGTTTTAACTCTTGACTAATAGGTAGCGGCGGCCTTTTTTTTTTGTAAAGTTGAAACCCATAGCATATGTCTTATGTTTTTGATAGTTATTTATGTTAATGCAAGTCTGTTGTTTCCACTTTAACATTGTTTGAATTCCTTTGCCACTTAACGAGTACATTTTGTTACTTAGGACTTCTATACTTAGCCTTAACTGGGCCAATATCCTCTCCCTTCAAACTCACTGCACTACTATGTTTATTTGTATATAACAAGTATATTTCTTATATTTAATAAATGTCAATCTATATTACCCATTGCCTTTTAGTTCCTTTGGGTAGATTTAAGGCTGGGGGTTTCAAGGACACAATAATGGTCTAATTTACTGAAAAAAGGAATGGACTTGTCATAATACAATATTTGGTCAACTTAGTTTAATTCATTTTTTAAAGGAACATCACATTCAAATTTTAATTTTAGCTAATACCAATTAAATTTACACCACAAACAAGAAAGTTAATTTCACTATAACAAATCTATATTCTCAGATGACCCTTGTACACTAATAACAAGAATCCTATCTAATATAGAATTCACATTTTTTAGTTTCAAATTTAACCTCCCAAGACTCAAAGTGCAAAATATTGTATGCCAAAATTTACCAATTTCTTTTTACTGCTGCAAAAAGTAAAATGTAAAAAAGCCACATGTTTCACCGACCATTAGATGTTATTGCAAAATGTCGTATGTCAGGTTGGTTTTGTGTGCGTTGTGGTAAATAATATTGTTGGCTTGTTTTTCAGTGATTTTTTTTTGTTTCTTTCAATCAAAATTATTGTAATTTTTAATAAAGTTAATGTTTCAATATTCAATGTTTAAAATAGCAGACAGTTTAATAGTTTTATTATTTATCTAGATAAAATTACAGCTAACCAGGTGTGTAGGCATTATTTTAAGGTTATGTTTTAATTTTTCAATAATTAAATATTTTCATCCCTTCATATCTTATTTTTATTATACATTTAGACAAATATTGATATTATTTATGTCAAAATTATATATTTTGCTTGAAATCACAATATTTACATTAATGCAAAATGTAATATGTAGAATTTTTGTGTAAATTATTACTCCAGAATCAATCATAGGACATTTTGAATTTTAAACATTTGTTTATTATTTTGTTTAATTTTTTTTTATTTACATTTACTTAACATTTGCTTTTGACCACATCTTAAGACTGTACTGTTCTTGTACAAAGTAACGTTAACTACTTTTTGTAGCTATGTCCACATATATTTTTTTCCCCTAAGAAACTATCATCTAGAGGGCAAAAAGTGGTTAACATTGTAAAGAACTAGAAAGAGCTCAGCTTCTTAGTTCTTAAAAAGGAGTAGGAATTGTGCAAAAACATGTGAAATCATATATCCCATTCTCTTTTAAGGATCATCTACCAACAGATCACTTCTAGGAAGATTTTTCTGGAGAACTCTTCTCAGACAATGATCTCCTTTTCCAGCCAATAATACACAATTACCCAACTGTTTCTGAACAAACAAATTTCTCTGAACAGACTGTCTCTGAAATAATTTGAACATATGCCTCTGAAGACTTCAGTGATTGTGGAGGAAATTCCTGCAATTGATATTCCTTAAGATAGTATAAATTTTCCTTTGTTTTCTTTGGACTCTGAAAATTATGAGCCAGATATCAGTTCTTCTTCTTCTTCTGATGATGATGAACTTTACTCACATTCACGATAAAATAGGCCACATGAGGTTGATAGCAATAATGTATTAAACACACTAGGTACTGACCATAGAACTGAGAGAATCACTTTGGAAAAACTCGGTGACTACTGATAAAAGTAAGAAGAGGAGGAAAGGCGATGATGTGAAAGAAAGTGACTGGCCAAGAAATTTCAATACAACAAATTGCCAAAGAGGAGCGAAGTATTTGGGATTGAAGATACAAGAGGATGCAAGATATAAACTTTGCGATGAAAGGGAAGAGGAAAATAAAGCCACAATGCCAATGTAAAGGCTCAAAAAAAGAGGCATTGTTAGTGGGAAGATAAATGAAATTGACAAAGATAGATTATTCAACAGGTTTTGGAAAAGCATGGTTGGTTGGGAGGCTAAATAAGCAACAATTTTATCACTAAAACAATGTTGCTCTCAGATATTATCTCAAGAAAAGTGAAGAAAGATCTTTACAAGAGTGGGCCTTAAAATTTCCTTTAGAAAGAGCATTATAAAAATATAATTCCAATCAATAAAGCACTAATGAGCCCCATTATAGTGAAATCCAAAAATTCACAAGAAGGCTTAAAGATAGTGTGAAGAGGTTCTTAGAATCACTTCCTAAAATGGAATCGCATTAATGCTGAACATCCTCAAGACTTGAGTACTTGGAACCCATTTTGGATTGGAAGAAACAGCTGTACAGAGAATACTAAACCAATTGCAAAAATAAGACTGCACCAAGTAATTTGTGGTGTCTGTTCTACTGAGTATTCAAGATCATGAAAATTGTATTCTATTTTCCCAAGAAAGACCAGTGTGTTTTGTGCATCAAGCACAACCTAGGAAAAATTAGCAATGAGGATTTTAAGCAACATCAAAACAGAAAGTAAGCCTCCAGACAATAAACACAAAAGATAAATAATAACAAATTTCTGTGTATGCAGTTTATGTCCAGAAAGTTCTCACCTCTCCAGATATAAAGACATCAATAACATACTACAAAATTCAGCTTAAAGTACACAACTCGTTGGTTTATTTGGTTTACAATCTAGCTACAGCTGATGGGCCATGAATGTAATGGGGATTTGGACAATCTTGTTTTTGGTTCTATTATAGTTAAGATTCTTAGTGAAAGAAATAGAAGTAAAACCAGAACTCAATGAAATTGTCATTTGGAGTGATGGTTACCTTTATCCTAATATATGTGAGAATGTATCTAATTCTCTCCTCTACTTTGCAGTACAAACAGGAATGACTGATTACCAAAAGTTTTTAGAGATTGGACATACACAGATGGAGGTAGATAGTATCCAAAGTACTATTGAAAGGAAGCTAAGAAATCATGATCATTATGTTCCAGGATATTTCATATGAGCCATAAGAGGCCAGAACAAAACATAAAACTTATTTGTCAGAGTTTGAGCTTCAAAGACTTTACTCATTATTCTAACAAGAACAAAGGTGACCCCCTTTGTTACTGATCTGCTGATATCTTAAATATCAGCCAGATGGACATATTTATACAAACTGCATTTTTATGACGACTGTTAGGAGCTGTACTGAAGCCATAAGATATTTAATAGTATAGTGAGTTGAAACTGCTGTACACACAAACCGTTTCCACAAGACGAGGAAAATTTAAATACTTACAAGAGTTGAAAGCATGTATAGAATCAGATTATCACAGCTGTGATGGTCCACAACAAAATGTTGCAAAAAAATCCAAAATGGATGTCCTCACATCATCAAGGCTTGAGGAGACTATAATCAAATATAAATAACTATAATAATTTGGGGACATAAATAAATGTAAATAATTTTCCTGCAAGTTGTTTTTAATAAATTAAATGAAAAAATTGTTTGTTTCATTACTGTCCCCAAATTTAACTGAAAATAGTTGTATGTAAAGATGCAAGATGTATGTTATATGTTATTATAAATCTCTTTTTCAACTAAGGTTCTCTAGTCCATCTTTTATGTGATTTACAATGTCCCCTAAAGTACTCATTCAAATTTTGAAGGCAAAAGACCTGACCTGTTTCAAACAAAAATAAATAGTTTCTCTTTTCTGAAAAATTGAGTTTTTTTTTACATACAACATTTTGCATTAACAGTGACAGCATAGTCAAATTGGTATTTTCATGTGTTTAAATTCTAATTTACAATATTTACATAACAAGTACAACCATTTTACAAGATATACCTATTTTATTTACATTTCTCTATTATTAAGGAAAGGATTGGTGCTGTGGAAATATTTGGTTTGGTTGTTTGTATTTTGATATATCACAGTTCAAATCAAATAAACAATAACATGCAAATATTGACATTTCATCAATTCTTAAGAGCACTGTGTGTAAGTTGTAACTATATTGCCAATTTGTTGTGTCACTGTGCGGCATGATTGACCACCTGATGAGCGAGAGAAATGATGAGCATGAGCTTTACTGTCATAAGCATGCCCCCTGTGACCAAAGTGACTACCAAAATAAGAGTTGCCACCGCCAAACACATGAGGTTCTCTACCAAAATGGTTCATGAATGGTTCAGGTTCCTGTAAACAAAAATTATTATTATTATTATTATTATTATTATTAGCACCGCGTCTTACTACCCGTTCGGGTTATACGCACTTACGCTAATGTGTAATGTTAGAGTTATTGTGAGATGAAATGGAGGACCTACAGTTTAACGTGGAATCCGAACCACGGTGGAGGCCTGGCATTCCCCACATTCACAAGATTTCTTGTAAGAGGTGAAGGAAGGGTTTGGTAATCAGATAAATTTATGCCGGGACCGAGGATTGAACCCCGGACCCCAGTACAGAAGTCAGACACCTTACCCCTAGACCGCCAGGTCACCGTAAACAAAAATATATATCAATACGTTAACATCAAATATTTAAAGATATTCTTGAAAATAAAGTTTACTCTAGTTGGTCAAATAAGTATACCAATTTTAAGAAGTAATATAAAGGATAGTTAAGCTAGAGTGTAATCCTTGGGAAAATTTCCGCAAGTATATTTCTAAACAGTTTTTTCAATCTGCTCTTTATTTAATAAATACATGTTTTTTTCAATGTTCAATATGATTAGAAGTTAAAGTTTAATGATTATAAAATATAACCTTAACTTAAAAAATAATGAAATATATATTATTAAGAACACATTTAGAATAAAAGCTTAACTATCACATTTAATTCGATCAGATATTAATTTTAAACACATTTAAAAAAGAGACTGCTCATATGTGTAGTAATTATGAGTTTAATATAATTTCAAAAACTCCAATTAAGTGCATTTTGAATAACTTTGTATTGGCTTTGATTAGCAACAAAATGAGTGAGTCTGTTAATTGTTTAGTTTTCAACACTATATCAGGTGATAATTAGATTTAATAAATAACATATTGAGGCATTTCTTTTGCAGCACTTTAAAGCTCCAGTAAAATGTTAATGCGACTAATGAGAATTCCTGATCTAAAGGTCTACTTTTGTTAGTTTCATTTTATCTTGTTTTGAATAAGGAATTGATCTATGATAGAAATTTTCTACCAAGAGATAAGAGCCGTACGTTGTACCTTATGATGTAGTTCATCTCTCATAAACCTACCTATTCATGGATTGGCTGTGAGATGAAGATAAATTTGAATCAAATCTCATTATATAAGATTTGTAAATTTCCCTCTAAGTTTAGAATTTATTTTTATAGTATGTTAAACACTGAGGTTATTGGCAACTTATTCTTAAGGTTATTGATCGGGAAACCACTCTTAGTACACCTGACAAGAAATTCAAACCTTGACCTCCTAGTCACCAGTAAACCAGTCCATTACAGGTTTGATGCTTTATACCAGGGGGTTGGCAACCATGTTGATATCACAGGCCATATTGGTTAAAAAAAAAAAAAAGAGGGTGGGCCAATTTGAAGAAAATATCAAGCAAAAAAAAAATCATATATATTTCTTATATAGTAATTAGTTATTAGTTTAGCTTTATGAGCACAAGTGTTTGTTTGCTAAATTTTTTGTAGGCCAAATAATATTAGCCAGCGGGCCAGGGGATGCTGACCACTGCCTTATACCATGCAACCAAAGGTGCTGACATTAAACCTAGTATATAATGCGAGTGTGAAACCTTAGATCGTGTGTCCTCCAAAGAAGGTCAAGTTCTTTAAAATGTGGGAATTTATGCTTGTAAGTTATCAAAAAATATAAAAACTAATGTTTTGATAAATAATCATTATGTAAAATAAGTGAATCGACATGATTTTTAATCAAGTTGTTAACTCGAAGACTTCACAAATGCAGATTGGGTGAAATATGATACAAATTTGTGATTGTGGGACATTTAATAGTAAATGGTTTTCTAGATATGCAGTAACCTACTTTAACAGCTTTTAAAAATTGGGAACCCACAAAAATGTAGATCAATCTCAAACTTAATTTTTTCAAAAATTGATCCCATTTCATTGTATATTATGTTAATGTAACTAAGAATAATATTAATCTAAAAGGGTTCATTCTTAATTATTATGTTAACTACCAATGGAAACTTTCCATTCTAATTGAAAAACAAAAACTTAAACTGAATATGTATGCGTGTGTAATTTGTTTGTCAGTAAGACATATTATTTTGATAAATTACCTGAAAAAAATCCTCAAAATTGAAATTTGCATTATCTTCACCAAATCCTTGGTGGGTGGTAAAATGAAAAGGATTTCCACTAAGTTCATCATCAAAATTATGGAATATATCTTCAAAGTTGAAATGGAAAGAATTTCCACCAGCTTCTCGACTAGATCTAGTAGAGGAAAATGCACTTGTGCCAAACTGGTCATATTGTTTTCGTTTATTGGAATCTGATAGAATTTCATATGCTAAAAAAATACATAAAATTTGACAAGTCAAACAAATTTTAAAATAGTAAAGCACTTTTTAGATTGTGTTGATAGACTCAAATTTGTTTGTCAGTTTAAAATATAAGTAAGCAATATTAAATATTACTATAGTCCAAAATAGGTTTTCAAGCATTTGAGTTTAATTGGCAGAAATTTTAAGCTTAAAAATGTACTAGGAACACATTTTATTTTCAACATTCTTTTGTTTATAAATCAAAACTGAGTATGTTGTGTGCACACAATTGTGATTATTTTTATAGATATTTTAGAAAATAGTTAATTGCACAAATGTTGGATTATATACCCTTTACCTTTTAATTAATGCAATAGTTTATAGAGAAATCATAAAGTATGTAATTTTAGTGATGAAATTATTTGTATGATATCAAAGATACCTACAGTTTTACTGATGTGATAATTGACCACAGGTGTTACTATTGGCATGTTCTTTAAAACATAATAATTCCCAATAAAACTTGATTTATTCATTTACTAGCGTATAACAAGCCAATTCAAGAAAGGTAGCTAAAAAATTGCAAAAATACCAACTATTAACAAAATTTATTTATTATGACCCTAACATTTAGTATAGACATAAAAAAATTTGCTGTTACCCATCACAAGTTCCAAAGTAAGACAATGGATAGTACTAAAAACAACTAAAATTGGTCCTTAGAAAATTGTTTTTATCTCATGGATCAACTTTTTTTTTAAATGTAAACTAAATGGAGATGCTATGCTAAAAAAACTACTTTCAACAAATGCCCAGTTCTAACCACCTCTTCAATCAATGCTTAAATATAATTAATTATATACATACACATATGAATAATTGTGTATTAAATGCAACTTAAAACCTGTATGAGTTGAGATCAAAAAGTTTACAAACTAATTGCTTGTTTACATTATTGCCACACACTTCTGCTTTTAAGTATAGCTTTAGTGAGGATTGAGTAATGTCTTGCTAAGTACAAGTGTGTATTGTTTCATTTTTGATTTTGATACACCCGGAAATAAGTAGATTTATCTGCATCAAACTTTGCTCTTAACTGGAGTGAAAAGCTACTTTAAAAATATATTATTTCAAATGTTGAAAATGCTTTTGAAGAGCATACAATGGGAAGACCACAAGTTTACAATTGGTTTTTTAGCTTCAAAAGCAGTATGACCTATGTTGAAGATTCTGAATGAACTGAAAGAACCAACATTAAGGCAGTTGTGCATTATGAATTTTCTCGACATGGATAAACTGTATACACTACTACACTGACACTTTACAGTGTATGTGGGCAAATGTGTGGTTAAAACCACCTTAAAAAAGAAATTCAAGCGAAGGATTTTTTCAGTATGACAATGCATCTCTCCCTCTGTTTTGTCTATGTTTGAATTTCTAATCAAAACAACTACTGTTATTTCACCCTTCCTCCCCCCTTACACATCAGATTTAGCATTGCACGACTTTCTTTTTCAAAGCTCAATATGGCATTTAAGGGAAGGAAATTTATGACACCATGGTTTAAGCAAAATTGTGGAATATAATTCCCAGTTACAAACAATTAGTAATGTCAGGAAGTGATTCGAATGTTAGTGTGATCACTGGGCTTGCTGTATAGAATTCAAAAGACTACCTTGATGGGGGTAACATAGATTAGGTATTATTATGGAGAAATATTCAGTCATATACAATCTTCATCAAGGATGTATTTAATAATAACTATGAAACCTTAAGTTTTATTTTTCTAAGAAGCTATCAGTATTATCTTTAAAGGCTAAATGTATTATCAAAGTTATGCATCTTTGATCTTATCAACAAGGCTTCATTTGAATGTGTCAATATACATAAAAAAATATACTGTTTTAGGAAAACAATATTATACCTTCAGCAATTTCTTTGAATTTTTCTTCGGCTTCTTTTGATTTGTTCTTATCTGGATGATACTTCACAGCTAACTTTCTAAAAGCTTTCTTAATATCTCTATCTGTGGCAGTCTTCTTCACACCAAGAATTTCATAAAAGTTTCTTCCTTTATTTTCTGCCATAGCAAAATAACACACATAGCTCAAAACCAGACAATATGTTATCAGCAGGAAAAGGAAAGCATTTCTAGAAAACATATTTCTATAGCTGATTTTAGTATGTATCTGAAAAAATGTGAAATTATTTATGTTTTAAAAAAAAATGTGTAATGATTCTACAAAATATTAAATATATAATTAGTATGGCAGATTCTTACAAAAGTTTTTATAACAAGTTTATATGAAAATTCCCAGATTTTTTAAGATAAATTAACCACTTGTTTTTGCTAATATATATCATTTAAACAACGAACCTTTGAAATTTTGAATCCAAAGCCGAGTCTTGGCAAGATTCAGATTCAACTCAAAATTTGAATCTTAATATTGCAAGATTAGGATTCAATTCAAAATTTCAAATCTATAATTCATACTTAATTAACGAAGTGATATCATCAACTGTAAACTAGTGTGGTGGAATGAAAAGAGGAATTAACTTGAGTCCAAGTCATAAAGGAATGATGTAGGGGACAATTGTTTTTGATTGTGAATACCTATTTTTGCAAGCATCAACTAGGATTCGATTCAATCAAATAGATTCAGGATGAGATTCGATTTGAATTCAACTCACAATTTTTTTTAGGCATTAGATTCAATTCGAACTCAACTCAAAAATGTTTTTAGGCATGAGATTTAATTTGATTAAAGTAAGTTAGCCACGATTCGGATTTGATCCAAAATTTAAAATAATGGATCACACAGGCTTAAACCAGTTTTGTTATGTTACGACTAAACAGGAAAATTTGCATAGGTGCATTTGCACACAATTTTTGCAAGATTGTGATTTAATGAATCTATATAAGCTATGTAAGGCTCAGGTTATAGAGTTCCATAGAATAAAAAATTTCCGGTATAAAGTTTAGTTGGCAAACCATCATTTTTGAGACATCATTACTAACGAATATGAGATGTATGAGATGAGAAGTCACATTTATTTAGACTTCAATATCTAAATCCTAGCTAGTATAAAAGAATAGTCCAAGCTTGTCTGATAATGCTTTTAGTGTAGTTTAAAGTATTGTGAAAATACAATGCTAACTATAAATGAGACTGTATAAGTGAATTTTGAAATGCACTGTAGGGTAGTATGATGGTGTGTGAAACTGTGTAGACCAATTAATAATTTTTCAAACATTATTTATTTATAATCCCTCAGTGCTTAGCTGTCAATTAAAACTATTTTTTGAAGAGTTTTATCAAAACAATATTAATATTTTTCCTTAGCTCATTCTGTATACTGAGTTAAGGGTCCCAGGTTCAATTTCTGGCATAGCTGAAAAAGTATCATTGGTGAAATGTGGGTTTACCCTTTTACAGTAATGAATTAACATCTGGGCTGAATGTTTATAAGTCGTGTGCTGATATAATCAGTCAGTTCATAAAGTGCACATTAAATACCTCAAATAAATGAAAAAATGAATTTTTTTTGTAATGGTTCAAGATACAATACAATCATTCAAGGATGTATTTAGTAATAACTACAAAACGTTAAGTTTTATTATTGTAAGAAGCTATCAGTATTAGGTATTTTTAAATGCTAAATATATTATATTATGCATCTTTGAGGTTACTTTGGAATCCTAAGCTTCTCCATGTACTAGACTTAAACCATGTTCATATGAAGGGACTTAACTTTTCATTTAAAAGCTGTGACTTTATAAAATATATACATGTCCCATATTTATATCTTTATTTTAAATGTACACTTTATAGCTTTACAATTTAATTTAAATGGATATAATCAAATGTCTATAAGTTTTGTTTAGTGCTTGTGAAAACAAATTCCAAGCTATACAGTAGTCAAAATTGAATCAAACAAAATATAATAAAAAGACAGCATGAGATAAATAAAAGTGAAGGTATAATAAAATTTTAATGTTATGTGAAAGTAATATAAAATTTTAGTGTTATGTGAAAGTAATATGAAATTTAAATTTTACTTTTATTAGAAATATTTAAGTGTTGGTTTTGTAAGACAAAACATATATTTCAGATTCTTAAATCACACAATCCTTTGTGAAAGTAAAAACATAGATAAAATACATAGGCATACATCAGTACTAGTCTAAACATTCTCATCTGATCTGAGTAGCCTGGTGGGGGTTGGGTTGAATCGCATCAGAAACCAGGTCAGGTGCAGAAGAGATACAGGAGACTGGTTAGGGCCAAAACCCACAAGCTTAGAACAGGGCCTGGCCAGTTGGCTCCCAGCTGGGTTGGCTGGGAGTGAGAGGGTTGGTGATGAGCTAAATCATCATCAGCATCCATAGTCTCAGTTAGGGAATGTTACTACCAAGAGAAGGTCTACCTGAGGAACTATAAGCATCAGCCCCACTACTCAGGTGTAGCCCACGACAGGCTTAGTAAGCCAGTGGCTGAAACAAACCCCTACCAAGAAAACATAGTAAAATGCCAGATTGGAAAAATTGTTGACAGGCATAAGCTAAGAATAGGGACTCTGAACATTGGAACATTGAATGGAAGAGTGAAAGAGATTGTGGATTTTATGGACGAGAGAAGTTGGCTTCATTCTAAATTGGATGGGTAATGATGAAGGGAGGAGAAACATAGTAGTGATAGAAGGGCTACAGGTGGAGGTAATAGGAATGGAGGTAATAGAAATGAATGATAGAATAATTAAGATGACAATTAATGGCAAGATAGACAGGTTTGAGGAAGACCCAGAAAGGCATATGGCAAACGAGTGTCAGATACTAATGGGTGATCTGCATCAAAAGTAGGAGAAAAGAGCGTAGGGTTTGAGGAGATGTTAGGGAAGGAAGGATGGTTAGAAAGAAACGAGGTGGGTAGAGGACTGTTTGAGTTATGTGCAAGATATAAAATGGAAGTGGCAAATAGCTTGTATAAGAGGGAAAGAGAAAGTCGTAAGAGCACTAGACAACATTGGGATGGGGAGCAAAAGTCAGTGATACTGATATGCTAATTTGTCATGGATGAAGAAATGAAAAGGCAGACCTTAAACATCAAGGTAATACCAAGTGTGTCCTTAAATAGTGACCAAAGGTTGTTGGTAGCAGGCATAAAGGGATGGAACAGCAGGAGAAAGGTACACCCTAAAAAATGAAGAGGAAAGAGAGTTGTACCTAAGAAAAGCAAAAAGCTTAATACCCAAGGATGATATGCAAAGTGTAAAGGTTGAATGGAAAAAGTTTAAGAATAGTCTGGTGGGAGTGGCAGAGGAGGTATGTGGAAGGACAGGACAAGTAATAAAAAGAAGTGGAAGAAGACACCCTGGTGGAACGACAGGGTGAAGGATGCAGTAGGAGAAAAGAATTAAGCATTCAGAAGAAGTTTTAAGAATAGGAATGAGGAATCAGTGGAAGACTGTAGGGAGAAGAAGAAAAGAACGAAGCAAGTTGTACAGGACATGGAAGAAAGTAAAAAGGTGTTATATAGCCAAGTAAGAAACAGGAGGCGAGATAAAAGACGTTAGAATGATAAATGACGAAGGAAAAATGTTGAAGACAGGAGAGGAAGAAATGGAACTATGGATGATATATTTTGAGAAAATGCTCAAACCGGAAGAGGAAAGAAAGGAGAGTGAATGAGAGGAGGAAGAAATATAAAAAGAGGAGAAAAGAGGCACAACATGGAAATAGGTGGAGGACGCATTAAAGAGGATGAAACAAGGAAAAGAACCGGGTGTGGACAAACTGACTGTGTAAATGATAAGGGCAGCAGATGAAGTAGGTATACAATGGTTATACAGGGTGATGAGAGTGGTTTGGAAGCAGAATAAGGTACAAGAAGACTGGAAAAAAAGGAGTTGTAATACCTATTTTCAAGAAAAGAGATAGGAAGAGGTGCACAAATTATAGGGGGATAACGCTAATTTGCCACTGTAAAAAAATATATCCACTGTAAAAAAATATATAAGAGTCTGGAAAAGAAAATAAGAAATAAAATGAAAGGAAAGTAGAGAGAGGAACAGCACGGATTTAGGGAATGGAGATCTACAATAGACTTATTAATATCCGTCTTACTACCCATTCGGTTGTACACACTTTCGCTAATGTGTAATGGTGGGGTGATTGTGAGATGAAATGGAGGACCTACAGTTTAACGTGGAATCCGAACCAAGGTGGAGGCCTGGCATTCCCCAAATTCACAAGTTGTGATTAATACATGTCTTTTCAGACGTGAAGGAAGAGTTTGGTAAACGGATGAATCTGTGCCGGGACCGAGGATTGAGCCCCGGACCCCCAACACAGAAGTCTGACGCCTTACCCCTAGACCATCAGATCACCCTTACAATAGACTTAATCTTTGCCATACAACAGCTGATAGAAAGAAGGTATGAATATGGGAAAGACCTTGTTAATGGTATTTATGGATGTGGAGAAGGAAGAAGCGGAAAGAGGAGTGATAACGAGAGTGAAAAGGATGTATGAGTATAACAGGAGTTGTGTTAAGACTGAGAATGGAAGGACGGAGTGGTTACAAATAAAAACTGGAGTCAAGAAGGGGAGTGCCCTTTCACCATTACTCTTCGTAATAGTAATAAAAATGGTCATGAACAAAGTGGCAGGAAAAAATGAACGCCATGATAGTATGGGGGGAGAAGGAAGGGGAAGTACAGGAACAAGAATGGAATGAGTAAGTAAAAAAGTGTGGAATGAAATTTAGCGTGGAAAAGTGTGAAGGGATGGTAATGACAAGGAAGAGGGTAAGGCCTAATAAAGCCACCTATAAGGTTGGATGAAGTAGAGTTGTGAAAAGTACAGAACGTAAAATATCTTGGACGTGTGATTAAGGAGAAAGGTGGAAGTAGAGAGGATTTAGTGAGACAGCAGGGATAGTTGTTCTATAGGTAAGAGATACGCTATGGAGAAGAGAAGATGTCTCCTTGAAGTGTGAGGAAATATTGTACAGGGTGTACTTTGTACCGATTGTCAAATATGCAGCAGAAACATGGAGAGTGAATGTAGGAAAGTAGAGGCCATGGGAATGAAGTTTGTGAGGAGCATGTTAGCTGTCAAAAGGATAAAGAGGCTTAGGAATGAAGTTATCTGGGAGAGAGTGGCGGTAGAGGGAGTACATGAGATAATAGAGAGAGCAAAACTGATGGTATGGACGTGTAATGAGGATGGAAAATGAGAGAATACCAAAGAGAATAATGGGAATGAAGAATGTAGAAAAAAGACCGCAAGGAAGACTAAGAAAGGGATGGGAGAAGCAAATAACAGAAAATGTGCAAGGGAGAGCAGAAGAATGGTGGAATAAAATAGAATGATGGAGGCATTTTACTAAACTGACCTGCCTACAGGCTGGAAACAGTTGATGATGATGATGATGAGCAAAGTGAGATCTTCACCATGTTGCTTTTATTAGGTGATAGCACTGTAACATTTAACCTTTGAGTGGGTGCGCTGGTATATCTAGCAAGTGTAGGTGTGGTCGGTACTTTATATGGTACTACAATCAGTTTTCATAGTACTAATTATACTTTTATGAATAATATCTCCCCCCCCCCCTCTTTATTCCGAGTTGATTTAAACGTACACTTCCTAAATAAAATATAACTATTGATCCCCTCCCCTCCTTACTTACTGCTTCTGGTTATACACATATTGATTTGTTAGTATCTTGATAGAAAGTGTCATAATTCATGGCAAGGACTTTTATACTTTAGGATTGAACAAAAAAAAATAAACTGTTTAGGCTATAAGCCTAATTTTGCTAATTTGTACCAATACAAATGCTATGTGACTAAACATATAATACATATTCAATTAATATATAAAAATTTAAAAATACTTTTTACAAAATTCGGTAGTAGAATTGCCCTTAATTCCAGCACCATTTTACCAACTTCTGTGGAGACATAATCTAAAATAGTTAATAATTAGTTTTTTGTCTTCACCATGAGAAAATGCACTTTTTAAAACCAATATTTTATCGGTATATCAACAATCGACTTATGACCTATCTTATCTCTAAGGTATACAAAACCATCATAACTCGGATTGTAAATTCAACAATTAAACTTTATAGCCCTGCTGGGAGTTAAACGCAGGACCTTTACTCCAATAGGCGAACATAAAACAAAAGATGCAACTAAGATTGACACTGTGATAGACTAAACAATGGAATAATTGTTATAAAATTAATTTAATAAATAAAAAACTTGCATTGCTTGAGCAGGCAAGTGGGGTATTTCATGCCTCAACAATTTGTATATTTCAAATAGCTTCAATTTACAAACGAATTGTTACATTAAAATTCAATTCCAAATATACCAGCAGGAATATATTATTTATTAGCACCACGTCTTACTGCTCGTTCGGGTTATACGCACTTAAGCTAATGTGTAATGGTAGGGTGATTGTGAGATGAAATGGAGGACCTACAGTTTAACGTGGTATCCGAACCATGGTGGAGGCCTGGCATTCCCCACATTCACAAGATGTCTTGTCAGAGGTGAAGGAAGGATTTGGCCATCAAATAAATCTGTTCCAGGACCGATGATTAAAACCCGGACCCCCAGAGCAGAAGTCTGACACTTTACCCCTAGACCACCAGGTCACCCTAGCAGGAATATAAATAATAATACACTTCTCAGGCACCCAACATTGTTATCACACCATCAAATAAAAAAGTGGGGAACTTTATACCGCAGCATGCTCACTCAAGGATTAAGTTAGTGAAAAAAGAACGAACATTGATTAGAAAAGAAAAGAAGTAATTTACCTGTTGGCACACATTTCAATCATGAACATTAAGGAACATCTCAAACTAAATTCCAAAGAATAATTGTTTTTAGAAATGTGCAACTATCATCAACAACCATATTTAACTTTTTTTAATTGCCAACCCAACCCTTGCAAATTAGACAAAATATGTTTATCTTGTTTGAAGTTATCTTGAAATTCCAAGTGGAACTACACAGTGTAACCTCACAAAATAACTCATGTGAACTAAACAAGAAACCTATACTGCCACGACTGCATCCATTATGTAGATGACATAACAAATATTAAAGTCAAAATCAATGTTCAAAATATTTATTATCATACAAATTTAACTTTCAAACTATCCATAATTTATATATAATTATGTTTACCAACTAACTTAACATAACTTCAGTTTTCATGTGTTGATAGATTTTTTTTAAAATAATATTAATCAAATAAGCTTAAAAAATGTAAACAAGTTATTCATATGGAAGAGTTGTTTATGCTATTAAAAGAATCAATGTGGTCGTCTTTGGTGGTTTTAGCGTCTTTATTAAACAATTAATTTAAATTTACTATATTTGGTAAAAAAATAGGCCTAGGGAGTATTTACCAATTTACCATATTATTTTGTTTGTAAAAATAGTTTGTTGAGCTATAGGGGCCTAGTGCATGCCGAGGGTGGGGTTCTTTATTTTTTTTTCACTGTCAAATTATGAGAAATTTAAATGTTTTCTAGCACAATACATACATAAGCAGATTTCAGATTATTACAAAACAAATATGAAAAAATGTTAAATTCTTAAAAAAATCTTAGAAAACTCACCTAATTGCTATTTCAAAGAACAGCCCTATATATATATACTCTTCTGTTAGATTGGCCTGATCCTTCAATTTTTTCTAGCAAATATATTCTAAAACAGTTGCTAGGCCAAACAACATTTTTATTTATTCACACATGAAAGGTTAAGTTAAGCTCTACACAGTTGAGATGTTTGGTGATTTGCTAATGTGCTACACAGTTGAGATGTGTGATGATCTGCTTCAGGTTGTTTCATTGGAGGATGTTCAAAGTACTTTTTTTTAATATAGATAATAAAACAATAGTTAATCATTTAACAAATTCATGTCTATTACTTTAAAAAAAGATGAGTATTAATAAATGTGTAAAATCACAATTGGGCTACAGGCCCTATGGTGTCTGAACTGTTCTACAAAAGTTTTGTTAACACTAAGAAAGTTTCATTCCGCACAATGCTAAGGCATGTATTGGAATGTAATTCGATGAGATTCACAATATTTTCTTTTGCAGTTTGGAATTTTTGACAAGGTTTGTTTTGCTATAGTCAGAAACTTCAGAATCTTGTTGTGTGTATGTGATAGAAAACATTATAGTAACCTACTAATAATTTGACACTGAAAAAAAAAAAATCCCGTCCCCACTTCACACTAACCCTATTTTTCACAATATTTATTTTGTCATGATAGGAAATTTGTTTATTTTGATGTGTGTCTATGTGATAGTAAACATTAAATTTCTAATAATGACACAGAAAAAAGAAATCCCGCCCTCGACTCATACCAACAGTATGTTGATGGGTACCGTCCACGAAAAAACGTTTGCTAATTTAATATTACAGAATACCAGAATTAGGGTGCCAAAAGAAACGCCAAAGACTAAAGGTTAATATAGGGTCTAATCTGCAAACTTTGAGGCAATGCCTCAAAAATATACCTGCAGTTTAAACTCAGTTCAGGTGTAACATTGAATTTAAAATTGTAATGTTTATATAGCCATGGAGTTAATCTCTAAACCATTTACCTGTAGTTTAAATATTTAAGGTATGTTAAGCCCAACGTAACTTTCCAAATTTAGCTCTTAAATCACTATTATATTAATTTACAAGTTCCCGACGTTACAATAGGATTCTTATAAGAATATAAAACACCAGTGTAGTGAACCAAACAATAATTGATGAGGTGATATGAAAACAGTAATGGGCATTGGACACGTTTGTTCTTTTAAATATGACCTGAAAATATTTAAAGAAACGTAATCCCAGCTGATAGGTTAGTGTGTTTTTAAACATGGATAACATTACTCTAGAAAGATGACTCCAGGCTAAAAGCGTTGGATGTAGTTTTCTGCAACACTAGCGCTTATGTGCTGGTAGATAGAGTGTTTTTTTACTCTTCTTCAACCACCCTCTGTGGTTTGGTCAGTAAAGTTTTATGTGAATTTTCTACTCCTGTTACCAATAATTCTCTATTCACTCATATATGTACTCTTTAATTTAAATTTTACTTCAAATATTGTACATCTAAAAAATTTCATTTTAGGTTATCAAATACAAAAAAAACTGCATAACTAGTGGTGTAACTTACACCACCTCAATACCGGGCAGCGTGGGGGGTTGGGGGGAAGCATGTATATTGGGTGATAATAAACGGGTTTTCTGTAATGTACACAGAGCACTGCAATTACATTGTGCGTGGAGCACAGTATGAGACCCTCAACGTGCCACAGACACCCACCTCCTCCCCTTTGCATTAGCACACACGACGTGTTGTTCAGTTGTTACTTGTACTGTGCGCCGTGCACTGTTTTTATTTGTAATAATGAAGCCTTTTAAATCTCATTCCAAATATTTGAGTGGTGCAAATAAACGTAAAAGAAAAGGAAATTGTAGAATGCTGCTCCAAAACTCACTAAAACAGATCAACATTATTTCGGCGAAGAAGCTACCTGTAGTGGTGCTAGCCCAAGTTTGTTTGGTTGATTCAAATAAGCTTCATTGTGATAGTGAAAGTGAATCTGATGGGTCAGGATAGGGCACCTCAAAATGTAATAAACGTTGAAGGCGAGGGTATGCTTAATCCTAATGACGACTTAAAATATATCTAGAAGACGTGATGAGGACGATGAAATTATTTGCCTTCACCTTGAGCCAACCAAATTTAATTTGGGCAATGAAAACGAATACCCAACAGACTAAGCACATGTTTTTCATATTGTAGACGATGATAAAACACGATTTATTGTTCGTCATGGTCCTTGTAAACTGAAAGGACATTATTTTATCCAAAGATCCGAAACCGAGTAATAGATGTTTTTCTAAAATCTACAATGAAAAATCGAGCAAGACCTGTTTTAAAATTGCCAAACAATGGCTATGTTATTCTTTTAAGAAAGATCTTGTGTAATGTGAAGCCTGTTTGTTATTTGAAGTCAGAAGTTCATCATTTTACCACACTAATAAGGGTAATGGTGTTTGGGACTGGAAGGGCATATGAAAAAAAAATGCTCTCCATAAAACAAACACTTTGCACCTTCAGGCTTGTGTTGTTTATAACATGCGGGAGGAAAACAAGACAATTGATTTTACACTTAACAGAGAAATAGAAAAAGAAACTAGTCTTACAAAATACTCAATCGTATAGTAAATGTAATTCTTAACATAGCTTCATGTAATCTTGAATCGAGAGGCCATAGGGAGGGGCTTGGAAAGCCTAACAGTGTAAAATATATAGCTCTAATAGAACTACTTGCCAAGTATGATCCTGTATTGAAAGAACTCATAAGTGAGGAGAAGGATACTCAAAAGTATATTAATTCAGAATTCAGAATTAATTAATGCATGATTTAGCCCAAAAAGTTGAATCTGAAATATTGACAACAACGGCGTATTCTCCGGGTATGCTAGTCCTGCGCCGCATACCCATAATTATATGGACTGGTTTTTTGTTTAATCCAATTATGTCTGTGTGAACTGTTTAAATACTAATGTTTATATTGTTAATAATTATACATGTAATTAATTACTAATTTTAAAATTAATATTGGTTCATATTCCAAGAACATTGTGATTTAAGTAATTCTTCTTTCAAAAGGCTCTACTTAACACAATAGGAAACCCAAGGCTTGCTGCTTGAAAACCGCAAGGTATGGTAAGGAGGCTCTAATGACCTTGCCCAATGTCTAGGGGGTTGTAACACATTCCTTTCCGTTCGCCCACCAATGAGTTCGGGTTTTTACACTCCAGGTCATGCTGTTCATGTGAAGCAAACAAAGCATTGTGCCAACTATTGAAAGAATATTCAAGATCACAATGTTTATTTATTAAGCTAATTTAGTGTAGTTTAAGTAAAATTACATAAAATATGTATAAAATTAATTGTAAAATAATAGTTAGTATATGTAACAAGCTTTAAATTATACACTAATAAAATACATTGAGTTATGTTTAGGCATTCTAGTCACATGTATGATCATGTATATGGCAAACACATCTAACCAATATTTAAAATTTAGGCATTTCAGTAATGGTAATAAGGGGAAGAGGAGGGGAGGGGGGAGGGCGGATGACGAGGCTACTTTAACCGTAGTTGGCGGTAATTCTTGTTTTCTTTAGTAGAAAGGATTCGTTTTACATTAATGACTTATTAGTCATTATGATTTTATATAATTATACATCAATGAATCCCAAAAGTCAGGAGTGTAATTTTACCATTTCAAGATTATTTAGAAAGAAAAGGTAAAATAAAATATATTTTTATATAACTTAATAAGTCGCGCACCCAGCCATTTACTTTGGGAGAGGCATTCAATCAAGTCTTTATAAAGAATGAAATTTTGATGGAGAGAGCGAGTTTGGGGTTGCACAGCCTCCTAAGCCTTGAAGGCCGAGAATATTTATGGACATTAAATGCTTTTATAATTTATTTAGAGTAGTTTTATAGTAATTAAGAGATTTAAATAATACAAATAGTATCGAAGCTATTATTTAAATGTTTTTTTCAATTATTAATTTTTTATGTAACGGTAAACCTTTGGAATATTAGGCATAAGTCTGAAGCCTGGTATTAGAATATAGCCTATACATTAGACGCATCTTCAATGTTAACTATTTTAGTTATACTTAATATTATTTAAATTTCTATTAACATTATTTGTGGTGTTGGGAGAGGAGAAGGGGGGGGGGGGCGCTTGGGTGCACCACTGCTACAGCAAAAGATATGTGTAAATTTCTTAGCAATAAACCAATGACGTAGCGTTAGAGTGTTAATAGTGCGAGATAATCTCCCCTATGTTAGAGTTTATGCATATATATATCTTCTGGATCATAAATTCTCAAGTTGGGAGACTCGTTTGTTTCCAAGCAGTATTGTGTGAGATAAGTTAGGCTTTAAGAAATAGTTTTAATTGCAACGTGAGTTGGAGAATCCACCTGATTCCCTCTCACCAAGATCTGATGGACGTTTGGTAACTCTTCATTTTACGCTTATTATGATTTTTTGATTTGAGTATAGCTAACTATGTGCTTTTATTTACACTAGGCTAATTGAATAAAATCTGTCTCTCTTATGCATTCATAAATATACCCATACCACTCTTAGCTCGGACCTTAATATTTACTTAAATTTCTAACCATGTAGATATCATTACAACTTGAGGTCCGCCTTTGTGGTCTAGAGATCAGAGGTTATGGCTACGGACCCATAGGTCCCGGGTTTAATTCCCGGCACGTCCAGATTTTATGAGAAATCTTTCCAGATTATCTTAGAAACAGAACCACTTTTCTATAGCCACACATCTTCAAATATTTCCCTAGAAATAATCCCTTGACGTTCTTGGACAACGGTGGTTGAGGGTCCTCGGACCCCAAATCTCCCCTGCAATTTTTAGAGTACAGCATACCTATTAATTTTTCTCAGAATACGCCACTGATTGACAGAGATAACGTATACTGATTTTTTTTAAGTAGGCACTATTCACGACGTTTCAAGACAAGCTCGGTTATCCCAAGTTTGTAGATATGTAGGCTAACCATTTCAAAAGATTTATCTGGAAAGCCCAGCAATATAAAACAAATTAGAGGTTTTTGGGTTTCACAGAGATTCAAGATCAAGGTGCAAGTGGACTAGAAGAATTAATTTTGAAAGGAATTGGAGAAAAGGTACTGTCATTGTCAAAGTGTAGGGGTTAGGGCTACGATGGTGTAGCTTCCATGTCAGATGTGTACAGTGCTGTGAAGAAAAGGATTGAGAAAAAATAGTAAAGTGAAAAATATGTTCATTATGCTGCACACAATCTAAATTATTTTAGTAATGAACGATGCAATATCTGGTGTTCCTGAAAACAATACTTTTTATGGTTTCGTTGAACAAGTGTATGAGTGGTATGCAAGAACGTAGTGAATGCTTAGTGGACCGATAATGTGGATCCCGAACACACGATCGCTCCACCTTTTGTGTTTTTAGTATAAGTATAAATAGGTGGAAGATATTGTCATAGTTTGTTTCTCTAAAATCCCTTTGCCCAACATATAGGTATACAAGAGTTCATTCCGTGAAAGCATTGAGGTACTCATATTTTTTTGAAGTCATGGAAGTTCTCTCAAAGATTATAATAAAATCGACAAATCTGATGAACTAACTCAAGCGAGTGATTTACGGAAACCATTGGAGAATTTCGCGTTTATTTTACAAGTGGTCTTGTATACAAACATAAATAAGCACAAATGAGTATTACCTACACTCATACCATAAAATTTGATTTGTGAGAGATGAAACATACAAGGTAAATAATTAACACTAATCAGTTATAAGCTCACCACATTCCTCGGGGCACCAAAAATACCCCAGACTCTTTCAGGCAGGGCCTTAACGGTGGTAACTCTTTTCATATCCCTAAGGGGAATGACAATAACAAATTTATAGAACACATCTATTAAATTCAGTATGCAAGAGTTTCCCTTTATGGAACGGGTAATAGGACCCACAAAATCGATAAATACAGTTTCCCAGGGCTCATGGACAACATCTACAGAATGCAGTCCATAACGAGTGTGGCGAGGAGGTTTCGCTTCTTGACACCCTTCATAGCTCCTAATCCAATGCCAAACATCTTCATACATGTCTGGCCAAAAAACTCTTGCCCAATTTTCTTGTGGGTCTTAAAAACGCCCAGATGGCCCCCAAAGGGCGAATTATGAAAATATTTCATAATCATTTCTTTTACTTTCTTAGGGACAAAAACCTTCCTACCTTTACTAAGTTTTCTAACAATGCACAACAAGCCTTTATCCATACAGAATCCCTGAACAAAAATTCCCGCAGCGAGACGGTCAATGATTTCCTTACAATACGGGTCTTCCTGCTGGTGTTGAACCAGCGAAACGAAGGACTCAGGGATGGAACTTATAACGTTCAGCGCAGAAGGCTAGGGAATAGACAGAATAGAAATACACCTTCATTGATGCGGGAAAGAGCATCCCCTACAACATTGTCATTACCTGACACATGTACGGTTTTGAATTTAAACTGAGACATTTTTAGTACCCACCTACCAATTTTCCCTAATTGCTTGGGGAGGTTGAACATCCACGAAAGGGCTCTATTGTCAGTATACAAAATAAATTCGCGTTTCTCCAGGTAGTCGGCAAAATTTTCAATGCCGAAGAGAGATCCGAGGCATTCCTTTTCGTAAACATTGTATCGCTTTTGAGCATAAGTGAGGGCTTTACTCACAAAGGCAATAGGCATAAGTGAAAGGTGTAAGCTTGCCTTTCATAATTTGCGGAGATCCAGGGCAAGAGTGGCCACTGCTTACAATCGGGGGCGTCTTTCTGTAAATGTGTCTGTAAATGATAAAGTAATGTGCAGGACATTCCCATTGAGTTCAGCAGTGGACAGAACCTCAGCCAAGCTCACTCCAATTTGGAGTGGACCATGGAAAATTACCTCATTCTTAACTCCTGTATCTGTTTTACTGGAACTTGTGTAGGACCAACGTCAAAATCGTCGGGCTCATGTGAGCCTCTTAAAGAAGGTACCGCTTTAAGTATTGTAAATTTGTAAATTTGTGAATATTAGTGCTGTAAAATTATGTTATTTGTCATACTAAATCTACATTTGTACTAAAATTTGCTGCTAGATCTAGCAGCCCAAGTGACTCTACATTCATTGTAAACGTAATAGTTATAACAATAAGTCTTTTATTTTTAAGTGGAACGTATATGTAACATGATTAATATAAATTTTGAAAACTAGTGTAATACACTAATGTCATAGTAAGATTCAGTTAAGAATCGGTATTTACTATTATTTATCTCCTGACGAAATATTATGTCACAGTAAGATTCAGTTAAGAATCAGTATTTACTGTTTATTGTCTCCTGACGAGTCCTAATATTCTATTTCAATTTAGTTAAGAATCAATATATGCTAATAATTTTCTCTTGTTAAGAATTTTTTTTGATCACTTGATCTTCTTGATATATTGCCAGTTGGCATTGTTATGTTTAAATTGAGGAAACTATGATCTTAATAGCTTCAGTACCTCAAAGTGATTCTGGGGTGGCCCTGTATGTGCTGTCAATCTGAGTATTTTCTTATCACTGCTTTTCCGTACTGTCCATTCCTTCTGAGAAGTTTGAGGTAAAAGTGACCATCATCAGAGATATACTGTACGCCTACTTAGAAAAGAAGAGGACTACGTAGCCAACCTACCGGCAAAACGGACTTCTCCCAGCCAGCTGCAGTTGCCTACTCCCAAGGGACAAGATATGAGTGGAGCCTTCCTCACCGCTGATCTACTACCTCTTGGACAATCCATTTTGAAGGGTAGGAGAGTTGTAGCGTTTTAATCAGTTAGATTGAACAGCTACAAGTAAATAATTAATATTTATAATAATTTACGCAAGAAAAGAAACTATCGTAACTTATTTAATATAAACTACCTCAAAGTTTATATTCTCGGACTTGATCCAGTCTACTAAATCTACATATTGGCCTACGTTCAATCACGTGGTTGGTCAAAAATATTGTCTTTGGACAATAACTGTACTAAATATCAAAGAAGAGGTTTCATATTATTGTATTTATGAATAATATACTTTAACGCTTTGCTTTTCCCGTTGGATGAAGCTGGATAGACTTAGGCACGCCTGCCATGCGGTCTACACGAAAAATAGTAAAAATACATTTATATCACAAATCCTCATGAAAATAATAGTGGATGCTAAATAATATAATTAATACAGATACATTTAAATATAAGATGCTTTAATGGTAACTCACCTCAGCAAAATGTATACAGATATCGTAATTCCACATTTGAAGAACAGGACGGATTCAATCATGGCCACACACACACACACACACACACACATGTTTACTTAGCCGGGTCTATGAAGAGAAGACTTTAGTCAAGAATCCACGTAGTGCCCTACTGCTCACCTAGCGACTCTGGTGGTCAGCCAAAGAACCTCATGATCTTCTCTTGTTTTTCTCCTATCTCCCAGCTTCATTCTTCCTTATTCCCGCCTATACTTCTGAATTTATCACTCCCCCTTCTTTATCATATTCGTGCCTGATTGACGGTGTATAAAGGGTGATCTGCGGAATCACAATACAGAGCGGTTCTACAACACTAAGAGCGAAGGAAGGAAACTCTACCCGTCTGCAACTGAAGAGGAAGATCATGGCGTCTGGGTGGTTGGGTTCATCACCATAACCGAATCGTAGAAGGAAGGAAAGTCTGCCCATCTGCAACTGTAGAGGAGGAATATGGTGTCTGGGTCGTTGGATTCATCACCATAACCGAATCGTAGGAGGATGGATCATCCGAATCAACTCGGCGCTAACATGGACAGCATATTTGGGGTATTTATGTATCCAGCCGTCCTCGTCAAGTCCCAGGACTTTTTCTCTAATTTTGGTTAGGAGAATTTAATATAAACTACATTTTTAATGAAATTTAAGTAATATTGACCATAATTAGGATCTACCATCCAAAAGAAAGGGTTCAAACACTTCAAAAGGAAACTAAAAAAGGTAACAATAACAATCGATAGAGTGGGCTGGGTGAGTGAACTTGTTATACCCGCTGGGTAAGCTAAATAACACCCAGCACACGCAATTTGGGATAGATGAGGGCAAGTTCTCACGGTCGTCCTCAACGGCCGATAAACACAGCCCAGACGTTATACCATATTTGTGATTACCTCACATGAACTAACTCAACTTAAAATTACCGAAGGATGATACTTATATAGAAAGAAGGAACGAATATCACCATCAACAGTAATTTATTATAATTTCCCAAAAAAAAAGAGTCAGCAACAATGGATACAAGTATATTAACAATCATACTATATGCAACTTCTTTACAATATTTTCTTTTGGCGACTTCACACCACTAGCGCCAGCTTTAAGAGCAACCCTCATCGCTCGCTACAAGAAATAACAATCAGGCATGAAAACTAATACCCTATAATAATCTCAACCTAGGAATTAAACGCTATCTTCAACAATTACTAACACCTAGTCAATATACATTATTCACATAATTTTACCAGCCCCGTAAGAATGGGGAAAAATATACAACTAAACCTAGCTATTCTTGTGAGCTGAGGTTGATATTAGACAACAACTTTGCATTTAATTGACCAACAACTCTCACTAGTCATCATGACTCGGTTGCTATTGCAACTTCCCATCTATACATATCACGCGCTGAAGGCGCCCAGCAATTCATGTTCGGAGGCGAACATCCATATAATAACCTTACTAAACTTACCCTAACACAGTGAAATTTACATATAAACCTAGCAAAGTTTTATTAAGTTAAAACTCTACAGGCGATGTTTACGAATGACATAATTTATAAGTTGTTTTCCCTTTCCCCTTTCTTTTATATATATATATATATATGTATATATATCTATCTTTTACAGTCAATATCTATTAATCTAAGAAAAATAGTTTAAGTGATTCAGCCCAGAGAAAAAAAATTGAGATTTACATATATTATAAGACAACATAGTCTAATGCCAAATTCGCCTATCTCTGACGAACAATTAATCAGAGCAAGGTTTTTTTTAGGAACGAGTCCATTTAAAATTAAAGCGCTAAACCTAACATGATAAATAGAGATAAAAACAGGAAACCAGTAACTATAACTTATACACAATTTAAATCTGTTACGCTCAAAATATAAAGTCCAAAAGGTTAGGCATCTCAATCCATTTATCTTTAATATTAATACGACGGTAAAAATCGTAAACCTTTCACAAAAATATTCCAATAGTTAGAGCAAAAGTCTCAAGTCCAGATATGTTATGCGTTCAGACAAGAGTAAAGTTTTAGTTTATACGTAGACATAGCTTGAAATGTCAATGAAAGCAAGTTTAAAACTTTTGGATATTTACTAAGTAAAAATAATTGAAGCGCCTAAAAAGAATTTAGAAAAGTCAGACATTTAACCCAAAAGGAATTTAGCTTACATTGTAATTTTCGTCGCTATCGCCTATTCAAGCGACCTTCACAGCCAGCCCAAGAGTGGCTCACAATTCACATGGTCGATCTTTTATACGCACTAAAACACAGCTTGCAGAACATGGAGGGGGGGGACCAAAGAACGTAGACAGGGTGGAGAAGGTTCTAGGAGCCTCACGGAGCTAGTAGAAGCCCGCTCGTAAACTTGGTGGAGTGTTACTTCTTTTCTTCTTATGGTCTTTGGGCAAGCAGAATCGGCGTGAGGTATCCCAGTGGGCGCGCCTCAGTCTTACAAGGAAGGTCGTGATGGCCAGGTGTGTGACAAGTGGCTCGCAGTGTTTACATGAGCATGGCCGCGGACGTCTTCGTAGAATTGGGTAAGTTTGCAGTTTCCAGTATTTTGTCATTAGCTAGCGACTAATGTTACAGATCTCCCCCCCTTGGTCATGAAGGCGTGGGGGGGGGGGGGCAGTCGGTCATGGCTCCCAACTTCCTTCCATCAACTTGGATAGACAGCGGCTCCTTTGTCCCCGAGTTGGTAGCACCAAGCCCGGTCTCTGGCCGAAAGCTAAGGGCGTCCACTGTCCCCTTCGTCTCGATGCGGCACCCCAGGGTCGTGTACCTTGGCTACTCTCCATGCAACGTATGGTGCTCCATTCGTCTACGTCCCAGACCCCGGCATCTCTGGGTCGTGTACTTCGGCTACTGGTAGGACGTAGATATCCACCCGGCAGCGGCGAAAGAAAAGAAAAAAGGGGTGGAAGGGGGGAGTCCTGAGAGCTGTACATAAAAGAAAAAGGATCAATGTTTGTGCATCGGATTTTATAAACAAAATCCGTAATCGTAGGCATCGGATCACAATAGTCCCACTTAGATTGCTCCATCGCCATCTCGCTCTTATACGAGGGCGTACATTAAAAGAAATCACTAGTTCTTGCTGCAGAACAAATAAACTTCTACTCTTGATGTCTTGACACTCACAAAATGCTTATATGTTAAACAACATACCAAAGGGGTATATTAACCTGTCACTTTGATGCCTTAGATTCACTTTGCACCCTCTTTTTTTTTTATATAGCGTTCACATGGGCACTTGTATCATAGTCACAGAAGGTGTCATATTTATGCTCGGGCCCGAGCTTAGTCTGAGGGCATATAATAGTTACGAAAGTCATAGCGTCAATACCAATCATTTACACTCTAAACCTAAATTACTTACACAAGCTTAAAACTAAATACTTAATCATCCTTCGTGACTCTTGGGCTCGCCGGCTTGACGTGACTGACATGGGCGCGTCTAGTAACCAATTCGTCGGCAAACAGCTTGAGGTGGACCGTGACCGGGGTCAAGAACTTCTCCACCCTCCATGGCCCACTCCACCTTGGGCACAACTTGGCAGACCTTCTATCAATCGCCGAGCTCAAGGGAAACTCACGACAGAACACGTGATCGCCAACCTCAAAAGGAATTGGGACCCTACCCTTGTCATATCTTTTTGCTACCCTTTTCTGAGCCCTCCTGAGGTGATTCAAAGCGTCCCTACACCTATCTTCATAGGGGACAGCATCATCTTCCGCAAGCAATGGGCCTACGTCCCATATGGCCAGAAGTGGGTGATTTAACTCCCTACCTAAAAACACAGAGGCCGGAGAACATCCTATGGATTCGTGAAAGGCAGAGTTAAACGCTACACTAAGGAGATCAATGTCCTGATCCCATCGATGCTGAGCCTGGTTATGAAATATAGTAAGCGCCACCACCAGATTTCTATTAAGGCGCTCTACATGATTAGGGCCAGGGTGATAGGGGCTGGTGGTGACGTGCCTTATGCCCCAGCCGAAACACATATCATTAAATGCGGCTGACCTAAAGCAGGGGCCATTATCACTTACAATGACTCGTGGCGCCCCAAACAAGGACCAGACGCGCCTACACAGAGCGTTCACTGTGGTCGTCGCTTTCATGTAACGCAAGGGAATAAGAATTGAAAATTTAGAAAAGGCGTCAACAAGAACAAGTATACAAGTATTCCCCAAGATCGTGCGGGTAATGGGCCCTACATAATCAGCGAAGACTTTATCCCACGGGCGTTGGGCAACATCGGCCGAATGATACCCAACTTTGGAATTCAGGGCGGGTTTAGCCCTTAGGCAATCCTCACAGCGGCTAACCCATTCCCTGACGTCGCTGTACAACCCGGGTCAAAAAAATTCACGGGACACCTTCTTTACCGTTTTCAACACACCCAAATGCCCACCTAGCAGAGAGTTATGAAAGTAACGCAGCAACATGGGTCGCAAGAAGATCGGCACTACCACTTTTCTACCTTTCCCCTTAGCATTATCTACTACAAGAAGGCCCCTAAACATCGAGTATTGCCCCATTTTCTCTCCCTTCTGGAGTCTCTCCATAATATTGACACACCAGGGGTCATGACCTTGATGGTCTTGAATAGCAACAAAAGATTCAGGGATGGACCTAATTACCAAGGACTCAGGGTCACAGCCCTCCCTCACGATAGGATCAAGGTCCTCAGCCATACGAGACAAGGCGTCGGCCGCAGCGTTAAGCTTCCCCGAAATATGGTGGGTTGAAAATTTAAACCTGGATAACCTCCATACCCACCTACCAACTTTGCCCAATTGTTTGGGATGATTCCACATCCATGCGAGAGCTTGGTTGTCGGTGTAAAGCTCAAACTCTCGCTGTTCTAAATAATCCGCGAAACGCTCCACGCCTGTGACGCAGGCAAGACATTCTTTTTCGTAGGCACTGTACTTCCTTTCTGCCTCCGAGAGAGTGCGGCTGGCGAACGCTACCGGCCTGACACCCTCGGCACACCTCTGGGAGAGTACAGCACCCAGCGCCACAGAGGACGCATCGACATGGAGGAGAAAGGGTAACGAAAAATCGGGCATGCGCAAAACCTCAGGGGAGCTGAGCCTTTTCTTCAACAGGTCAAATGCGCGAGCTTGCTTGGCACCCCAGCAAAACACAACCCCTTTTCTTTTCAAAGAATTCAGGGGCGCGGCAATTTCAGAAAAGGAGGGGATGAATCTCGCGTAGTACGCGCACATCCCCACAAACCTCATGACACCCTTCAAATTCTTGGGAGGGGGGTAATCAATAATAGGGCGAACGCGCTCAGGGTCGATAAGTAAGTTCCCCGAGGATATAACATAACCAAGATATTTGATTGAAGGTTTAGCCCAGGTAACTTTATCAGGATTGACTGTCAAACCTACACGGCGAAGACGAGATAACACTTCCTCTAAATGACCCATATGTTCGTCAAAAGAGTCACTGTAGACACAAATGTCATCTAAATAATTAAAAACATACTTATATTTAATATCAGATAACACCTGGTCCAAGACACGACTTAACGCTTGCCCACCCACACTACAACCCAGGGGGACACGATTGAACTCATACAGCCCCCAAGGGGTGACGAAAGCCGTGAACCTCTTAGATGACTCAACTAGGGCACACTGCAAGAAACTGGCGTTCAGGTCTATTAAGCTAAATATCTTGGCCCTACCTAGATGTTGGAAAGCAGATTCTATACTGGGCATAGGGTAGGGATCGAACCGTATTTTCTTGTTAATCTTGCGATAGTCCACAATGAGCCTATACCCTTCGTCTTTCTTGGGAATTATAAATGCGGGGCTGGCGTACGGCGAATGGGAGGGGCGGATAACTCCCTTAGCTTCAAGATCTTCAATCAGCTCCCGAAAGATCTTCATTTTAGGTGGAGCGCATGAGTACGGACCGGACCTAACCGGGACATTATCCTGAACAACTATTTCATAAGGGAGTACATCACATTTACCCAATCGGATGGTAATCACGTCAGAATATCGAGAAATTAACCCCTTAATCGCATCATCACAGGATTTTACAAGATGGACGCCACACACAGTAGCAGAACGACATAACTCAATAGGGGCTTTAGGGGAAAATCCAAAGGTTAATACTCTGTGCCCAGAATTAATCACAGCACCCGTTTCCCACAGAAAATCGTTCCCTAGTATAATGTCATAAGGGAGGGACGGGATGCAATATAGCTTTCTCTTCCACGAAAATCCCCCGATTTTAATGGGTAAACTAACTCTCTCCTGGGCTAATAATAAACTCCCATTGCCCACAATAAATGGTTTAGATTCTACTTTCTTAATGACGATATTATAAGACCCATTTAACTTCTTCAGGAAGTCGCTGTTTACAAAGGACCCACTGGAACCTGTGTCCAGCAACGCAAAGCCGGGATTAGACCCGATCATAACCTTAACCACAGGGGGAAGGGGATCACTACGTTTCCTACATTTACGCGCGGCCGGCCCCTTCTCAAAACCACGCGTCACACGTTTCCCGACCGGCAGTCGCGTTGAAAATGCCCTAATTGGTGGCAACGAAAGCACCTAACGTGTGACAAGTCCACCCGTCTTCCTGACCTAATCGCTCCTAACGGCCTCCCGTGGGTATTGGAAGCTACCCGGTTCCAGGGGGGGCGATACGTCGAGGCAAATCGTTTACAACAGGTGGGGGGTGGGCCTCCAAATACTCTTTTTCAGCAAGTAAGGATCCTTCTATGTTAGAAGCTAACGCATATAAGTCTGACAACAAGGTTGGCTTGTGTGAAAACACAAAATGCCTTCTAGTCAGTGGGGACACATTCTCCAAGATAATCTCCAAGACTTCTCCTTCAGTAAGATTGAGGTCCAAAATCTCTGTGGCTTCCGAGACAGCTAATATAAAAACCCTAAATGGCTCCTGAGGATTTTGAAAACGTCGTACGTGTTGCCCACAAAGCCTATCTTTCTCCCTCCTGGAGACTAAGGACTCCAAAATACGTACTCTTGCAATCCTCCAACAAAGACCTAATTGTACATAATCGGAAATTAAATGAGCTAGGAAACCCGTGGCTTTCCCCATACAAAGGATCAAAAACTCTGTATCTCCCACAAGCCTAAGTTTTGAGACCCTATTTGCTTCAAAAAAAAACTTAAACAATACGTTAGGAGATTGACCGTCGCAAACTGGTAATAATTTAAGGCTATCGCCGGCAATCTTGCTAAGTGTTTTAGAGGGGGTAGTAATAGGATGACTCCTAACAGGATCAATGGGGGGGCTAGTGTGCTCTCTCGCCTCTTCTAACTCTACATTGTTCAACTTGGGCAAATCACTATCCCTTAGGGAAGGTTGGCTAACTGCATGGCTAATGGCTACAGTATCAGAGGCGTCCGACTTACAGAAATTATCCGAAAGCAAGGACCGCAGCACTCCCACGCTTGCGTCGGGGGGAACGGGATGTCTCTTCCCTCGAGCTCATGGCGTAGGTCTGCAGAATTGAGTCTGTAGATGTCGGACTTGGTGTTGACTAGGCTCCGAGGTGCGTAGGCCATGGCGGACGGTTGGGTCATGAAACAAAGGTCAAACAAGCAATATCAGGTTGAACACACCCGTGCACGCACTCTTAAGCAGAGTGGCGCAGTGTTTTGAACCATAATTAGGATCTACCATCCAAAAGAAAGGGTTCAAACACTTCAAAAGTAAAATAAAAAAGGTAACAATAACAATCGATAGAGTGGGCTGGGTGAGTGAACTTGTTATACCCGCTGGGTAAGCTAAATAACACCCAGCACACGCAATTTGGGATAGATGAGGGCAAGTTCTCACGGTCGTCCTCAACGGCCGATAAACACAGCCCAGACGTTATACCATATTTGTGATTACCTCACATGAACTAACTCAACTTAAAATTACCGAAGGATGATACTTATATAGAAAGAAGGAACGAATATCACCATCAACAGTAATTTATTATAATTTCCCAAAAAAAAAAGAGTCAGCAACAATGGATACAAGTATATTAACAATCATACTATATGCAACTTCTTTACAATATTTTCTTTTGGCGACTTCACACCACTAGCGCCAGCTTTAAGAGCAACCCTCATCGCTCGCTACAAGAAATAACAATTAGGCATGAAAACTAATACCCTATAATAATCTCAACCTAGGAATTAAACGCTATCTTCAACAATTACTAACACCTAGTCAATATACATTATTCACATAATTTTACCAGCCCCGTAAGAATGGGGAAAAATATACAACTAAACCTAGCTATTCTTGTGAGCTGAGGTTGATATTAGACAACAACTTTGCATTTAATTGACCAACAACTCTCACTAGTCATCATGACTCGGTTGCTATTGCAACTTCCCATCTATACATATCACGCGCTGAAGGCGCCCAGCAATTCATGTTCGGAGGCGAACATCCATATAATAACCTTACTAAACTTACCCTAACACAGTGAAATTTACATATAAACCTAGCAAAGTTTTATTAAGTTAAAACTCTACAGGCGATGTTTACGAATGACATAATTTATAAGTTGTTTTCCCTTTCCCCTTTCTTTTATATATATATATATATATATATGTATATATATCTATCTTTTACAGTCAATATCTATTAATCTAAGAAAAATAGTTTAAGTGATTCAGCCCAGAGAAAAAAAATTGAGATTTACATATATTATAAGACAACATAGTCTAATGCCAAATTCGCCTATCTCTGACGAACAATTAATCAGAGCAAGGTTTTTTTTAGGAACGAGTCCATTTAAAATTAAAGCGCTAAACCTAACATGATAAATAGAGATAAAAACAGGAAACCAGTAACTATAACTTATACACAATTTAAATCTGTTACGCTCAAAATATAAAGTCCAAAAGGTTAGGCATCTCAATCCATTTATCTTTAATATTAATACGACGGTAAAAATCGTAAACCTTTCACAAAAATATTCCAATAGTTAGAGCAAAAGTCTCAAGTCCAGATATGTTATGCGTTCAGACAAGAGTAAAGTTTTAGTTTATACGTAGACATAGCTTGAAATGTCAATGAAAGCAAGTTTAAAACTTTTTGGATATTTACTAAGTAAAAATAATTGAAGCGCCTAAAAAGAATTTAGAAAAGTCAGACATTTAACCCAAAAGGAATTTAGCTTACATTGTAATTTTCGTCGCTATCGCCTATTCAAGCGACCTTCACAGCCAGCCCAAGAGTGGCTCACAATTCACATGGTCGATCTTTTATACGCACTTAAACACAGCTTGCAGAACATGGAGGGGGGGGACCAAAGAACGTAGACAGGGTGGAGAAGGTTCTAGGAGCCTCACGGAGCTAGTAGAAGCCCGCTCGTAAACTTGGTTAATGGTCAAGCTAACGCGGTCCCTCCAAAAATAATACCCAAGGGAACTATTTAACTCAAAACAACCCCAAGGGGTAACAAAAGCCGTAAATTGTTTAGAGCTCTTCGCAATGGCACATTGAAGAAAGCTATAATTGAGGTCTATAAGACTATAGACCCTCACCCCACCTAAATGTTGAAAAGCATTTTCAATGTTGGGCATTGGATAAGGATCGAAGACAATTTGCCTATTTATTTTACTGTAGTACACAATCAATCTGTGGCCCCCATCTTTTTTGGGAATAATGAAAGCAGGGATAACGAACGAAGAACGAGAAGGTCTAATTACATCTTTAATGAGAAGATCATTAATCAAATTTCTTAAACTTGTAATTTAGGGGGGAGCATGAATAAGGGGGGCATCTCACGGGTTTGTAATTAGCTAAGGAGATTGCATATGGCATTATGTCACATTTACCCAAACTAGAAAAATCGCGAATAGTGGAGTTAAGTTCCTTAGGAGTGTTAGTCAAAGAAAGAGCAACTTTGGATTGAAGGTTTTCTATAAATTGAATTTTGACATCAGGGCAAAATCTGAAATTCAGGCATCACTCTTAAAGGTCGATCAGCGCTTGAGACTTAGCTAAAAAATCAACCCCTAAAATAACATTATAAGGAAGAGTGTTGAAAACAAAGAGAGAGTGTTTCCAGGGAAATCTGTCAATTTTGACTTAGAGAAATATCTTTTCATTAACAATGATGGACTTATTATTAGCGATAGCAAATGTTCGAGGAATAACAGAACTATTTATAGAGGATAAACGATTAGAGACGATATAAATAAAGTCAGATTTTATAAACAATGAACTAGCGCCAGTATCAATTAATGTCAAACATTATACACCATTAATCAATATCTTAATTAGGGGTTCAGGAGTACAGGGTTTAAGAAAGCGTCGTCCGGCAAAGCCATGTCTTTGGCGGCGCATAGTTAGTTTTTTTTCGCGACATTGATTTTTATAGTGGCCCATTTTACCACAATTGAAGCATTTAATACTAGCCATATGGTGTTCTTTTTTATGGGTTTCTCAACATTGGGTCTATTTCTAGTAACGTATTTAGAGTAATATACTCGGTCAGGTCTATGAGGGTTAGAATTAGGCTTAACAGTTATATTATGTGTGGTATCTTCTGCCACTTTCAAAACGAATGAAGAGGGGTGGAGGTTTTTATATTCCTGCCTAACATTGAGTTCTCTATCTGAGAGGCCAAAAGGTGTAACTCAGCCATAGATGTGGGTTGCGAAACGAAAACAAAATGTCGTCTGGTCAATGGGAATATATTTTCAAAAATAGTGGCCACAATCTCTCCTTCTTGAAGGTTCAATTAAAATATGACCGCCGCATCAGCAATAGATATAATAAAGTTTCTAAAGGATTCATTAGGGTATTGAAATTTATTCATGTACTTAGTCTTAAATCCTACTCTGGCTCTGAGTGGGATTAAGGAATTCAAAATTTTCCGCCTACATTCTCGCCACGTCAAGTTCTGATTTAAACTCTCAACCAATAATTGGGTTAGGAACCCACTGGTTTTGCATAAGCACATAGTCAGGAATTCAAAATCACTACCAAATTTTAACTGGCAAAATTTATTCATCTCCAACAGGAAATCAAAAACATTCTCAAAATTTTGACTGCCACAACTAGAAATTTTGTCCAGAAAGCTAGCTAAAATTGTTGCTCTAGTTTTCTTGGAGATACCATTAGGATCCGTAAGGTTGGTACAATTGGTGCGATCATTAATGGTAGTATGATATAAATTGTCTGCTTGACTGTTAGCGAGGCTGTCTTGATTGGGTAGGCTGTTGGCCATTTTGGGAGGTAGAGGCTGAGGCAATAAGACTCTTAGGGCAATCCACAGCTCACTTACCTCGGCATCATCAGGAACGACCCAACCTCTTTTTTTTAATGGCGGAAACCAACTGCGCATGTAAGAGGAGATCCACCCATGAAGTGGATTCATCTGTGACTTGAATTTCTCCAACTTCGACACTATCTTTGTTTGTCATGTTGGTTATTTAAAGCATGAAACAAAAACAAAATATTAGTAAGACCAAAATAAATAATATGATTTCGTAATTTTGTAACTAAACATAGACAATAGCACCCTGTTGATATGTGCTAAAAAAGAGTAGCGTAGACTGTAACCTGGCTATGCGCGCATAGTTCCCATTTCCTCCAAAAGGGGGGGGGGGGGTGTTAGTTTACACACACAAAATTACAACATAATGAAGAATCGACAAGGTGAGGGTAATTAATATAATCAGATTTAACGAACACAAGGCAGATCATAAATACATAAGGTGCACAATCTCAATTTGCACTGTCCAAGACCTCGATAGGGTCAAGTTAAACAAATGGATTTTGCCTCTCTACCTTTTCTTTTCCTTGATCGTAGAACAAGGGCATTTGAAATATATATGCATTTTATGTTATTACGATTACAATATGCGAGTTTTATTTTGCCTATAATTGCATATTCTGTTTTTTTAAACTATTTTATGAATAAGCGCCTTAATGCGCCTATTTTGGTATTGACCTCTTTATTTTTCAAACAGTATGGATTTTCTGATGAAAGAGAGAGTCTAATTTCTTAGAAATTTTAAGTTGTGGCATAATTGTTTGAAGTAGGTTTGAAAATAGATACTTGTTTAATAGCTTCCAATGAGCGTGAATTGGGTGGAGGACAGTAGGAGCATTAACAGACATCTTGGGAGGAGATGGCATGCTATCACAAGCGAATATTTCAACTTCTTTGGAAACGGCAAATTTGAAATGTAGTCCTTTAAATTCGTGTAAAGAAAAACTCAGCTTTTCAAATCATAAAAAAAATATTTCTATTTGATAATATAACCCATTTCACCACTGAAAATTTAGAAAATTTTCCAAGTATTAACAGTATGACTCATTTCAGTAGTCAAATGGGCAAAGGCATCACTCTTGCAATATACTGGATGGACATTGGGGGTAGGGGTTCAAATCGAGTAATGAGACATGGTGCTAAAAAAAAAATAGCTCATTGTGAATTAGTTGTAGGCAATAAAATCCTATAGTAGTTAGAAAAACCAATTTTACATTACTTATTGTGTGCTTTTTCTTGCCTTAAATGCCTATTATGGTGCCTAGATCCCATATTTTTAATGTCTATTTGCCTGCCTATTTTAAACATTTTTGGCGCCTAAGAATCCGGTCCCTATCTATAATCAATGAAAAGGGTGTGAAACAGCCCCTTAAGGGAGCCAGACGTAGCGTCTTTTCATGAGCTACAACGTTGAATTTCAAAAAACTGTACTCAAAATCATTTCTAGTCATATCCCACCACAACTAAAATAGTATAATCTTCTAAAAACTCACCGAACTCTATTCCCCTGTGAGTACTCTCCGTCGAGATTATAAGGTAGCAACTTATTCAATCAGCCAGCGCGGTATGCTATAGCTCCACACATGACTGCAGGTTAGTTTGCCTAGCTACGCCCAAGGCCGTATTTAGAGAAAGCCTTAAGTCCTATAATAATTTTTTGCCTGTAGGGAAGGAGTGATGGGGGAGGGATTATGTATTTTGCGATGTTCAAATAGTTTGATCAACTAAATTAATTTACTTTTTTGTTCCCTTCATTATAAAACAAATTATTCGTTATATACTTAGCTAATTAATTATGTTTAGTCTCATTAATAAATTTGCCTTCTCTTTTTAAGCTGTTAAAGATTTAACCACGCCACGCATTATTTTGGCAGCAGTTCTACCCATATTTATTGGTTTTACATGGTAACATAAAGCCGGTTTCCCTCTTTCAGAATCTTCATTACTGTGAATAGCTAATTATGAATTTATTAAGGATTAATTATTATATTACATATATGTAGTGCAAATAATAAATTAAATCTAAAAGATTTATACTTTATTTTTAAGACGCTGAGTTAAAAAAAAACTTATATAACTTAAGGGTCCTAATCCTGATTTAAAATTGATTATATTATTTCCGGGTGGACAAAAAAAAAGATATTTGATAAAATCTTATCCATTGGACATATTTTAGATATAAAAGGTAATTTATTTGTTTCTTCAAAGTTACTATGACTGTATATAGCTTTGCTGTATATAGCTTTGTGGTACCATAGTTCAATATCATACTTTAATTAATGGTACCAAAACGGCCACAATATAACAATTAATAAATAGAGTTTTATAAATACTTTGATTGATAAAATTGTTGCTTATTAAGATTTACTTTTATTATCATTTTCTAATAATATAAATGTATAATATTAGTTGTGGGTTTTTTATGGCCTTTTTTACTAATTAAATTCTGGAAATCCAAACAATAATACTGGTTATATCATCTGCAAGTATTAATAATAATATCAGAGTGGGGAGGTTTAAATGAATGAAAAGCAGGGAGTAATTTTGTTTTGTATTTACGAGTTTAAAAACATTTTAAATGATATCTATGCTTTTTTAAGGTTTAGAGTATAAATATCTTTAAGTAAAAAAGTATTGTAAGTTCTTTACTGTTTTTAATGTGACCTGTCGGTCTAGGGGTAAAGTGTCAGAATTCGGTGACAAAGGTCCAGGGTTTCAACCTCGGCTGTGGCACAGGTTTATTTTATTTCAAAACCCTTCCTTCACCTCTGACAAGACGTGTATTAATCACATCTTGTGAATGTGTGGAATGCCAAGCCTCCATGGTTCAGATCCCACGTTAAATTGAAGTTCCCCCATTTCATCTCACTATCACCCTACTATTACACATTAGCGTAAGTGCGTATAGCCCGAACGGGTAGTAAGATGCGCTGCTAATAATATTATATATATATATATATATATATATATATAATATATTTACTGTTTTTAAAAACGTCTGTCTGTTGCTAAATATACATGGAACTTCATAAACGGTTGTGGTGCCTTTATTTATATTTGATAAGATCTAGTATACATACAGTCAGGGTTTGAGTCTCCTTTAAAGATACGGCTGGTTTTATTTAAATCTGTAGCTTAGGATCTATGGAACCACTTAACAGATTGCGATATAGTTTTTACTTTTGTACTGGACCAATATCTAGGCAGGTTTTAGCATTATTTGTGTATAATAAGATATTTCAGTGGTAGTCCCGGTGAAGGGCCAGCCGATTGTTTGTATACATTGATGGAACCACATGATTACTGTGGTGTTTTTTTTTATTATTCCGTAGAGTATTTATCCAGGCATTTTTCAGTGTAATAATTGTAATCGGGTGTTTTGGTGTAAGTACCGGTAAAGTGTCAGCTGGATATGTGTATATATATCTCTGGAACCACTTAATCGGTTGGGATGTAGTTTTTTTTGTGTATAATATTTATCCAGGCATTTTTTAGCATGATATAATCAGGTTTTGTGTTGTGAGTCCCGGTGAAGGACCAGCCGTATATTTGTGTTTATCTCTGAAACAGCAAATCGATTCCGAAGTAGTTTTTTACATTCTGTAGGATATTAACCAGGCAAATTGTAGCATGATATATTTAGGTTTTGGGTTCGAGTCCCTTTTAAAGTTTCGTATGGATGATGTATATATGTTATCTAGGATATTTATAACCACATAAGCGATTGCAGTGTAGTTTTTTTTTCAATCATGTAGTATTTATATCCAGGCAGAGTTTAACATTAGTTTAATCAAGTGTTTTGCTGTGAGTACCTGGAACTGCTGACAAGCCTATTGATAATGGATTTTGTGGGTCAGCTGAAAGGTGAAATTCAGTTCTTCCGCGAAGAGGATAATATAGTTCAGAGTGAACTATAGGATAATATTTATATGTAATATAATATTATCTATTTCACCCACCTCTGCTACTCATCTGGGCTTCATGCCTTAAATAATTGTTGTGGGATAGTGATGAATAAGATACAAGTTAAAGAGGATGTAACATTATATGCTAGGAGAGAAGTTGGGAAACAATGTAGGAAAACGTCCCTCAATATTTTCGGCGAATATGAGAACGCTGTTTTATGCATCACTGAAAATGGACCATATGATAACATTTTTGTCCACGTCACTACCGATGCAGTAGAAAATAAATCATTTTCTGCATTTCCTAGAATATTTAGTTTACTTTGTAATTCTGTTTACTATAAGATATCAAATATTTAATTTTGTGTGTATTTCGAGCAGATATCACACTTGTCTATAATCTATTATTTCTGGGCTTTCATCTTTAAGTTCAATCAATAATTTTTTACTACAATGAGATTATCAACAACTCTCAGACCCGCCTTGGTGGCGAAGTTAAATAACGCTCTAGTTTCGTGTTGAGCTAGACTGACAAGGACGGGGAGATTGAGGTTCGAATCTCGCTCGAGTGAACTGGGATGAATTTTTCCAAAATGGTTTTCCACTTCTCCTCCACGCAAATGTGGGTTCATCTCCTTTAAATTCAACCATCCCAATTCCTATCCCTTTAGAATAGTTAGTACTTAAGCGTATTGTTCGAACGGGTATTAATACGCACTGCTAAAATTAAAAAACTCTCAACAGGAATGTGTATGCAATTCCTTTAAATACTCTTTCCTTGTTCTATTAGCCGCCTCGGTGGCGTAGTTGGCTAACGCACTTGTCGCGTTGAGCTCGACTGCTGAGGACGGGGAGATCGAGGTTCAAATCTCGGTCGGGTGAACAGGGGGTGGTTTTTCCGAAATGTTTTTTCACTCTCCTTCCACGCAAATGCGGGTTCACTTCCTCTAATTCAACCTTCCCAATTCCTAAATCCATTAAAGTAATTAGTACTTAGAGCGTATAACCTGAACGGGTAGTAATACGCGGTGCTAATATTATTATTGTTCTATTGATTTAAGATTGACTATATCAAGGTTATATGAGAAACAGTGAAGTTTTTCCTGGCATTAAAACATATGAATAAATAGTTCGTTGTGTATGTGTATGTGTATGTGTATATGTATGTGTATGTGTATGTGTGTGTGTGTGTGTGTGTGTGCTAGCTGGCCGTGAAGGTCCGAGGTTAGCATAAAATAGTTAAATGGCGCTTGTCTAAAAAGAGGGTTGGATCACTTTATCAAATAATGCACTAGCAAAATAGTGGAAGTTTCGAATGTAGTTAAATCTCATACATCTTATAAACATTTATGTCTTGCAGTAAGCCAACAGTTATTACTCCTTCCAAGCTAATTTCAAGAACAAATAAATGATGTATTTTGTTTAGTCTGCACGACCACTTTTATGTTAAAATAGCATTATCCTCAAATAATTATTGGTTACCTTATTGTTACTATGATTTTTATAAGTCTTTTCCTTAACCAAGTATCTTACAAGAGCACGAATTACAGATTTATTTAACGGTAAAATTGTGGGATTTTTAGCACAATCGATAGATTTTTTTCTACTCAAATGAGGAACTTAGGTTCGATTCCTACATCGCGGTACTTTTATCTTTAGTGAAATGTGTGTTTTTCCTTTTAAAGTGATGTCCTAATGGGATGTGGATGTTGTGTATTTTCAAGTTTTAAGATAGTATCAATGTTATGCGCCGATTTTATCTGTAGGTTCCGAAAGTGAACGTTAAATAACTCAAAATTTAAAAAAATAAAACCTTAGGATGCTACGATGCTCTCTAAGTGAGATCGGTTATTACTTATTGAAGAAACTAAGAAAACTATGGTGTACTCATTTATATTAAATATAGATTTAACTTTATCTGGGAACCTAAATAGTTAGTAAAAAAACTTTCAGCAATATATATATGGCTTAATGATATGCAGTGTTTGTATAGTTTTCATTCTTTACACATCTTTAATATATGCATTATTATGGATCAAGTGTGCACTTGGTGCAGGTTATTTAGATTTCATATCTAGGCTAACCATCCTCTTCTCATTACGCGGTCCTATTTCATTGAAAGCTATCGGCACGTGGCATTCTTTATTATTATTATTATTATTATTATTATTATTAATAGAAGTAGTAGTAGTACCGTATCTTACTACCCTTTCAGTTTTTACTCACGCTAATATGTAATTGTAGAGTGATTGTGAGAAGAAATGGAGGACCTACAGTTTAACGCGGGATCCGAACCACGGTGGAGGCCTGGCATTCCACAAATTCACAAGTTGTGATTAATACACGTCTTGTGAAAGGTGAAGGAAGGGTTTGGAAAGCAGATAAATCTGTGCCGGGCACGTGGCATTCATGAGTTAAAGTACTGAGAGAGCTATATAGAAATATTTCGAAAAGTATTATTTGCATTTAATAAAATAATTTTACTCTAAAAAACATAGGTTTTCACATATTTCTAATTTTTCCAGAGTTTTTACGACCTTTTTAAAATCCCGTTTATAAGACTTTTTGCCTATAAAAAATGATAAAATATGTATATTATAATATTTAAATATTAATAAATATATATGTATATATTTGAAACAATCCCGGTAAAAGCTTTTCAAAAATACCCCGCACAATTGGGTAAAAATGATAATAATAAAACTTAATTTTAATTCTTAACAAATTTCGTTACTAGTATTTTTTTTTCTCAAAATTCTTACCAACCTATTTTATGTGGGCACTTAGCTGTAGGCCAAGTATTGGCTTTATATGTCTAACCGTTCAAGTGTTGAGAACTGTGTAGCACCGAAAAACAGACATGTAACGTGAGTTTTTTTTTATAAAGGTTCCATGCTTGATACGGAAACCAAAATGAGTTGTGAATTTGAGTTTAATTTACGTGTATTTATTATTTTTTATTCTATCATAATTTGTATTGTTATATTATTATAGTTTAAAAACAATTTCATGCCAACAATGTTTAATTATTCTCTGGTCGGTTGTATTTATGTCGCTTATGAGTATTTTAAATTGAGTTCTAATAATTACATAACTAAAAGAAGTAGATTACACGTAGCTATGAAGAATATTAGAAGTAGTTCAAGCCATTCATTCTTGTTCATTCCTAAAATAATCTGTGCCGGAGCTTCGAAGTCTGACACCTTACACCTAGACCATGAGGTCATCTTAAAAACAGTAAAGAACTACGAATACTTTTTTACTTAAGGATATTTACATTCCAAATCTTCAAAAAGCATAGATATCATTTAAAGTGTTTTTAAACTCGTAAACCAAAAACAAAATTACTCCCTGCTTTTCATTCATTTAAACCTCCCCATTCTGATATTATTATTAATTCTTGCAGATCATATGACCAGTATTATGGTTTGGATTTCCAGAATTTATTTAGTGAAAAAAAAAACAGAAAAAACCCACACTTAACATTACATATTTAATTTATTAGAAAATGATAATAAAAGTAAATCTTAATAAACAACAATTTTATCAATCAAAATATTTATCAAACGGATAAGATTTTATAAAATATCTTTTTATTTGTCCACCCGGAAATAATATAAACCATTTTAAATCAGAATTAGGACCCTTAAATTATATGTTTTTTTAACTCAGCGTCTTAAAAATAAAGTATAAATCTTTTAGATTTAATTTATTATTTGCACTACATATATGTAATATAATAATTAATCATTAATAAATTCATAATTAGCTATTCACAGCAATAACGATTCTGAAAGAGGGACACCGGTTTTATGTTACTATTTAAAATCAATAAATGTGGGTAGCACTGCTGCCAAAATAATGCGTGGCGTGGTTAAATCTTTAACAGCTTAAAAAAATAAGGCCTATTTATTAATGAGACTAAACATAATTAATTAGCTAAGTATATAACGAATAATTTGTTTTATAATGAAGGGAACAAAAAAGTAAATTAATTTAGTTGATCAAACTATTTGAACATCGCAAAATACATAATCCCTCCCCCATCACTCCTTCCCTACAGGCAAAAAATTATTATAGGACTTAAGGCTTTCTCTAAATACGGCCTTGGGCGTAGCTAGGCAAACTAACCTGCAGTCATGTGTAGAGCTATAGCATACCGCGCTGGCTGATTGAATAAGTTGCTACCTTACAATCTCGACGGAGTGTACATCTCAAGTTGACCATCTCCAATGCCACACAACCGGCTAACGCGAACGTGTTGCTTAGACTGAAAGCGCGAGGCAATGAGAAGCGTCAAAATCGTGTGATCGCTAAGGACGCCGGGAAGAGCGAAGTAAGATGTTTCTGGCGCTATTTGTTTTCATGTGCCAATAACACTGTTCTGGAGCTTTCCAGGACCTGCTCATTACATGTTCCCCGTCCACTACTACCCCTTCCCCTTTCTTTTCTCTTTGTATCCGTCTTGTGTGTGTAAACCCTACTTCCCCCCCCCCTCCTTCCCCTGAGCAACGGATATCGAATAAATACTACCAGGAGATCAGAGGAAAAGACACATTGGCAAGATATCTATCTGGTGCACGTCTACGTTGTCCCAAAACAAATGTAAGCTCTAAATTAAGTTTCGGCCATTGTAATTCTAAATTTCTTTTCGGATTAATATCACAATTTAATTTTCGAATTCCTTTAGTCTTGTGAAATATTTAATATATCTAATTTTCGAAGTCCTCTAGACTCACGAAATATTTAATGTGTTTAAATTTCGAAGTCCTTTTGACTTGTGCATATTTAATATGTTTAATGTTCAAGGTCCTTTTGACTTGTAAACGATACAAAAACGTTTAATATTCAGAATACTTTTACTTGTGGAACTTACAAGTTTAATATTTACAGTCGTTTTAATAAGGAAATATTTAATAGGTTTAATTCTCGAAGTCCTTTAGACTTGTGCATATTTTATATGTTTAATGTTCAAAGTCCTTTTTACTTTTAAAAGATAAAAGAATGTGTAATATCCTTTTCTTGTGGAACTTACAAGTTTAATATTTATAGTCCTTTTAATAAGGAAATATTTAATATGTTTAGATATCGAAATCATTTAGACTTGTACACATTTTATATGTTTGATGTTTAAAGTCCTTTTGACTTGAGAAAGATACAAGAATGTTTAATATTCAGAATACTTTTACTTGTGGAACTTACAAGTTTAATATTTAGAGTCCTTTTAATAAGGACATATTTAATATGTTTAGTTCGCGAAGTCCTTTAGACTTGTACATATTTAATATGTTTGATGTTAAAAGTCCTTTTGACTTGAGAAAGATACAAGAATGTTTAATATTCAGAATAATTGTACTTGTGGAACTTACAAGTTTAATATTTAGAGTCCTTTTAATAAGGAAATATTTAATATGTTTAGTTCGCGAAGTCCTTTAGACTTGTACACATTTGATATGTTTGATCTTAAAGTCCTTTTGACTTGAGAGAGATGCAGGAATGTTTAATATTCATAATCCTTTTACTTGTGGAACTTAAAAGTTTAATACTTATATACCTTTTAATAAGTAAATATTTAATATGTTTAATTTTCTAAGTCCTTTTGACTTATGCAATATTTAATAATATGTTTAATGTTCAAAGTCCTTTTGACTTGTGAAAGATATAAGAATGTTTAATATTCAGAATCCTTTACTTGTGGAAATACAAGATAATATTTAGAGTACTGTTAACAAGGACATATGTAATATGATTAGTGTCCAAAGTCTTAGACTTGCGAAAGATACAAACATGCAATTTAATATTCAGAATCCTTTTATTGGTGGAATTTCAATTTAATATTTAGGATCCTCTTGACTTATGCAAATTTAATAATGTTGAATATATTCGGAGTTCTTTTTTTTTTATAATATCGCTAGGTAAATATCTGAGGTGTTTTCTATCAAATATATATATATATATATATATATATATCTTTAGTCTGCAACCCTTCCCCCTCCCCCCTCCAACTATACTAGGGTGAGGATGACTGGAAAATCAAGCGATAATGTAGCCTAATTTTAACAACATATCTTTATTTAATAATAAACAATGAAATAGTACAAAATCATAGCACATCAACAAAAACTAGAGCGTGAAGCGCGTCTTCCTTTCTAACATAGAAATAGATCCGTTTAGAGTACGGAGACCTTAACTCAACAATGCAACAACCCTGTGGGGAAATGTAACAAAGAGTAACAGCAAATGCTAATGCGCAAGCGCGACAAACATAATCATACATATCAAACAACAATCCTAAATGACTAATATCAAAGCCAATGGTTCTAGGCTCGAAGATTATCTAATCTATTAAGGTGAGCTCTAAGCTGTAGATATTCAAAACTCCCGCGTAAAACCTTAGCGATCACTGCAGAAGCTAAGCGTTACACGCTAACAACCCTAAACAAATATCTTAATGTTACTCTAATGTAGCAATAATAACAATCAACAGTGGACCAAGTCCCAATCCATCCTACAAGTTCCCTGCATCCTAATTTATTGTATTTACCCTACGACACCAAATTATAAGCATAATCTATGAATAGTTTCAAGACGGGTAGTAAGCCCAAGACGCAGAGTTCGACTCTGCGCACTCAATTGCTTATAAATATATCAACAAAGCCAATAGGCGCAATTAAATCGGGCTAGAGCCCAAATAAAACGGAAGAAAGGCAACGGCATTTTCAACTACCGCGAGAAGCACATGGCGTTGCAAAGTTCTATATTCCAATATGAGTTAAGTGCAGAACAAAAATTTTGACTGGTTTCCCCCCATTACGCCGAAAGTGAATTTTGGTGCAAAACAATAATCCCAAGCCCTACGTCGCAGTTCTCACCTTAGGTCAGCTGGTGGTGTAATAAGCAACCTTAGACCACCAGCGAAGCGATACACAAGACACCCGCCTCGGTGGCGTAGTTGGCTAACGCGCTTGTCATGTTAAGCTCTACTGCTGAGGACGGGGAGATCGAGGTTCGAATCTCGGTCGAGCGAACTGGGGGTGGTTTTTCCTAAATAGTTTTCCACCCTCCCTCCACGCAAATGCGGGTTCGCGTCCTATAATTCAACCTTCCCAATTCCTAATCCATTGGCGTAATTAGTACTTAAAGCGTATAACCCGAACGGGTAGTAAGACGCGGTGCTAAATATTATTATTATTATTATTATTATGATACACAAGACGACAAGAAGGATCGGGTAACTAGTCGAACAATCTAGACGCTACGCGGGGCGGAACCAGGAACTATCTTCTTTTGTTCCTGGCCAGTCTCGGGTTTGAGCCTTAGTAGTGGTCCGTTGAACGCTCCGATAGTCTATCGGGTGGTTGGATGGAGTGAGGAGGTCGGTGCTAGTGCTTGTGTGCTGCAGCTCGTCAAGGAGGTTCAGTGAGTGTCCCCCATTCGATTTAGCCATAACTCGTAACTTGTTACATCCAACTTGTAGCTTATTACAAGTCTATATATAAAATTAACATTTATCTAGTTTATATATAAAATTTACATTTATCTTGTTTATAAGTAATACTTGCCTTTTTCTTGTTTATAAATAAATCTTGCATTTAAATATTTAACTTCTGATATGTTGATTTCACTCATCTCCTATTTAACTAATTATTTTACTCAATCCTAGAACTACTCTTTAATTATTGTCTGGTGATCCCTTTTTTTGTTTAGCGCAATAATGCTGAATGGGTTGCAGGAAAACACAACCAAGTATATTATATAATAATATATTGTTTTTATTGTCGTATCGGCTTACTCTGCATTTATTCTCCCCATATCTTATAACTTTATACTTTGTATGCCTGCCTTTGTCCTGGAGGACAAAAAGGGGCTACAAAACTAGAAAGTCAAATAAGATGTGGGCCCTGTCAGAAGGGCAGGAACAGCCCACCAGTTGAGCACCACAAACAGGTGAACAACAAAACGTATATATATATATATATCATACAATGCTAGGGACAAGCCAGATGGGCAGTAACGTCCCACAAGTTGAGCACCGCAAACCTGGCGAACAACGATACTTAAATATCATATTATGTGCGAGCCATGCCAGATGGGCAGAAATGACCAACAAGTTTATCACCACAACCGGGTAAACAACACGGCGTAAGGCATCCAGATCACACTAGAAATGTTAACCAATACCTAACTAGGTATAATCCTCAGGCCTGGAACAACCTAAACAGACCCTTTCCCGTCTGAAGGTCCTACTGACTAAAACATGCTCATGCAGGCCAAGGAGTGAGATACACCTCTAACTAAACCGCTGTTCTTATGGACCGAGCATAAAAATATGTGTTGCGAGAGATCACTCATGGCATGTACAATATGTCATAATTAATATAAGGCTAACCTAATAACACATATGACTCTCAAGAGTGACAAACACTCTCAACTGGTATGAAAACTATCCCTAAACTCTGCATACTGACTCTTGAGCCACCTACTCCCTACTAATTTAAAATTTCAAACTTTCTCGACGTATTATTTCCTTCCATCCAGCCTGTCGGTCGGCACCATCGTCGTGACCACTGAGTTATGAAGTTTGTCAGGAATATAGAGGGATAACTTCAAATATCCATAAATACATTTAAAATATGAGTTATTTCTAAGAAGGTTGGTGATATAGGGGTTCTCAAATTTCTAAAACTAAAAGACTAAACTACTTCTCAAAGTGTTAGACTATTGTCATAAGTCAGGCTAAAGGATCAACACAAACCGTATCAATGTCTGAATTCTTAAAGTTCCGAATGAAGGCTTGGAAAATAAGGATGTTCCCCTCAAAATGTTTCCAAAGCTTTATAAATACAATTTTTGTAGATGAAAAAACTTGAAATGTTACCATGTAAAATAATAATAAAGCAGGTTTTAGTCATTATACAGAGATTAATTGTTCACGTTAATACATTTAAAAAGTTTCTCATCAAATGCCGCTATGCTCATGACAGATATTCAACAACTGTGGATATCACCACCAAGTGAATATAATTAAACAATATGTTTCTACTGGAGCGATATTTATTTATTTTATACAAAAAAAAAGTTTGATAATAAAACTGCAAAAAACATTGGCTTTTCTCGCGTTTCCTACACTCTTGAACAAATTAAATTTCAAAATTGAAGCCTAGGAAATGGTAGCGCTTAAAATGTATTCAACCAAAATAGAACATTATTTACGATGTGGTTAGGTTGACATTTGGTAGCCACGTAAAATATCATATAAGATAACCAAATAAGTCTTAAAATTTCAAATAGGACATGTAGGAGCTAAGGGTGGTGAGGGGTAGATAGTAAATTGCCATCTTTCCAAAGAAAATATACCTTTATGCATGAAAGAAAATTTAAATTCGCCAAGTTGATAAAAGGTCTAACCCACATAATCTTAAAAGTTGGAAAGTTTAGAATTGGAAAATTTACTTCTGGGAAATGGGAAGAGCCCCTAAAATTTCCTAAGCTATAAAAACTCGATATGTTCCAAATGCGGGTACACTCGATACTGATTAAACCGCCCTCATCTCTAGCACAATGGCGTAATTAGTAGTACATAAGCGTATAATTCGAACGGATATTAAGGCACGGAGCTAAAAAAAATAACAAAATAGAAAATGTTATCGATGTTGACCGCAAAAAATAAATCTACTTTCTAAAAGGCTCTTGTTATAACAATTGGACTTTAGTAAGATATTTGGAATACTAACTTTGTAAAGGCAGAGGAAAAAAGTGTAAGGTACTAAAAGTAAATGAACACACAAAATAAATACTATCTTAAAGTGGACACATTAGATTTACAAATACAAAGCTATTATCGCATATCTAAGAGCGACATAACTGTTAAAATAAACCAATTCAGGTTGCATAGTTTGGTTGTCATGATTCTCTTTGAATAATAATGATAATTCACACCTAATATGTTTCTGTAACATAGTCTATTATTTAATTTATGCTCGTTGGTGAAATGTGATGCTCTTTTTTCAAACATGTTTCTATGACCGTGGTTAGGTAAAGTTGGCGTTATCAATGGAGTGCGATCACTGCCCTGTGATTGCGCTCGTTTGTGCACTCAATTTTTTAGACTAGGTAATATTTTCTTTCTAAGATTTTTTATTTATTAATTGCCATGATTGGTTTGTGATTGACATGGATAGCTAATGATTGTACACAAAAAAACTTTCAAAATGATGACAGCTGGATGTTGACCAATAAAGCAAGAATGCTATAACTAAATACGTCAAAGCTCGATCTAGTATATTATGAAATCAAAGTGACCAAAATATTATGAAATGTATCAATGTCCAAATTTTTTTGACACACATTTCAATCTAATTTCCGTTAAATCTTATTTCTGTATTATTAGTTAATTGATTTTTGATTATAGTGATCATAATTTTAATTTCAAACCTGTCCAAACTACACAAACATAACTTTTTTTTTACTATAGTGGATAATTTTCATACCAAACACTTAATAACTATAGTTGTGATTAAAACAATATTTGGGTATAGCCAAGATTATTTTTTGATATACTTTGTATTGTCAACAATTTTGCTCAATTTACTAAACTATATTTTATTGTGATATAAATATTCATTTTTTTAAGAACATCTGCAATTATTAATTGTATGAAAATATTGTTCTATTATAGTAAAATAATTTTATACTGAAAGAGTTTTCAGTGTAAATTTCTTTATTTCTTTATTTCTATTCCCCTTTACTAAAATTAAGAGATATTTAATTTAAATACAGACACGAGAAGGTGTTGGACGAGTGTTATTGGACAAATCTTATGAGATTTTTGTTGTGTAATCCTAAAGGCGCGTTTAGGGAGATAAGCTTCATTTTCAGACATGATTTTACTATAAACTGATTTAAAACCGAGTTGTTAACTCTCATTGCACATTAGTATAAAATAATAATACTAATAATTAGCGCCGCGTCATACTAACGTTCGGGTTACATGATAGTAGATAGTATGGCGTATGGGTACAGCACTGTGATTGGCTGCTATTTATATCACTGACTCAGTACAGCACTGTGAATGGCTGCTATTTATATCACTGGCTGAGTACAGTGATTCCCCCTTCCAAGTTTGACCCCTTTTCCACATCCGTGAGAAAATTTCCCCGTTATTTCCCCTCTGGTTATTTCCATTACGACATGGGGTTAACGACCTGTTGTCCTCCTTCAATGTTACTAAGGTGTATTTCCGAAGTTTTTTCGTTGGTCTTCTAAGTGGCAATGGATTTTTCCTTGATGACTCATACCTGGTGTCAGTTTGACGGCTCGACGTGTTGAGATAGAAATAGGTCATGACGTTGAATCCGTGAGCTAGTACATGAAGTTATTGACCCTGGCAACCTTCCTTCCCCTTCTATGTGGCAATGGTTTTCCCGATGACGTCATCACTCTGTCGCAGGCCTGATGACTCATACCTGGTTGAAGTTTGGCAACTTTACAAGAAAAGTTACTTATATCTTTGTGACGTCATAATTGAGTGTGATGTCGCAACACTCCCCATCAATTTGGTAATGGGTTTTCCATGATTACTCATACCTGGCACCAGTTTGGCAGCTCGACAAGACAAGTCGAGACAGGAATAGATCATGAACTTGAATGATGTCGCAATGGGTTTTCCCTGATAACTCATAATTTTCGCCAGTTTGGTGGCTCGACAAGACAAGTAACATTGACCTGTGAGACGTCATCATTGCGTGTGATGTTGTAACACTCCACCTCTTTACCTCCCTGATGACTCATACCTGGCACCAATTTGGCAGCTCGATAAGACAAGTCGAGACAGGAATAGACCACGACCTTGAATGACGTCACAACCCTCCCTTTCTATGTGGCAATGAGTTTTCCCTGGTGACGTCATCGCTCTGACACAAACCTATCTGGTAACATCTATAAATAACAGCACGTGTTTTGAAATCCGTTCATTGTATAATTTGTCTTCGAGTATTAAACACGCAACCCATGATGAGAGATTACGTTTCGCTGAAGGATCTGGGTAAATAAATGTACTTTTCTAACAGGCACACTCATTATTTATTTGTTTTAAAATCAAATTGTATATATTTAATTTATTTCAAAATTACAATAAACCATGGCAGAGTTGTCTAAGTTTATTAATTTATAATAGGTATATGAGTTTACTAATGGCTGAATATTATTTTAAAATCGTATAAACAAGAGTGGTTATAATAAATTAAATAATGTTTTTTATTTAATAGTAGTTTGTTGAATACATCTATTATAAACCATAAAATTATTTTAGGGTAATTACTAAAAACAAAATTTTATTTTAAAGAGGTTTTGAACAAGTGTTCATTATAATTATCATAATAATGTGTTTATTGAGGGTAGTGTTTTAAAATACCACAAAGCCATCAGTTTCTATGACCCCTGGACTTATGGAAAACACTGCATAGTCCAGCCTAAATGCACCAGAAAAGAAACCCTTTAAAAACAATTTTAGGGTTTCAAAAACACTCTTGTACTATTCGAAAGTATCTAAAAACCCGTTCTCACCGCTAAAGAATGCTATCTATTTCCAAACAAAGCGAATAGATCTGCAACGGTCACCATCCTGTACATGGGGAAAATATGTAAAGCTTGATATTTAGCCGAGGACACTCGATTACTGCCCAGCTTTTAAATACAGACACCATGAAATGCTAACGCTTCTAAGTGAGGCGTGTGTTGTCATAAATTTCACATGCATAAATCATTGCCCTGCTAAATGCTGCTAAATGTATCAGATTCACATAACACTTTGGAGATTATTTTATCTTACTAATATATTACGTAGATAATCTTTATAATATTATTAAATTCACGCTCTACTGAATATCAAACTAAGCTGTTGCGTTGTAATTTTAAAGAATGAGCTGTTGGGAGATCTGCAGACATCCACAGATCTGATGGCCCTCGGTGTCTACCTGGAGGAATTGACCGCAAATGGTTGGTAAATGCTGGCTAATGAAAGACCAGATTTGTAGGGAAGAATAATTAGCTTTTAAAAGCCAAATAAAAACAAAATAGCACCATGCAAAATTGTTTCGAAATGTGACTAGTGTACTAAATTTTTGGAGTTGTTTCATTAACAAAATTGAGGGTTATTAATGTATTGTTTTATAAATGCTAGACGGTAGATATTATATTAATCTAAGGGGATTTCCTTGTTGAAATATTATTGTACGACAACATGGCACAGTTGGTAGAATGCATATCTCCTTTTCTAAGTGTTCCGGGTTCGAGTACTGGCAGGACCATAACTACTATTGTGAAAATAGCTATGCAGATTAATAGGTAGTTTTTATATAATTATTCATGGCCATCACCTATGTTAAAAGATTCTAATACAAAGTTATTTTTGTTTCAGACGTATGGGACTATTGTAGGATGTCTCCTGCACATTAAGTGACTGCGGAGGTTCTGGTAATATCACTTTCACCACCACCCCTAGGACCACACGCGCATTAAAGGGCATTTTTTAGACTACGGATTTGATTGGTGCAACCATATGTGAGATTATTATTTTACGTTAAAAAATTACAAATATTGATGTATAAAATATTATTAATATTATAAGTTGAAAGAACATATAATGAGCAGTTTGCTTAGTAAATCTCTATATTAGAATTGAATAATAATAGGTGAAAAATCTTTTCAAATAGAACCTTAAAGTAATTAAAATGTCCCGAACATTGTGTGAAATAAACAATTTATCTTTTAAATCACCCGCCTCGGTGGCGTAGTTGGCTAACGCGCTAGTCGTGTTGAGCTTGACTGCTGAGGACGGGGAGATCGAGGATCGAATCTCGTTCGGGTGAACTGGGGTGGTTTTCCTAAATGGTTTTCCACTCTCATTCCACGCAAATGCGGGTTCATTTCCTCTAATTCAACCTTCCCAATTCCTAATCCATTAGCATAATTAGTACTTAAAAGCGTATAACTTGAACAGGTAGTAAGACGTGGTGATAAATAAAATTATCTTTTAAATCGGGTAACTGAGGGATAATTTTTAATATTTGATATTCATCCTGTCTAGTCCGAGGACAAAATATAAATAAAATGGTCATTTTGTTTTCAGATATTATTTTGATAGCTTATATGATAGCTTATTTGATTTAAAAAGTGCAAAGAATGATTATTTTAAATTAATTCTGTTTAGAAGAATATAATTTCAAGTGCTTACTTTGACGTAAGTTTGACTTGTGTTTGAATTCAAACTCTTGTGCTTTAGTTCAAATAGGTGCTGGGGATGACGGTCCAAACCGAGGGCAAAACTCGGTCACGATCACAACATCTGCGACACTCTTTCAGCCGGTGGGTGCTTGTCCACCTCCAGGAAGTGGAGGCGTTATGTGACAAGCTGGTGATACTGAAGGTGTTGTCTCCATCTACCCACTTACAAGCCATGTGAAAGTCTCGATCCCAACCCCAACATCCGCAGCCCCCATTCAGCTGGCGGGAGCTTTGCCACCTCCAGGTAGCGGAGGCGTCTTCCCACAAGTTAGTAGTGTAGAGGTGAGGCAGGCGGGAATCACAGCCCCCCCCCCTTCAAGGATTGGATATGGTGGTAGTGGGGCCATCATAAATACTACAGCCGGGTATTTGTGGCCTGGTAGATCAGGTTGGTGTAACATTATTGAATGGTAACTATCTTCGAATCGTCGAGGAGAGATTAAAACAACTGAGGTGTTTTTGTAATAATGGTAGAGAAGTTACCGTATATTTTGGTGCTCCAACACACGATAATGACGCATTAAGCTGGATTTAAGAGAAAATTACTCTTTTGCTCAATCGGCTGGAGTACTATGGTGTCAGCAATGATGATCATGTCAGATTTGAAATATGGTACTCTTCTACCATGAAACACTTCGTACTTTAAACTCCTCGTATTCCTCTGATACTATGGAGTTCCTTAGCTTATTCAACTCCCTCAATCTTATCCATTCCTGCAAAATTCCTTTTTAATCTTGAACCCAGCCTGGCAACCCATTGATTGAAACACACATGTTGAACTTGAAATAATGGTTTATTTTCTTTGATCAACGATCTTGATAAACTACATTCAAGCTATCCTCTTTCTTTGACCTGGTCGATTCCTTGCTCATTGAAAGCGAGTGGTATCAAGAGTGCCCCAGTGATGGACGAGTTCTCCACCACAAAGCTCAGCGCAGATCTAGCGGTGGTATTAGTAACTACCCTCCAGTGCTGCGCCAGAAAACTGTGCAGAAGAAAGAAAGTGGTGGGAACAGCATGGACTCAACGTTGAATCCTGTATACGTCTCAATTATGTGGGTGGATCAGTTAGACGCTCGAACTGTGCTCGATAACGTAAGTCGTGTGTTGCATAATAATATCTAGTTCTTAAGTACAGCACCACTGTACGTTAAACCCAGCCATTTTAAGGATCCTCGTGGGAGTGCACGTTATTGTTATAAGCTATCCCCTGCTAGCTCATATAGCCCTAATTACCAAGGAATAATTATGATTCATAATGGTGACACACTCTGCCCTGCCCGTGGGTTAATTGTCACAAAAGCTATATGTGATAGTAAAAGAAAGGCAGGATGCATTGGTGTGAACACCTTTAAACAAATGAAAATTGGTCTTCCTTTTAAAATCTCAAAATAAAGGAACTCTGCCGTGATTCCTGTGTGAATCTTTTGGAAGGTGGTGGGATCACTAAACTGAAACAATTTCAAACATACCTCTCCAATACAAAATAACAGTGTTCAGGGAGCTTTGGGGAGGGCAGGTCCTATATGAGGGACCTATTCCTCTCGAACATTCCTTTAAGAGCTACCTGGATTTGTATTTTCAAGAAGATAAGCAAAACCAATTTGATGTCATAATATTCTAAAACAGCCGCTTCTAAGT
>JBCFYV010009882.1:3835025-3959466 GCA_039000515.1 Timema cristinae | reverse complement strand
AAATATACAATACCAGTACTTCTACAGTGTTTAAAAGTAAGTGACACACAGACTTGGAAATGCACCTGTAAATGAATTATTAAATATTTTGTGACCAGCTTCTGCGCTCACAATTCTGTAAGATTCACTTTTTCATTAGAATGACTGCAGTCATTTAGATACAAGACATCTATTAACTTGATTTAATTAATAAAAATCAACATGACATGTTTAGGATGTGTCCATATATATCTAACTAAACTCTAAATAACTTAATTAATCTGTTTGAATGTGTAACAAGAAAAAATTGTCAGGGAGAGTATCTCGACTTTGAAACACCATTTTCCATTTTTAATAATATAGTGACCATGATGCAACTTACTAAAAAATGCAATGCTTTAGTTGTTATTAAATGGTATATAGTGTAATCAATGCAGAATTAATAGTTAAAGGAGACGAATTAAATAGTAAGGAAATCCTCTTTTGACTGCTATACAAAATCCGCACAAATCAGTTTTGTTTCTAAATTAAACTATCCCTTCTAAAGTGTTCAAGGGCAGATCCAGTACTTCAGATGGGGGGATGGGGGGGGGGGGTGAGAGCCTGGGCACCCTCACGGAACCAGGCGGAGGATCATTTAACAATATTACCAATTAAAATGTAAAAAAGATGAAATAACTGAAATCGGGTTGTTGAGCTATTGTGTGACAGTAGAACTAGTACTTCGCTTCAGTGGTCATGTGCTTTAAATTAGGTAAGAGTTTTCTTTCTTCCAAAGGTAAACAGTAATTGATTTTGTTTATAATTATTATTATTAATACTAGATAATTTTTTTCATGAGGAGATTGCGCACCTCCTTCCGGATCTGACCCTGAAAGGGTTCTTAAATTAAATATATATATTGGACATACACCCCGATTTTTATATTAAAAAAAGGACATCTGAATTACTTTTTTTTCTAACAAGAATCCTATTTAAAAAAATAAAAATTGCCCCTCAGACGAAATTCCTACAAATTTAAATGTATATAAATAATTTTTTGGTTGAATTGTAACACTGCCTTAAATATTTTATGAATATGTATACTAAAATTATTTATAATAATTTTGTGAGAGTAAGAGAGGCAAGAAAGCTAGTGAGACAGCCACACATTCTGCTTTAATGACCACCACTACCTTTCATAAGCTAAGATACTATTTTGAGAAATCTTGATACAATTTATAAAGAATTTTTCAGATCCAAAAATTTATAAACACTTCAAGTTACCATCTTTTAAACATTACAGTCATCTTAATGGGTAACTTATTGAAATAACACATAAAGATACTACTCTACCATGTCTAGGTTAGATTAAATTTGTTTAAAAAAATCTTTAAAAATTATATGCCATGAACATAGCTATAGTTATAACACAATGGCAGTAGTTAAATAAATATTAACTTTTTTTGGGCTGTCAACATTGAAAAAACGTAACTATATTTTTATGCTTAGATCGGAATTGACACTTTAAATCAAACGTGGCATTTAGCTTCACTTTTGAATGTTTTAAAATAGTTTTAGTAAATGTTGCAACTGTCTTATAATCAATGTCCTTCGTACAGTTTATTTTAGATGTATCTAAATAGTAATACAATAGAAAGTAGACTTAAGCCTTTTCTTATATACGACCCAACCATTATTATTGAGAACAGAGGTTATATATTTGTGCAGAAAAAATGTATTCATTATATTGTTTTATCAGTCATAGTTTATATCTTGATTGGATATAAACCTTTGAAATTTAAAATAATATATGTTTTGTTCACAAAGGCTTATTTGAAATACATCAGGTATATATTATGTATCATATAATTGTATTTCTCTTTTATATAAGTGATATAACGTGTTATATCCAGGTGCATTGCGCTGGGGGAGAGGGTGTTGGGGGTGTCACCCCTCCAATGTTGGTTTAAAGCCTGGAATCTGTGAATTTTGTGAGATTTGAGGTCTTGAGTTGGGCAATTCTAGGATTACTCTCTACCCCATTAATTTATATTATGGAAGTCCTTAACCACATATTTTTACAGACAAATTTAAAATTTCCCAAATGTTGATCCCTACTCTACAAAAAAATCCCAACTTCAAAAATCATCTAATATTGAAAGGAGATTCCTTATGTAGTAAATTTTAGAAATCTTAGTTAATCAAGTAGCCTAATATTACCGTTATCAGTAGGCAGATACAACGGTCGGTGAGTGTATACCTAATGGGGTATGGAAACGAATCATAAGGGAACATGAGCTGCCCATTAGGGAAATTTCACTCAGCAAACCATGTTTCGTTTATAGTTTTGGATTTTTAGTTGTGACTTTCGTGGCTGCTAGACTGTCACAGTTTTATTACTCAAATTATCATATTGTACAGACAATGCCTTAATTAGGGCTTTATTAAAATTTTCAGGCAAAAATGCAGGTAATGTTACGCATCATTTTATTGTTTTCATATTGAGAACTCTGACTAAGATGGAATGAGGACATTGAGGTTAGTGTTAGTGTTTGACTTCTGAAATACACACTAATTTTTCTAGCAAGTATCCATACTAGTTTGAATAGATCTGAGGTATCTTAATTCAATTTTTATTAAAATGGCTTTTATGAAAGCAATTTAGGCTCAAAGCAACAATGAAGAAAGAGGGGTAACTTAGAGCTATGTTACATTGTTACAGCTATTATAATTTTTAATTTGATTAAGTAGGCTACACTAAACAAAAACACAGTTTTTTATTCCCCCATAACTTTTTAAATTTGGGGTGCATTTTTAAATTTCTTACTTGGTGTTCGATTTGCATGAAATTCCGTATAGCCATGTTTAGAATGCTGGTTTCGAATTTGTAATCAGTTATTGCATAAAATGTCAGGGGATGCCCCTTCACCCTCACGCACTAAATTACAATATGTTTTGAATAGTTTATAGGCGTACCAGTATTAACATTTTAGGGCAACTTCCATGATGCTATGAATAAGGACATTGGTAGACAGACATCAAAATACTGTAGGAATATTGATAAATTCAATTTTTTATTGTTTTATTTTACAGCTGAAATAAAAAATAAATAAACATGGTCAAGTTGCTAATTTGTTGATAAAATGACGAGCGAGTTCTACAGTTCATGGAGCTTACTAGTTAAATATTGCGTTCAAGTGTATTATAAAAACAATCAGTGGTTTCCAACCTGGCGTATTTTGAGTGGTTCACAATATTGAGTATTTAGCTCTATATTTACTTTTTCAAGGATTTTAAAGATTATAGGAAGATGCGAGATTCTAATAGAAACGTAAGTGGTTAAAATGGTAAAAATTACCAAATTACTGCTTATGTTCATTCTGACTAATCCATTCTGATAGATTCTTGCTGACTTGGTTTATTGTGGCAGCCTTGTAATGCTGCTATATTAGATTATATAATATGATAATAGATTTTAATTTGAAGTAAAAGAGTATGTGTCTTATTTATTCACAGCTACCGTAGGCTAAGGTTACATGGTCCACAGGTATAGCAACTAAAATAATCAGAAAAAGGTTTTTTTTTTACAGTAAAACTAAAACAGACAAACACACGTCAGTAAGTTGCCTACAAATTTTCTACTTTTAGGAAAAATAGACATTTGTAAATTATGACTTAAATCAGTATTGAGATTTATGTTAACTGTAATATTATGTACTGACTGTCTAACTTTGTATGCCTGATAGTTTTAAGCTTTAGGTAATGTTTTCAATTTGATCACTTGAGTTTTTTTCGAACCAAAACTTTATAGTTTTCCTACAAACAATGATTGTGAGTGTAAAAGCAAATAACACTTGTAGCTTTAAAAATCCAAGATTAACAAATAAATTTAAAAATACAGTTGCCTAAAACTTCGATTCAAGGCTTGATTATCACCCCAAATTTTAAAAAAATTCTGGGAGCCTCCTCCCCCGTTTCCCCTCTCTCACTGTTCTCAACGTTGCCCTTGTACTTTCCTTTGCCACTTGGAAATTTTTCTAATTTGGAGAACTTATATTTTTCAAAGCTCAGGATTTTAATTCTTTTTTCATATGATTGTTTATGTCATTTTATTTATATTCAAACTTTCAACCTTATCTCCACAGGATATATAATCACGATTTGTATGTACTGGTATTAGAGTGTACTATAAATATCAACAAAAGTAACTTTGAATGAACACATTTTTAGAAAATTATGTTTAATACAGTTTATAGAAAAATTACGAAAATAATGGTTTTTAAACATATATGTATGGTTTTAAAACCATCAATATCTTTATTTTAAATGAAAAAATTGTTTTAATAAAGATGTGCTCAAAAATTATCCCAGTTGAGGATACTCAATGTTGGGGCACTAAGTGGGAGAACACTGAGACCCACGCACACGTTTAGAAATCCCGGATATTTAAGAAGTGGTTTGATATTTTTAAACATAGTTTTCAACAAAATTCTGGCAAACATTATAAGAAGGTTTCTCTGACTGGCTAGAAAGCTTGAATTTAGAATTTAAAGTTAAAAAAGAAAGAATCTTTACGTGTAAATGCGTACTTCTAAGATTAAAGCAAATAGTTTGACACCTCTATCTAGCCTTCCTCTATCAAAAAAAGTCATATTTTGATAGGGTCACAAATTGTGAAATTGTTTTAAACGATTATATATTATATAAGATCACGATTTTTTTTAAACCTTAGAATTAAAATCTAAACTTTTTAACTGGTCAGAACTTTGGCCCTCATTTTGGTGAAAACAATATTAAAGAATATCTAACCACTTCTTAAATAAATTTGTATTTCTAAACGTCTGCAATTCTTCTCAGTGCTCCTTAATAAATAATTGCAGTTGACAGCCAGTTCCTTGGTTTAAGAAAAAAAAGGTCCATTGTGTTTCAAGTTTTCTTTGTAATGTGCAGTCAGAGTAAACTTATTTGTGTGGCAGGATTACCCTTACTGACTTGGGGGTGGGGGTTAGAAATGGGGGCGGGCGCTACCTGAAGTTTTCTAGGTGACCGCCAGCCGACAGGAGCTCATATTTTGTATCTGCCTTCTAATACATACGAGTTTAAAGTGAGTAGTTTAAAAAAATGCTCACTTGATTGCGCGGTAGTCACTGGGGGTCGCACCTAGCGATTTTGCAGCAATTTTGTCAAGTTTCAACTATGAAATAAGATATGTTCCCTCAAGGAAAAATTGTGCTGATTATTTGTCTCGAAGCATCAGTAAGGATGATCCACCACAAGATCTTATAGTGAACTTTGTTAACTATGCAGATGACAGCGAATATTTGAATAAAAAACTGGTTGCTTCAGAGAGTGCAAAAGTTAAAATCTTGAGTAAAGTGATAAAGTTAATTCAAATAGGGTGGCCTAAATTGGTGGATAGGGAGCTTAAGTCATTTCAGTCAGTATCTAGTGAATTATATCAAGAATGCCTTTTCCGAGGACACAGAATGGTAATTCCTGTAGCTTTACGAAATAAGGTCTTGGAAGAAATGTATAGGCCACATTTTGGAAGAGTTAAAACCAAACTTATGGCCAAAAATTACTTTTGGTGGCCAAGACTTGGCAAAGAAATTGATAATTTGGTTTTAAGCTGTGGTCTATGCCAGAAAGTACAAGGTTCCCCTGACAGGTGTGAGCTTATTCGATGGCCATGGCCAGAAAAACCTTAGAGCCGTATACACTTGGATTTTTTGGGGCCCATAAATGGGAAAACCTATTTGATGATAATCGACGCTCATTATAAGTGGCCAGAAATTTGCCAAATGCTGTCAGTAACCACAACAACCACAATTTGAGCCCTGATGGTTTTATTTGCTCGATTTAGACTACCAGAACTTATTGTATCAGATAATGGCAGTCAACTTGTTCGTTCAAAAGAATACACTGATTTTTGTGACTTACATGGCATAAAATATCGAGCAGGTGCACCACATTTCCCACAAACCAATGGCCCAGCGGAAAATGGTGTTGGTCAGCTTAAACGAGCCATCAAGAGGGCCATTCTTGCGGGAAAAGATGTTAATATGGCCTTGACAGAGTTTATAATGTATTATAGGAACACCTCTCTGTTAACCACCGGGGTTGCCCCAGCAATGTTGATGATGGGTAGAGCTTTGCGAAAACCATTGGATGTCATAAACAATAGAACGGATGGTCAAAACAATCAAAGTATGGAGGGAATAAGGGCCCAAGTATCCTTTAAGCAAGGAATACAGCGAAGATATTCTGGAAGAAGGAAAATCATTTTGAATGTAAATGAAAGTGTTTTGGTCAAAGTTTTTAAACAAAACAAAGTTGTTTGGGAAAATGCTATAATTCATAAGAGGTTGGGTGAAAGACTATACTTAGTTAAGTTAGGCTCAGGAGCTGTAGTGAAACGTCATTTGAGCCAAATGACTGTGGCATTACCTTGTAGCAGTCAGAATATATCATCCCCCAAGGAGTCCCGTTGGGCCATGCCATACCCGCCTGATTCTCCTATTCATAGGGTGGAACAGGACGTCGGTACAGAGGATCACTCGGTATTGCACACACCCAGCCCCATCATTGGTGATGCGCCGAGTCAAGACATGCAGTGGGAATCCTCAGGGACATTAGAAGGTGCACATCAATCAAATTCAGAATACAGGGAGGATACAAGAGCAAGACAACAGGAGACTGCGGAAGAAGAACCACGACGGACCATTCGACCACCCAGAAGGCTCACATACTCACCGTTCTAAGGGAAGACAGAAAGGGGGAGATATTGGAATGTTCAGTGATTGGACCTTAACCTCAATACCTTGAACAGTGCTGTGATATCTGTAATCCATGACATGTTAAACATATGTTGATGATCATTGTGTTTGGAGCAGTAAACTAGGAAGTTGTGTTTAAATGTAATGATTTATTGATATCATGTAAAATAAATAGTTAACAGACTATGCTGTGAGAACATACAAAACTAAACTAATTTAGAAACATTGCAATTTCTCTTCCTAATGTTATTTTAAAATAAATTAGGATGTCATATAATGGACCTAAACACATTTTAGAATAGTCTATAGCTATTTGTAAGAAAAATAATTTGAAATCAAGATGTTTATCATGTTATATTTTCTAGCAAAGGTTTAGTAAAATGATTCTATGCCAACCAATATCTTGATTTAACATTGGTGTGATGCTGGAGTAGAAATTTTTAAGATCAAACACTAATATCAAAAACACATTTTTATATCTTGCTTCCAATCCTGCAGCTCATTTAAGGATTACATATTCTTCAATGAGTTGTTTATAAATTAGGCCCTATGGGTTGAATAAAGGCCTATAAACATTTTCAAGTTCAATGTATAAACCAGTAGCGAGGCGTCAGGGTAGGCAGGGTAAGCTCAGCCATCACAAAATGTTTTCAAATAGGATAGAAAATGTCCCTTTAGTAAAGGGATGTTTTCTTTTCTTTGGTCTTTACATAAAACAAATGTAAAATTAAAATTGTTTTTTAAAAAAAAAAGGGTACCGACATGGAAACAAATGTGTCAGTTTGATCATATCAGGCTGTTCCTCCTAACGCATCTAGAGACTAGGGCATAAGGGCAGCAACGAAGGTAATTAGTGTACAGCACTTCTCATAGCCAGTGAAAGTTGAGTGAAGAAAGCCCACCAAGGGACAGAGGTAAAGTGTCGGAAGAATCCAATGCGCAAAAATGTGACGTAATCTTCTTTCTGTCTTCTTTAGTAGACGTAGTCACACACACACATTTAAACACAAATAGAGTAATAGTTCAGCATTATTGCCTTTATCATAAAATAGAGGGAAGTACAGAAAAAAACACTAACCTACTCCATTTTTAAATAGAATAAATTGTTAAAAAAGAAGAAAGGAAGATGTAACATTTGTGTATTGGATTCTTCACACATTTTTTTCTCTTTCCTTAGGTGGGTTTTCTTCACTCAATTTTCACCTAGTTTATCTTTCTTTATTTTTTCAATTTACATTATAATAATTATTTAGCCATTATGCCTCCTCATTGTCAAACAATATAATATATCAGTTATTTTTTAGCATTGTATCTTAATACCCATTCGGGTTGTACTCTTGTGTACTATTTACGCTACTGGGCTAGTGAGGAGTGAGGTGTAATTTAGAAAAAGTGAACCCCAATTTGTGTCAAGAGAGAAAGTGGGAAACCATTAAGGAAAAACCACCATAAATGCACCCGAATGGGATTGAACCTTGATCTCCCCATCCTCAACAATTGTTTATAACACGAGACTAGCACATTCGACCAAATGGTACCGTAGAGAAAAAAAATGGGAGACGCTTTAGAAATCAACAATCATTCTTTTGATTTAGTTGACTTTTTGTTACTGTAAATAAAGCTAGTGAGGCTTTGTCTTTTGAACAAAAAGTGCACCCGTCAAATGGGGTGAATAGAAACAGTGAGGTGAATAGCAACAAAACTTTGAAATTTTTTCGAAAGCAACTGACAGAGAGACCAACAAAACAACAGCATGCGTCTTTGTTTTCTGAAGTTTGTCATCCAACATTTAGTTAAGGAAATCTTGTTTAGTTATGGTGGCAACACTGTCAGTTTATGCATTAGTCTTCCCAAGTTGAGATAACATTTGTCTGTGTTTTGGTGCTCAAAAAACTTCTGTTATAAGTACCAAACTATTAGGCATAATTCAGCAAAAACATATGTTAATTGAAACAAAAGGTATTGTAGCAATTAATTTATGTGTAACTAGTTCACATTTTTAATACATTTATTGCAATGATTTTTTTTACTGCAACCACACGGTTTGGAATGTGTGGGGGGAATAGAAATACAGTGTTTCTATTGACCCTACCACTTTTATTTACAATTATTTTTTATTTTTATTCTAGATTTGAATGTTACTATGCCTCGCAAGTACAAGCCAAACCCTGGAAATGGAAATCACTATAAAAACCACTCAGAAGAGAAAGTTAAGATGGCTGTTGTAGACCTTATAGGAGGGCTAAGTGTGAGAAAAGCTGCGGATAAACATGATATTCATTAAAGCGTGCTATATAGACATTGAAAACGAGAAGACCAAGTGAAAAACTATGGTGGACAGACTGCCTTAACTTCATTAGAGGAAAGGCTTCTTGTAGATCGACTACAAATATGTGGAGAGTGGGGTTACACCATTGATTCATTTACATTGAGGATCATAGTTAAGGAATTTTTAGATCATCAGGGAAAGACTGTTAAACAATTTAAGGACAATATGCCCGCTCGAGATTTTGTCTACGCCTTTATGCAACGCTATAAAAATGCTCTATCAATGAGAATGTGCCAAAACATAAAAAGAAGCAGAGCTGCAATAACTCCAGAAGTTATTAACGCATATTTCGACAGAATTGAAGAGGAGCTCAAAGACGTCCCGCCATCAAAAATAATAAACTATGACGAGACAAATCTATGCGATGATCCCGGGAGGCGTAAAGTTATCACACGAAGAGGAAGTAAGTACCTAGAGCGGGTTATGAACTCAACAAAAGCGTCCACTTCCATGATGTTTGCTGCTGCAGGAGACGGGACTATATTGACTCCTTACGTTGTATACAAGGCACAACACTTATACCAGAGATGGAGGGAGGGTGGCCCCAAAAATTCCCAATATAAAAGAACCAAGTCCGGTTGGTGTGACTCCTACTGTTTCGAGGATTTGGTAGAAACTGTAGCTCTCCCTTATTTAAGAAAGCTTGATGGGAAAACGTTTCTAATAGGAGACAATTTGGCATCCCATCTATCACTGGAAACAATAAAAATGTGCTCAGAAAGCAAAGTTATTCTTATATTTTTACTGAGCAATTCGACTCACTTGACGCAGCCATTGAACGTTGCATCTTTCCGTCAGATGAAAATTATCTGGCGTCGAATTATTGAAGAGTGGAAAAAAGGACCAGGCAGAACTGAGCCAACTATCCCAAAAGACAAGTTTCCTGGTCTTCTGAAGAATCTGTGTGACGGGCTGAAGGAGGGAAATGTCATTGCTGGTTTCAAGAAATCCGTAATAGTGACTCTCTGTAGAGATCAAGTATTGAGGGTGCTGTCTCACACCAATAAATCCAAGGAAACCAATGAACAAGTATCAACGGCTGAAACAATCGATAACAGCTTCAAAGAGCTTCTCAAAAGCATGAGACATGAGGACTTGCCCAAACCTAGAAAGAAAAGAACAAAAATGGACGTCATTCCTGGTAAAAGCGTGGGTTTAACTGATGTTAACATCGAAGACTCTACAGACCCAATAAACCAGGACCCTGAACATTCTTTATCCATTACGCATCAAAAATCCCTCGACATGAGTTCCCACTGAAAGCCGGTCGATAATTTCCTTGCAATATGGGTCTTCCTGTTGGTGTTGAACCAAGGAAATGAAGGACTCAGGGATGGAACTAATAACGTTGAGAGCAGGAGGCTCGGGCATAGACAGAATAGGATATACACCTTCATTGATCCGAGAAAGAGCATCCGCGACTACATTTTCCTTGCCAGAAATGTGCACAGTTTTTTATTTTTTTTATTTTCCACAGTTATTCTAGGGCTTTATTTTTCTATACTACAGGCATTTGAATATATTGGAAAAAATAATTATATATATATATATATATATATATATATATATGTATGCACTTAGTCTGACTATACGTCTAGGCTATACACATTTAATTACAATAATAGGACGAGGAAGGTAGAATTTAGATTAAATGTACGCATTGGAGAGAGAGAGAGATGTGAACCATTTAGGAAAAAAACTTTTCTTCGTACACACAGTTTGTATTTAACTATCCGAGCTTGACGTTGCACCGCGGGGGTTCATTGTGGAGGGGTTCTTTTAGGTTAGTTTGGTTCAAGAACACCAATCCAGGTAGTTCCCGGGGTGCACAACAAGGCGAGTAAATACAAACGATGAGAACAAGAGAAGGTTGGAGTTAATGCAATTTAATGATATAATATACAAGATCAAAGGACATATAAGCATATTGCACTAAATCTCAGCAAGTACTTTGTCATATATAAATTCACTACGATAAGTGGCAGCGTTGCTTGAGCCTAGGCCAACTGGGGGCGTGAAGCGCCGAGATAACAACGCAGACTACAAAGCTACGTAATAAACACTACTATCAACTAGGTAAGTTGGCCGCGTAGGCAAGGTTAGTTCGTACATCAGGCAAGTTCTAGTTCTGTTATATTAGAGAGCCATGCACAACAGCTACTACCCTTACACAGGGTAAAAACAACGTACTTGGATATATAACACATACGGGATAGTCCAGTAAGGGACGCGTCCCACTGGTTGAGCACCTGAAGGGTGACCAGTACAACCTTTCTTAGATAAGAAACTAATGACAGCCGCAGCCGCGCCAGAGGGGCAAAGGCGGCTCACGTCCAGTGTACTCTTAAAGAGTGTTACAAAGTTAAATCTAAGAATCAACCACGGGCCAATCATGGATAAAACATGCGACCCACTGGTTAACTACCCAACTCAAATATAGGCCATGACATGTGAACCCAATTAGGCCTGAATCTCCGGCCTCCATATAACAAGAACAATCGCCTGCCCTGGCAAGCTACCATAATATGGCACCTATGGTCACATAGTACGTGCCGTGGGATTAATCATCCCAACGTGAGCCTGGCCATTAAGGACCAGTCTCTAGGGCGCGAGAGGCGCACTACACCGCAAGTGTTTAAGTACCCTGCTTTCCTAATAAGGAGAGTCTGCTCTCAGCATATTCTATATAACTAGTCACACTATGATATCATAACCGCGTTTCAGAATAGACACTTAATATTCCTCATCTCTATCTCTTACGATTAATTAAAACTATCTATCCTGCGAGGACATTGACTAAACCTAACAGTTGAGTTTTAAACTAGGAGTTTACTCGTGAGATCAAGCCCTTGAATTAGGTTGGCCCTGCGACTTCCTCCTGTCCAAGGGACCCATTTCCCTTGACCGCAGGTCCGATGTAGATTATGTAGTTTACGTAGACCAGATGCAAACGCGTGGCCTGTTAGCGTGGTGGAAGTTTCCCAATCGTCTTCTGACGTGAGTAGAAGGTGAAATAAGAGTTCTGAGCCACTTTCTCCCATAAGGTTTAACAATGATCCTCACCGCACCCCGTGAAGTGATCCTCACCGCACCTCGTGAAGTGATCCTCACCGCACCCCGTGTAAGGAGAATTACTTTCTCTTTACACCGCACCCCGTGAAGTGATCCTCACCGCACCCCGTGTATGGAGAATTACTTTCTCCTGGATGTTCGATGTTAGTATCTCCTGGTGTGAGTCTTGGGACCGCAGTCACTCAGATTTTTGATGTTTGGATGTGTGGGAATGGTGGTGTTGTGTAGTTGGTTAAATAGAGCGACCATGGTGACTAGATAACTTTGCTATGTAGTTTATTCCTTCGGGTCACGGAACGATGGAGCATGAGGAATAAATGTGAGATAAATATTGTTGGTGGGTAGATACATTTAATTTACAATATCCGTCCCACTCTTGGCTATATATTTCTTATCGTGTCTGAAATTATGTTTTTGGTAGCTTAGCTCAGGCTTTCTCAGTCCCACGTCCCAGTGTAAGGAGGGTTACTTTCTCCCTGTAGACGCTTGGTGAGGTGATTCAACCTGTGGGTTCCTTTCCCCAAGTGTTGATTACGTCCTCCCTTACAACCCCTCCCCCCCCCTCGTGGTGTAGTCTAGCACGACCACCTGGCCCACTACGTCACACCTGTGCTTTTTACCGTTATTCCGCCCCCTGCTCCCGCCCCCACCCCGCCCCCCACCCCTGACATACTTTCCCCCTTCCCTAGAGCCAACAAACCCTGGACATGTTGGTTCTTGCTGATTAATTATCGTTAATTGATTATTGTTAATTGATTAATTGGTAGGATAGCATGTTGGTTCTTGCTGATTAATTATTGTTAATTAATTATTGTTAATAGATTATTGTTAATTAATTAATTGGTAGGATAGAAGCGTTGGAGTTATTATTGGTAGGATAGGGGTGTTGTAGTTTTTTTATTTATTGCTGGCATACGCCGGACATGTTGGTTGTTAATTAATTAATTGGTAGGGAGTTTTAGGGCGTTGTAGCATGCATGTATCAGGGGGTACGTGAGACACTGGTTGAGATCCTTCTCTAACAGCTGGCGGATGCACACTGTGAGCCCTCGCCCGGACATGTTGGTTCTTGCTGATTAATTATTAATGATTGTTAGGCGTGGAACCATAGAGCCACACGGGCCTCGCGCTCCACGACTTTCTCCCCAGGCTGACCGAAGGAAAATGACACAAGCATCTCCGGCAGGGGCTCACTGCCTTCTGATGACCAACTCAGCCTTTCACTTTTCCCTCCCCGCCCCTCCCCCCCAGAGCCGGGGTTATTCATCCTGGTTTTCTTCCTCCCCCGGTCATTACCTTCTGGGGGTGACGTACCGAGCAATAACCTCCACTCACCTTGAGGAGTCATTGTGTTTCTCAAAATAGACACCTGCAAGACAGCTCGGAAAACTCCCGTTAAACGGCAGTTTCGCTTTTACATCCCATGAAAGTGGACATGTTTTGGCCCAATAGCTCTCTCACACACACATCCAACTTGTTGGTACGTGGAGGGAGGCTCCCTCGCCCAAGTCAGCTCTCTCACACACATCCAACTTGTTGGAGGGAGAGTGGAAAATCATCCTCGAATCACTAACGCCCTCCTCAAAAAAATAGTTGTGGGTACGGGGCTCAACTCTCTATACTGCGGGGGGAGGGGGGGTGCTTTTCACGGGTGGTGAATTTACTGTTCTATAGCTAAGTTAGTTTGTAAGTCGTGTGCTGATATAATCTGCGTGTCTAGATTGGATTCGAACCAGAGACCATCAAATTACTACGCGCCTTACCAACGGCACGATTAGTTAGTTACCCCTTAATAGGCGATAACACCGCACAACTTCAACGGACTCAATGTTAATAAGTCTCTCGCCCTCTGCAAGAGCGGACTAAGTACAAATAAATTAAATGGCTAATCCTCTGTAATTGTATCTGTATAACGAATATGAAAACGGGTATTTAGCTTAACATTGCACGTAACATAAAGAATGACGACATGGTTTAAGGCGTTACTATAGCAAGACTATACTACTAAATATGGGAAGAAGTCGGAGTTTTAAGTGTTGCTATATTAATTACTCTAATAGATCAGCTGCGAGCTTGTTCATTCTGTGCGCGACCACTTTTGCACCATCATTTGCTATTCATTCAACGGTAAAGTGTACCTGTATATGCCAATTTGAATAGGAATAGCCTTATCTTAAAAATAGATTATTATTATTATTATTATTATTATTATTATTAGCACCACGTCTTACTACGCATTCGGGTTACACACACTTACGTTAATGTGTAATGGTAGGGTGCTTGTGAGATGAAATGAAGGACCTACAGTTTAACGTGGAATCCGAACCACGGTGGAGGCTTAGCATTCCCCACATTCACAAGATGTCTTGTCAGAAGTACTTTTAAGAGGACAGCCTCAATCCACCCAACATTTGCAAGAGTGAGAAAAAAAGTCCATGTGGTACCCCACAGTTGCCCGAACAGAGCATTTCAGTTTAGCATCGCTAGTAGCTGAAAGTTATGGGTTCAAATCTAACCCACGTGGACAGAGGGGGTGTTCCTGTATAGTCCAATTTTAATAGGAATAGCCTCATCTTAGACATAGAAAAGTTATGATATCTACTCTCACATATTTATACGGTGTAATAATAAAGCAGGTTTCGTTCGTCCATTTTGCACCACCGTTTGCTAAACCAAACTTATTCAATCGGCGCCATGGCAGTACATGCAACCAGTGGTGTACCGCAATTGCTATTCATTCTGCGCCAAAGTGTACCCCACAGTTGACCGAACAGAGCATTTCAGTTTAGCATCGCTAGTAGCTGAAAGTTCTGGGTTCAAATCTAACCCACGTGACCAGAGGGGGTGTTCCTGTATAGTCCAATTTTAATAGGAATAGCCTCATCTTAGACATAGAAAAGTTATGATATCTACTCTCACATATTTATACGGTGTAATAATAAAGCAGGTTGCATTTGTCCATTTTGCACACGTAGAAACATATAAAATATATAAATTTATAGTTATTGAAATAAAACTATAATCCCGTGAAAGTGGACATTGGGAGTGTAGAAAAGCACCCTAGTAATTAAGTGGACGTGTTCCAATTACAACGCTCAATTGGCCCTGTTAAAACTGACTACCCGTAGAAACATATAAAATATATAAATTTATAGTTATTGAAATAAAACTATAATCTTAAAGATAGAAAAGTTACCATCACACATAATGTTGATTCATTTAATATTCTTATATTATTGGTGTACTTAATTAATGCGGATAGGCTATATGTTTAGTAAGACGTGATTCAAAGAAAATAATAATGTTTGAGTACTTTTAAGAGGACAGCCTCAATGCACCCAACATTTGCGAGAGTCCATGTGGTACCAGCGTTTGCTACCCATTCGTATTCAGTTAACCTCGCTCGTAGCTGAAAGTTCCGGGTTCAAATCTCACCCACGTGGACAAAGGGGGTGTTCTTGTATAGACCAATTTTAATAGGAATAGCCTTGTTCGCAACTATATTATAACGAAATATATCCCTATGAAAGTTTAAGCCCACACCTCAATGCATCCAACATTTGCGAGAGTGAGAAAAAAAAAGTACCTTCAGATACACTGAGGGAGGGTAGGTTTGAGCGACGCCCGTTTGCACCACCGTGCTTGTTCGTTCTGTGCGTGCTATCATTTGCAGTTGTCTGAACGGAGCGCCGAGAGACGCGTCCAGCAACGTCGATATGTCGGAGCAGTCTGACGAGTTAACGGGACTTACAGCTGGTCTTATGGACAGATTTTTATAGCGCATGCGCAGAGACATATTAGAGTATTAGGTCATTACAGATGGCAGGCTCTTTGAAGAGGGTATAAATAGAACCCGTTCATTACATTTGGTCATTTCAGTCAGGTGATCTGCAGTACAAATAATTCTAGGGTAGAAAGCAAATAAAAGTTCTGCCTGAATACTCACTATTTAACATATTCATACGTCTCAAGTCATGTGATATACAGCATATACTTTAAACAGGCAGAATCCCCTATTCATACGTCAAGTACTCACAGTCGGCAAAGACCTAAATAATATTGCGCTTGTAAATTAATTGTTGATTGTCAATAAAAAAAACTAATAAGTATATGTTGTTAATATTTAAGCTAAGGTGACGAGTTCACACATGGTATTCAATATCTTATGATAGTGTACCCGCATTTGCGTGGAGCGAGAGTTTGAAATAGCCTAGAATATATTCAGCCTTTGGCGATGGCAATTATTGAACCCCTAACTCCGCTACCAGGCACGGTTTCGATTTCAACCGCTTCCCCCGCTGATCCTGACAATCACCTAAATAATATTGCTGCTTGTTAGGTAGGGTGACAAGTTCTCACACGTAATCTAACCCATATGGTATTCTGGAGGGAGAGTTGGAAAAATAGCCTCAGCTTGATAGGCCAGTGTTCGAACTCCAACCTATCTAGTTTAAAAAAAAAATTGTCATCAGCTAGCTATATGCACGCCTATAAGGTGTCTAGTTCACCTATAAAAAAGCATAAGCCATGCGTTATTCGGAAATAGCCTCAGTGTTTGAAGTCAAACCAATGATGATCCCCGCTTAGTAGGTATGAGGACGGAAAATGTACCCGCATTTTCACGAAGTGTGGGGAAAAAAAACACCTTTGGTCTACGTTTGCGGTGGGCCGACACCTAGAATGGTTATGTACCAGAACGGGAATCAAACCCGCGACCTCCCTGGCATTGGCAGTGACGCCTTAGACTACGCTACTAATAATACTTTCTACGTATGTCAGACATTATTGTGACGTGACAAATAATCATAGTCACATGCTCCTCTCAGAACTGTTGATTGCACCATTTGTTCACACCGTATTCTCGAGGGAGAGGTGGAAAATAACCTCAACTTGATAGGCCAGTGTTCGAACTCCAACCTATCTAGTTTTTAAAATTTGTCATCAGCTATCTATCTATAGGGCTATAAGGTGTCTAGTTCACCTAAACACATGCATGATAAGTCACAATATCTTGTGATAGCGTACCCGCATCTGCATGGAGGGATAGTTGGTGTTCAAACAATCATAAAGGGGAGTGCCCTGCTTAGGTACTGTGAAACTTTTCGGAGATGGCAACATTTTTACCCATAATGTTTGAGACGGAGCAGGAGAGAAAGACAGGGAGTTTCTAATATTTATAATAAACTGTATGTAAAAAGCGAAAAACCCTGTCACAGCACTCCCGAGCACCTGGACTAAGCGTCAGACTCACCTATTATGGTTTGTTAGGGGGGTGGAGAGGTCAGGGCTTGAAATCCGGTCGGACGCACTGGGGTTTATTTTTAGCTTCACTCATAATGTTGATTCATTTAATTAATGCGGATAGGCTAGATGGTTAGTAAGACGTGATTCAAAGACTTACATACGGCCTTGCAGGCAACGACCGCCTCAATGCACCCAACATTTGCAAGAGTGAGAAAAAAGCCCATGTGGTACCCGCGTTTGCTATTCATTCATATTCAGGTTATATAAACACCGTGATTTTTCCTAGATATTTTACTTATAAATTTATGTAAAAGTTATTATTTATGTTATCAAAATATATATATAGTCACCATGATTCTTTTCTCTGGGTATTTAACTTAGGAACATATGTAAAGGTTATACATTATTTAATAAAATGTACTCGTCGTGATTGTTCCTTATGATATTTAAAATAAATTCAAGTGTATTCAAGCACAAGTAACGAAACGGGGCTCGTCTGGTATGGTTAATTGACGAGATTGGAGTTCGAACACTATCCTATTAAACTGAGAATATTTCCAACTCTCCCTCCATACAAAGGCGTAATATTGTTTAAGGATAGTAGGAAACCACCCTAATATTTTCCACGTATCTGACCGCTCGTGATGATTAAAAGTAGATTTAATAGGAATAACATGCGTTACTATTTGTTTGCATCCTGTACGGACTAACACAAAACATTGAGAAATTATAAGTACCAATTTTCCTCACTAGATGGCACCAAATGAAAGTTATTAATAAATGAATATAAATTTGAAATATCATAATAATTTACCCGTAAATAACAAAATATTGAAGGATTCATACAGTCACACATGTGTTACTTGTACGCTATTTACCATATTTATTGATTTTATTTCTAGGTACACCATTTGGAGGTGAAATAATTGCGCACACATGTATTGTTACTCACAGACAAATATTGTTTATAATTCGATATAAGGACTTTATCGTTTTACGTGCTTTATGAAGGATTTCAGTAAATCCACGCATTTTCTTTTGTAAAATTTGCCTTTCACGTCTAGAGAAGTGATAGTGAATAAGTCAACTATCATTAAGATTTTATCTACTTATTCTCATAGAGCACGCTCTATAGTCAATATTTGATCTGTTGATTTTCATACAACACACTTGGTTAAAATGGTTTTCCTATGTAAGAACTGTTCAACATCTTTTACCAAGCTCACCAACCTGACACGTCATATGCGTTTACAACACGGGACTGGACTTAGAAAATGTGATGAGTGTGGACAAGTTTTTAGTCGGAGTGACAACTTACAGAGGCATGTTTCCTCACATAATCGGGAGATTAAATCATTCGAGTGTGATAAAGGCAGTCGAATATCTATTGAGAATCTCGATAATGATGAAGATTATGACCCTTGCAGTTTTTCAGAAGCTTTGAATGGGTCAGTCAAAATCATCAAGCTCTCTCCCTCGAAAGACTCGCTATTTTTACCCTTTATTAACGAAGTTAAAAAAGAAGTTGGAAACAACGCTTGTCCAACAACTTAAAGTAATGGGTAATCTTAAATGGTATACATCTGCCTGTATAGAGTACTCTCGTGTTGGTGAGGAGGGAGATGAAACAATCACCCCTTACTTTCGCAGTAAGTGTATCGTCATCTAAGTCCTGATGAATTAAAATCACAGATTAAGGATGCATGCACTTACATGATTGAAGCAGCTTCTTTTTTCCACCACAAAGGAAGTGGTTGGGTTGAGGACCTTGTGAAATACTTAGAGCTTAAACTAGCTAAATATGTTCCTTTGGCTGCTTCCAGTTATATCCCATTACCGCAAGAGTTGATAAATAAGTATGCTCTAATTAATATAAGAAATGCGGATAGTAAATGTTTTCTTTGGTCTGTGCTAGCATTTCTATACCCAGCTGACATGCACGCTAAGCGAGTGAGTAAGTATATATCATTGGAAAGTAAACTAAATATGGAGGGTATTTAATATCCTGTGCAAATACCACAAATAACCAAGTTTGAAAAAACAAAATAATGTATCTATTAATGTGTACGGTTACCAAGGGGAAATATTCCTTTTAAGAATAACTAAGGTTAGTCGTGACAATCACGTGGATTTGCTGTTTCTTTCCAATGTGGATGGAGGACATTATTGTCTTATCAAGAACTTGAGCAGATTGCTAATCTCACTGACCAGATACAATGGTGAATCATACTATTGCAAATATTGTTTGCATAGATTTTCCAAGGAAAATCTCAGGAATGAGCATAGTGAGAGGTGTGCTGATTTCGATGCTCAGAAGATACAGATGCCTAAGGAAGAGGATAAAATATTGAAATTTTCAACATATAAACATATGCTAAAAATCCCGTATGTGATCAATGCAGATTTTGAGTGTTTAAACATTAAAATATCAGGGTGTGCACCTAACCCTGATCACTCATCAACTACTAAAATGACGAAGCACATACCATCAGGATTTGCATGCATAATAGTCGATTCGGAAGGTAAATGTGTGAAACCTCCGGTCGTCTATAGTGGAGAAAATGTTGTGGACACCTTTATTCATCACCGCGATGAAGAAAAATGTTGTCCCTATGTGCATCACCCCTGAACAAGAAAATGAATTTATTTCGGCTAGTGTATGTAGTATCTGTGAGAAGGAGCTGGGTCAGGACCGCGTTTGTGACCACTGACATCTCAGTGGAGCTTATCGGGGTGCATCTCATAGTATGTGCAATATTCAGTTTCAATATACCAAGAGAATACCTGTCATTTTACACAATTTAAAAAATTATGACGCCCATATTATCATGCAGAAAATTGGGAAGTTTACAGACAGAAGACTATCATGTATTCCAAACAACATGGAGAAATATATCTTATTCAGCCTTGGCCATTTACAATTTATTGACTCGTTCCAGTTTTTAAGCACATCTCTTGAAAAATTGGTTGAAAATTTGTTGCATGTTGGGAAAACTCAATTTAAAATACTCCATGAAAATATCCCTTTCGATAAAGTAGATCTACTGCTACGAAAAGGTGTGTTCCCTTACAACTACATGGATTGCAGCAGTAAGCTGGAAGATAATCAATTACCACCAAAATCTGCATTCTATAATCAGATGCACCAAGAACATATTTCAGAAAGTGACTACGCTCATGCTAAAACTGTGTGGGAGAACTTTGAAATGAACACTATGGAAGATTATCAAAATTTAAATGTTTTAAGTGATGTTCTACTTTTAGCAGACGTATTCGAATACTTTCGCTCTTTGTGTTTTGATTATTATAAATTAGACTGTCTACATTTTTGTACAAGCCCTGGACTAGCATGGGCAGCCTTTTTAAAGATGAGCAAGGTTGAGTTGGAGCTATTAACTGACATTGAAATGCATTTATTCATTGAAAAGGGGATACGCGGTGGAGTGTCTATGATTTCTAATAGGTATTCTGAAGCAAACAACCCCGATATGATGGATTTTAATCCTGAAAAGGAGGTGAAGTATATCACATACTGGAATTGTAATAACCTATACGGAACTGTTATGTCTGATCACCTTCCTCAGAGTAATTTTAGGTGGTTGAACAAGAGTGAAATAGCAGAGCTCAATATAATTTCAGTTGTTGATGATAGCACTGTGGGTTATATATTAGATGTGGATCTAGAGTATCCGGAAGAAATTCATGACGAACACAGTGACTACCCACTTGCTCCTGAAAAAGTCGTAGTTACTCCTGAGATGTTATCCCCATTCTCTAAGTATATGCAATCCAATCTAAACTTTCCCACCGGCGGGAAAACAGAAAAGCTAGTGTCCAACCTAAACAGTAAACAAAATTATGTGGTACACTACCGTAATTTAAAACTGTACATTTCCTTGGGTATGAAGCTTCAAAAGATACACCGAGTCCTAACATTCAATCAGAGCGCTTGGTTAAAACCATATATTGATTTTAATACATCTCGGCGAAAAAACGCATTAAACGGCTTTCAAAAGGACTTTTTCAAACTCATGAACAATGCAGTATTTGGGAAGTCAATGGAGAATCAAAGATATCGTGTAAATGTTCAATTACTAAATAATGAAAAATGACTAATGAAGCGTATAGCTTCACCAGCATTTATTACTTATACAATCTTCACGGAAGAGTTAGTTGGTGTTCACATGAGAAAAATAAGCCTACTTTTGAATAAGCCTATCTATGCAGGCTTTGCAATCTTAGATATAAGCAAGGTTATTATATATAACTTTCATTATAATTATGTTAAGAGGAAATATGGACAAAATGCAAAGCTCTTATTGACAGACACAGACTCCCTCTGTTACGAACTGAAAACAGAAAATGCGTATGTGGATATGTTTGATAATATAGACCGATTCGACACTTCAGACTATCCAGAAACACATTTTTTTGCACAGTGTATGCAATAAAAAAACTCTGGGTAAAATGAAGGATGAGATGAATGGAGAGTGCATTCGAGAGTTTGTGGGACTTTGGCCTAAACTCTCCTCCATTCAAAAGGAGAGTCTTCTGGAGAAAAAAGTAGGTAAATGTGTATCAAAAACAACTCTCAAAAAGAAAATTAAACATTCTCATTATAAAAAATGTTTAAAGCAGGGAGTTTTACACTATGCACGTATGTCTATGATAAGAAGTGAGAAACATCAATTGTACAGTATCTCTTTGTATAAACTTGCACTTTCACCAGGAGATGATAAACGCTATATTTTAGATAATGGATGCGACACTCTTGCATACGGTCACTACAAAATAAGACAAATTTGTTCACCAATGGAGACATAAATAATAATAATAATCAATCATTATATTTTAATACGTAAATAGCTCGAGTGCTTGTGAGTATCATAGCCTGATTTCATCAGGTGAAACAGCAAGGCTTTATCAAAATTGTGTAGTTTGGTTAAAATTAGTTATAGTTGGGAGGTGATGTTACTCGCTTCCTCGCAGTGCCTCCTGGGAAACGTTTTAATAAACGGCTACACGAGTAACAACCAATAAATAGTAATATCATAATAAAATGTTGGTGATTTATAAAAGTTTTATCAAATTAATGGTGTAAGTATTTTAAAAACACCTGGTTCTCCACCCGCCTTCCCCCCCCCTAATATTTTTTTTTTCAAGTAGTAGGGAAAACCCGTTGCCCGATCCAATGAACTCAATATCTATTTTTGTCTCAACTCATCTTGTTGAACCTTCAAACTGTTACCAGGGAAAACCCAAGGTAGTCGAGGTCACGATCTATTCTTGTCTTGACTTGTCTACCCGCCGACCTAACGCCAGGGAAAAACCCGTTTACCAGGTCGATGACCTCCATATTTATTCTTGTCTCAACTCGTCTTGTCAGACCGACATACTGGCGCCAGGGTTGCGGCATAACACGCAATGATTATGGCATAGGAAAAAACCCAGGTTGTCCGGTCCGAGAGCTGCGGGTGGAGGAACATTTCTACATCCGTGCATTTCGACAGACGCTACCAAACAACCAATTTTAGTAGACTTGTGACGGGGGATAGCGGCCCCTAACTGTGGATTCCGAGGCCCCTGATTGTGCATTTGTCAGGCAGAGTTGCGACATAGCACATGTTGCTGAGATCCCTAACTGTTGATTGTGACCCCTTCTTGTGCAGTAAAAACCAAGGGTTGCCGGAGGTCCCGGACGGATACCTGCAGCCGTGCTTTTTGACAGACGCTACCAAACAACCAATTTTAGTAGACTTGTGATGGGGGTAGTGGCCCCTAACTGAGGATTCCGAGGCCTCTGATTATGCATAATTAGAGATGCTAGAGTTGCGAGATAGCACGCAATGATTACGTCATAGGAAACACCCAGGTTGCTGACATCACGATCTATTCTTGTCCCAACTTGTCAGCCCGCCAACCTGGCGCCAGGGAAAACCCGCTGCCAGGGTCAATATCTATTCTTGTCTCAACTTGTCTTGTATGCCCGCCAACCTGGCGCCAGGGTTTGCGACATAACACGCAATGATTACGTCATTGGGAAAACCCAAGGTTATTGAGGTCACTTGTCGCCCCGGCAGTCTGGCGTCAGGGTGGCGAAGGAGGAGGAGGGGGTCTCGGGAACCAATTACGACACTCTACTACAAAGCACCATAGCGCAAGGTTCATGCTGCTTGTTCCGGGACAAAGCCTTGTGACAGAAGAGCCGATGTTCATTCTAGGCCTGGCAGCCGTAGCGCAAGCTTCGTGCCGAGCCCTACTGCCGAAACGTCAAGGAATGTATGCCCATAAATAAACTACAACGCCCTAAAACTCCCTACCAATTAATTAATTAACAACCAACATGTCCGGCGTATGCCAGCAATAAAAAAAAAACTACAACACCTCTATCCTACCAATAATAACTCCAACGCTTCTATCCTACCAATTAATTAATTAACAATAATCTATTAACAATAATTAATTAACAATAATTAATCAGCAAGAACCAACATGCTTCTATCCTACCAATTAATCAATTAACAATAATCAATTAACGATAATTAATCAGCAAGAACCAACATGTCCAGGGTTTGTTGGCTCTAGGGAAGGGGGAAAGTATGTCAGGGGTGGGGGGCGGGGTGGGGGCGGGAGCAGGGGGCGGAATAACGGTAAAAACACAGGTGTGACGTAGTGGGCCAGGTGGTCGTGCTAGACTACACCACGAGGGGGGGGAGGGGTTGTAAGGGAGGACGTAATCAACACTTGGGGAAAGGAACCCACAGGTTGAATCACCTCACCAAGCGTCTACAGGGAGAAAGTAACCCTCCTTACACTGGGACGTGGGACTGAGAAAGCCTGAGCTAAGCTACCAAAAACATAATTTCAGACACGATAAGAAATATATAGCCAAGAGTGGGACGGATATTGTAAATTAAATGTATCTACCCACCAACAATATTTATCTCACATTTATTCCTCATGCTCCATCGTTCCGTGACCCGAAGGAATAAACTACATAGCAAAGCTATCTAGTCACCATGGTCGCTCTATTTAACCAACTACACAACACCACCATTCCCACACATCCAAACATCAAAAATCTGAGTGACTGCGGTCCCAAGACTCACACCAGGAGATACTAACATCGAACATCCAGGAGAAAGTAATTCTCCATACACGGGGTGCGGTGAGGATCACTTCACGGGGTGCGGTGTAAAGAGAAAGTAATTCTCCTTACACGGGGTGCGGTGAGGATCACTTCACGAGGTGCGGTGAGGATCACTTCACGGGGTGCGGTGAGGATCAATGTTAAACCTTATGGGAGAAAGTGGCTCAGAACTCTTATTTCACCTTCTACTGACGTGTTCTGCCATTCTTCAAGCAAGCAGGCGAATATATAAGATTACTTAAGTTGGCCCCCCCACCTCCTCAAAATTAAAATTTAAATACACCACCGTTTTGCACCTATTTTGCACCGTTTTGCACCCAAGTATTACGTTTTGCACCCTAACCCAAGAGACGGTACGACTGTTTATGTTAAGGGGGGGCCAAGTAAAGGGTAGCCCCCCCACTATAAAAATGTTGGATTTTTTTCATGCCATCTTAAAAGTCCTGTTTTGCACCGTTTTGCACCCAAGTATGGCGTTTTGCACCTGAATAGTTTTTCAAGAAAAAAATATTTAAAATGGAAAAAAGTGGGGGGCTAAGTTAAGCGCAGCCCCCCCACTCACTGATTGGGGTTTTTTTAGATGCCAAAATAAATGTCCTGTTTTGCACCGTTTTGCACCCAAGTATGGCGTTTTGCACCTGAATAGTTTTTCAAGAAAAAAATAATATTTAAGACGGAAAAAGGTGGGGGGGCCAAGTTAAGTGTAGCCCCCCCCCCAACTCAATGATTGGTTTTTTTTAATTCCAAAATAAAAGTCCTGTTTTGCACCATTTTGCACCCAAGTATAGCGTTTTGCACCCTAAAAGATTAGCGAGAAAAAAATATTTAAGATACAAAAAAATCAAATCTTGGGGGAGCAACTGGCTTGCCGTGTGAATTTGTGATACAGTATTGCCTTGTTTTTTAAAGTTATTAATTGGCACCCCATATAGTTCAAAAACACATGTTGCCACTTCCAAAAATCATGCCTAGTGGTGGAGAGGGTGGGGGGGGGGGGGGCTGTAGGGCAGGGATGTGTGGCGCAGGGGAATGGGAAATATCATGTTACTTGTTACAACAATATTGACTGTAACTTCCATAGATACTATAATATAAAAGTCCACACTAACTAAAATTAAAGCTAATAAATGTATCTACAATTTGGCCGACAGCATGTAATTAGCTTATTATCTCCAGAAATATTTAAAAAACGCTAAACATTTTAACTTTTTTCTATTCGTTTTGGTGGTAGTAAGAAAATTGTTTTTAGATTTACTAATGGTAAAAACTATAATACCCAAGTTAAGCGTAGCCCCCCCACTCACTGATTGGGTTTTTTTTAATTCCAAAATAAATGTCCTGTTTTGCACCCTAATAGATTCGCTAGAAAAAAATATCTAGTATACAAAAGAATTACGTCGTTGGACCTTCCCTCCAGCCCCCACACCCTCAAATTAAGAATGTAAATATTACATCGTTTTATACATATTTAGCACCGTTTTGGACCTTAATAGTTTTTTAAGAAAAATAAATAAATTTAAAGTTAAAAAATGTTCGGTGGCCAAGTTAAGTGTAAACCCCCCAATTTAGAAAAATTAAAGTTTTGTAAGCCCCACTTAAGTTTTCCTCGGAAAACTATCATTTTTTAAGTACAATAAAAAACATTTTATCAAACAAATCAAACAACATTGACCAAACATTTTTTTAATACTTCAAATTTTCAAAAAGTATTTTTTTTTCGTAAGCTACCCTCAAATTATTTATATCTGTTAAAAGTAAATATATCTTCTTATTTATCATGATAAACAATTAACAGACACCCATTTAAATAACATATTAAAATATTTTTTTGAAAGATTTCAAATTTTCTAAAATTTATCATATGTAAACTAAACTTAAATTAATATATTTTATAAAAATAAACATACGTTATTATTAAATCGTGTAAAATAGTCCTCACTTGGCAAAATTGTAAAATCTATTTAAAAAAAACTCACTTCAGTGGCAGAATTGTCCAAGGAGTCAAATTCCTGTTAGACTGGCCTGCTGGAGATGGGGAGATCAATGTTCGAATACCGATCGTGCCTACTGGGGGTATTTTTTCCTCAATAGTTTTCCACTCTCCCATGCAAGTGCAGGTAGATCACCTCTAAAATGATTTCTTTTTCCTCCCTACCCCATTAGAGTAATAATAATATATGCATATAAGCTGAACAGTCAATAAGACAATGGAATTCAATTTTTTTCTTTTTTAAACTACAATTGTTCAAATATAAGTAATCAGCACTAGTATTAAATTTATTGTTTAAGAAAAACCAATCATTATGAAATTATTTTTATTGTAAATAACTTGCCAGATACCCATTTTGAGCCAAATAATTAAAATTATTTTCAAAACATTTAAAATTTTATAAAAAATCAGTATTTGGTAAACTACCCTTTAGTGAATTTTTCCCTAAAAAGCAAGTGTACATTTCTATTTGTCATTTTAAAAAATCCCCAGATTTACATATTTAACCAAATCGTTAAAGCCATTTTCGAAAATCTTTTGACTTTACAAAAATGATTCTTCATTAAACTACACTAGAATAAATTTTTACTCAAGTGTACAGTGTTATTTGTCAGATCAAACACTAGCTAGATATAAATTTTAAACAAAATTGGTAGAGCCTTCTCTAAATATTTGTAATTTTCAAAATTCACTCTTAAATAAATTACCATTAATATAAAGATTAGTGTCAAAATCAACACAAACTCTCAATGTATAGCCATTCAATTTTGAACAAAAGCATTCAAACAATATTAGTATCTATATTCAGAAACAGAAAGAATTGTAAAATCCACTTTTTTAATTCAGGAGAAAATAAACTTAAAGCTTCTTAATAATCTTTAGATTGAAAATGTTCATGATTACAATAAGTCTATCTTCTCTCCATATGATAAAATAAAAATCCATAAAAAAATAAAGGTTAAACTATATTTAGAGCATACTTTCTATCTTGTGAGTAGTTATTTCTTAAAAGTCAAACATTTAAATATAAAATACAGTTGGTATTTAAGTTCTACATAAGATTCAAATTAATTTTTCTAAAATATATTAAATATTCTCAACTTTACAAATTTGGATTAAAATATGTTGGGGCAAATATTTTACATCTCTCAACAGTATAGCTAGGACCATTTCAAGTTAAATAAAACATTTTATTCAGCACAAAAGTGTGCCTATTAACTGGACCTAAGAACTATATTTTTCACTATTTCAGGCTACTATAAAAAAACTACTTAATGAGCCATGGTCCGGGATATAAAGCGCCTCATTATATTATAATTAATAATTTCCATTAATGAGAAAAATTGTGTCTTAAATTCTAAATGTCAATGGAAATAAGTTTTATAATGCACAACTTTATTGTATATATATATTAATCAAACATTTATAATAATATAGTAATATAGGAAAATGGTAGATTTATAGTATTAAAGATGCCCATGCACACCCTTCCAGGTCGAACATATTCCAAAAAAGAATCTCAACTAAGATGGTTCTGTTCTTACATTGACCACGCGGGCAAGATAACTATCAGGACCGACAGTTGCTCAGCAAGCATTTTTAAGATAGCGATAAGAAACGTTTTCAGAATTTCTTAAATTTAAAGTAACTGAATATTGAGAAAAACAGGGTATACCAGTAATATTTCACATAGTAAACCCGTCAGAAAAGGACACCAGCTATACTGTCTCCCTTATGCACGCTCACCTCTCTTCTTTAATGTGTGGTGAAAGGGGAACAAGGAATTAATATCCAGTGAAATATAATAACTTTAAGAATAAGGAGAGCCTTTAATGATTATAATTATTGACCATCACAGATTCCAGATATTATACTCTTAATAGTATAAATGAAAATTCCCAATAACAACCGTTCACATAAAAGAATTAAGATAAAGAAAACACAAACATTAATATCATTAATGAAAATACCCAACAACAATTCATGACAATGATGACTTAAAGAACTGCGATAAAACCAACAAATGCAAAAATGCTCCTTACCCTTAACATTAAAATAATACACCAAGGAAATATATTGTAAGTATGACGTTCCCCTTCCCAACCTCGTAGCATTACAGGTGCTCTACAAGTAACTATTTTATAATAGGAGAGATACTCAAAACATAAACATTTCGCCACCGTTTTTCCCAAACATTAATTTTCCAAGACACGCAGGCCGAAATATGAGGTTAAAGAACATATAACAATTAAACTCACCGAGTTCATCTTACCACCAAATAAAATGATTACTCGTATATGAAACCCTTACTCTCTGTCACTAGGTTAGTGATCATGCAGAGTACGAAAACCTGCATTGCATCCACAAAAATTGAAGATTGGAAGAGGAACAGATGACCAACTCATAAACTCCAAAAAACCTTTTCTTACGCGTCCTTTCTCTAAAAAAGCTCCACACATTGTATCAAACCACCAAAAGGTAGCAAAACGTTAATGTTTTTACTAAACCTAGTTCTCACATAAAAAAAGAAACAATAACTATTAAACATATAAAAACCAAAGAGAAATCAATTCAGATCACTAATAATGAAAACAAAGGAAAATTAATGCGTAAATTAATAATGTTAAAGAAAATAGTTCTGAAGTTATCAACGTCAGTGTCACCATCTGTCGATCTTGCAAAACACTCAACCCAGACCCCTCCCTTCCTTTGGGCATGTCATTGATGTTAGATACATTTGCTATGCTGGGCAAAAAATGTAAGTAAATGCTAAGGCAGGCTACGAACAATAAGTGTAAAGACTACAACATAAGCTGCATCATAAATTGAATTTATCAGTCTCATTCTTGAATGTCTACAAAAGTGGGCTATAAATATGACTGTCATCCAAAACCACTTATGAAAACATTCGGGCAATGAACAACATGGTTTATCCTAGGATATCTCGGAAACAAATAAAGCAAATACTCATTGACAACATTGGTGATGTTGAATTCCACTGACCAGCTCGAAGAAACTAACCGGAAATACCTTATTTTTTTTAAAAAAAGAGATGTTTCTATCAATGCAATATATAATTGTGATAGTGATACGAATGTGAACATGCGGTGTATTTATGATGAAGCTCTTTTACTCCGAAAGTGCATAAATTACGCTCGCTATGACATACAATGAGAGACAAGTGTGCCGTTTATGTACTGACAATATAAAGCCAATACATGCAAGGCCTCAACAAGTTGCCATAGGAATGACAATTTACCAAGCCACTAGAAACAAAAGTATTGTCAATCTGCTTTATGTTATTATTATTATTATTATTATTATTATTATTATTATTATTATTATTATTATTATTATTATTAGCACCGCGTCTTACTACCCGTTCGGGTTATACGCACTTACGCTAATGTGTAATGGTAGGGTGATTGTGAGATGAAATGAAGGACCTACAGTTTAACGTGGAATCCGAACCACGGTGGTGACCTGGCATTCCACACATTCACAAGATGTCTTGTCAGAGGTGTAGGAAGGGTTTGGAAATCGGATAAATTTGTGCCGGGACCGAGGATCGAACCCCGGCCGCCAGCATAGAAGTCTGACACCATACCCCTAGACCACCAGGTCACCCAATCTGCTTTATGGATTGGGCTTCTCGATCAAGTATATCTGTCTTTTCAGGTATGAGATTCAAATGACAGAGTGTGATATGAATGATGTCTGGAGGAATAATGGAGTGTATTTACCTGCAAATATGGTCAATTGCTGATATATATTTTTTGCAGTAGACATTGCAGATTTTATGGAAGATACCTCTAATGGAAAAAAAAATTACACATGCCACAGCGCTGGCCATTTATCAGCGAAAAGAAGCAGATGACAGTACACAAGTTCTTCAACTGTGGAAAACGTCTGGAAACTGTGCAATATACCTTCCTGACTGTTCAACTGTTATTAGAGATTGTTTTATGCCATCCAAACAGATTCTAAAATTCAAAACTTATCCTGACTTCAGCCAATTTCTGTAGGCCACCCTGGTATTACTGACATGAAGGGATGGTTTATAGGGAAGACATCTACAAAATCAGAGGTGCTTCCCTGCAAGATGGCACACAATGTGTAAGTTAACACATGAGTGGAAATTCAAATATTTCAACATGGGCCACCTTCATTTCTCATATAACCACAGCTTTGCCAATAACTGCAGTTCATGTTACCTCACTGATACTTGCACCACCAACAGAATAGCCAGCATTGTTAACTGTTATATTTCAATTACCAAGTATTAACTATCTAGTAATGGGTCCACAAAAAGTCAGTGCTTAATTTTGCCAGGATTTCATGCCTTCACTGGCTGTGTTACCACATAATGTTTTTCAGGCAAATCAAATTCGGGAGTGTGTTGAAGAGGGAATAGAAAAATTTGTCTGTAAACTTTATATGCCATGATCTACAGTAACGACAGTGGGAGAAGTAAAATGGTATATTTAATAAAAAGTGAAATCTGAAAATATGCCACCAAAGTTGTCTGCTCTAAAATTCTCTATATTGAGGGATATTTTATCAGTGCATAATTTGGAACAATGATTTTACTGCTCATCCAAATATACCATCTCCTGAACCGGGCTATGGTTTGGAAGCTAGTAATGGTTATTATGTCCTGAAAATTACGGACATGCCACCAGCACCTTTTGAAATATTAGAGCTCATAAAATGCTATTGAAAATCAAACTGTCTCTCCAAATTGTGCTCCTGTTGGCGTAGCTATCTCCCGTGCACCGATATGTGTTTGTGTCCAAATGATGATTCTCAGAAGTGTGAAAACAGTAGCCCTCTTTATTCCCATGATGATGAATACTGTGATTGTAATAACTTAGAATTATAACACAGCATTTACAAACAATATTCTAACGTACAGTAATAATGTTCTCTTATTTGTATTGTGTATTTTTTCTATTTACAGTGAATAACAAATGCATGAGCAAATTAACTATATTTTTGTAAATTACTGTAAAAAATGTGGTTCAGTAAATGTTTCAACTTATCTTTTTTTACTTTCCAAAACAAAGTTTTTTCAAGAACACTTAATTTCTCGCAAGCCTTGACTGTAAAAGATTTTTCCTGATGCTTTTATATAGAGTTAAACACAGTTATTTTTTAAAGTATAACATTTTTAGAAGCCAATAATGTCATTGAACAAGTTAAGTTATTACATTAATGTTAACATCTGCTGAGGGAATATTAATCTAATATTTTCATAGCTCTGGGCCCCTTAATGTTTGTGATAGGGAGGCCATAAATATTTCAAACTAAATAGTATTATAGTTGTTACCATTAGTAAATCTAAAAACATTAATTTTCTTACTACCACCAAAACGAATAGAAAAAAGTTAAAATATTTAGCGTTTTTTAAATATTTCTGGAGATAATAAGCTAATTACATGCTGTCGGCCAAATTGTAGATACATTTAGTGGCTTTAATTTTAGTTAGTGTGGACTTTTATACTATAGAATCTATGGAAGTTACAGTCAATATTGTTGTAACAAGTAACATGATATTTCCCATTCCCCTGCGCCACACATCCCTGCCCTACAGCCCCCCCCCCCTCTCCACCACTATGCATGATTTTTGGAAGTGGCAACATGTGTTTTTGAACTATATGGGGTGCCAATTAATAACTTTAAAAAACAAGGCAATACTGTATCACAAATTCACACGGCAAGCCAGTTGCTCCCCCACGATTTGATTTTTTTGTATCTTAAATATTTTTTTCTCGCTAATCTTTTAGGGTGCAAAACGCTATACTTGGGTGCAAAATGGTGCAAAACAGGACTTTTATTTTGGAATTAAAAAAAAACCAATCATTGAGTTGGGGGGGGGCTACACTTAACTTGGCCCCCCCACCTTTTTCCGTCTTAAATATTATTTTTTTCTTGAAAAACTATTCAGGTGCAAAACGCCATACTTGGGTGCAAAACGGTGCAAAACAGGACATTTATTTTGGCATCTAAAAAAACCCCAATCAGTGAGTGGGGGGGCTACGCTTAACTTAGCCCCCCCACTTTTTTCCATTTTAAATATTTTTTTTCTTGAAAAACTATTCAGGTGCAAAACGCCATACTTGGGTGCAAAACGGTGCAAAACAGGACTTTTAAGATGGCATGAAAAAAATCCAACATTTTGATAGTGGGGGGCTACCCTTAACTTGGCCCCCCCTTAACATAAACAGTCGTACCGTCTCTTGGGCTAGGGTGCAAAACGTAATACTTGGGTGCAAAACGGTGCAAAATAGGTGCAAAACGGTGTTGTATTTAAATTTTAATTTTGAGGAGGTGGGGGGGCCAACTTAAGTGATCTGAATATATAGTTGGCAGAGCCCACGTGGTGAATTGGTGCGTAGGAAGGGAAGGGGGATCTTCCCGGAGCTTTTAGGAGGCTAAGGGGATCTTCCCGAAGCTTCTAGAAGGTCGAGGCGCGCCGGTCGTTGGCCGCCATGAAGCAGTTAGTCGGTTTGAACTCGTGGTCGAAAGCGGAGCTCTCCTCGCTTTCTTTCTCTGTGTTGTGTTAATAGCTGGGGCACCGAACTCTGAGGTTGACTCGGCGCAATTGGTATGTAAACAGAGACATATATTATGGGCGAGGTATTTAACATTAGTTTGTTATTGTTACTTTTGATAATACGCAGGCACTAACAGAATATACGTTCTTTTTTTATTCTCTACTTTTGAACGGGGCTAAAGCAGTTTAGCCCGTTACAGTATTTTATCTAAACAATTTCTACTCCAGCCGGCAAGACGGTAGCCATCAAACATTTCAGGCTGTTTGGGAGAAACATTCTCCAACTGCTGGAGGCTGAAAAAAAAAGAGTTAATAAACACCTTTAAAATCTATCTGAAGGGATTTTACCGTTACAGTAAGGAGTGGGGGTCCAGAGATGGAACCCTCCCCCATCTTTAACCATCTGATCCCTCTCATTCCTATTTAACTTACTAGCCAACTCATTTGCCGCATGTACTCTTTCTTCTGTCAATATTTTGCCATAGGCTACCCAGATTTGTTGCTTGACCACTAAACATAATAAAGCAATTTTTATTTTGTTCGTTAACTTTCGGGGGTGGTGGTTGAACTCCCCCCCACCTCCTAAAACACTGGCTATGGCCTTGTTAACAGGTAAATATGACTAACTCTACTTCTATAAACCATGATTTACAACTGTAAAATTGTTTATATAGGCCTATTTTTTTGTTATTTTACAGGTTATCAATCCAACTTTCCCTCCAGCTACAACTATCAGAACCAAGTCAAACCCTTGAATGGAATTTATAAGTGTGGAATATTGGTATCATCAGGCCTTAGATTAGAAAGACATTAGCTTTTTTTTTTCATGGAAATTATTTGTGCTCTATGTATTGTATATTTAATTTTGATTTTGTTGCAATCAACACCTACAATTTGAAAGTAATTTATTAATAAGCTTAATTTTTCAGGTGGTTTTTTGATTTGTATGCAAACACTTTGGGAAAATATGGAAATTGTAAATATATTCCCACAAAAATATATTTTTTGTAAGAACTTAAAAAATGCTTCAATGATTTGGTTGCTCTGGTTGATGCAGCTGTACATGTTTTCTGGAAGCTCAGCAAAGCATATACACAATTTTGTGAAAATACCCCTTGACACTATCTGCAGGATAATATTGTGTCACAGTGCCTGTATTTGTACAATTTTGTCCTATTAGTTTATACTTATTTACTTTTTAGACATTGTGTTTGCTGACTGAAATAATGTGTTAAATCAAATTTTTGAATTAGTTTATATGATAATTAGTCAAATCTATTGTTTGACCCAATAGCAGCCAACTCTTTTATTTGAATTTTAAAATGGTGTAGAGGTAATTATTATACCTCTAAAAAAATGTGATGCCTCCAAAGGATATCAATATTTTTTTAATAGTTTTTGGGGTTCAATGCAATCTTCTCTCATAACCAAAAAATAACTTTATTTTACAATTTCTTGAGTGCTATGCATCCTACTGCGTGTCTGAACTATCACGAACTTAAAATGAATTAAGTTTTTAGAAAGTGGTGGATGTAAAACAACCTATATGAAAAAACTTTAAAAGTATATGTGTTATTTGGAGATTATTGTTCATTACTCAGCCATTATATTCCCGTTCACATATACCTGCATGGAAAAAAACTTAGACTTTAAAAAGCATTAAAATTATATTACTGAAAGCTAATATTATCAATTTTTCTAGCCTTCTAATAAATATGTTGTACTCAAGTGCTTCAGAGCCAGGCTGCTCAAACCACCCCTCCTCCCCCCACCCCATCTACAGCCGCAATTACAACATGTTCACCTCTGACAAGACATCTTGTGAATGTGGGGAATGCCAGGCCTCCACCGTGGTTCGGATTCCACGTTAAACTGTAGGTCCTCCATTTCATCTCACAATCATTCTACCATTACACATTAGCGTAAGTGTGTATAACCCGAACGGGTAATAAGACGCGGTGCTAATCATAATAATAATAATAATAATAATAATAATAATAATAATACAACATGCTCTTCTGACGACATTATTCAAACCGAAATGTTTACAATTGAGCTAAGCTAGCAGTGATATACTTGTATCTGCTAGGCCCTACGGGATGAACTACACAACCTCGGACCCGAGCGATATACTTGTGCAGTTAAATCTATCGTATAGGGCCGGCCTTGGATCATTTTAAAGATTAGTTATGTAAATAACTGTAAATTACATATTACCTCATTAAATTAGTTAGCTTTAATAAAAAGACCAGAATGATAAATCCAAACGGGTAATAATTATTTTCACTTTTAACACAGATCAGAATGAATTGATAATTTTAACATTTAAATAGAAATTAAAATTTGTAAACAAAGTAAAGGGTGTTTTTTAAACCACAATTTCAAATTTTATTTTAGGCCTATCTTTATCTACCCTAGTGCATATAAATAACCTAAAAGTGTACACAATGTTTATATTGCATACGGCTTATGTATGTATTTATCAGTGACAGATCATGATTTGTTTTAATGGGAGGGCACAAAATTTAAAATATGAATAACGATAAAAATATATACTCACCTGTTATTTATATTTTGTAATGGAAATCCATCCTCCTTTCCTTAATATTTGAAAATGTGTCAATTACTTTGTTGTCAACATCAGAAATTGAAGTAATACATTTAATTTCTACTGAAAGAACTGCCAAAGCATTTAGACTTATTTCCAATAATTGTACTCCCTAAGAAAATCTTAATCCATTTTAGGGTAGATAAACACCTTTCACATTCATTTGTTGACATAATTTAGTGCGAATAATGTCCAAAAGTTCAAAACTTTCAGATAAAATCACACTTATGCTATTTTGTGAAATAAACACTAATAAAGAAGCATGCGCACTAACTTCTTTCATTCGCAACGACTCTAACACACTAAAGGGAACACGCCAACATGTGCCCGGCTTAGGTTTGCATACATCATTTATCAAAGCCTCCCGCTACTTCCCCAATGGTGCCATGAGCTTGGGGCAAATTTAATTATGCTCTGATCTGCAAGTGTTTTGTTTGAAGGTTTTCGCTCAGCAATTTTAAATGTCATAATTTTAATATAAAACTATAGAAAGTTATTTTGATTTTAAAATTTCCCTTGTTTAATAACTTATATATTAAAACTTATAATTGATAGGATGTATGGGGTTTTTGGGTGGGAGGGTACGTGCCCTTGTGCTCTTTATGACAATCCGCCACTGATATTAATGTATAGTACTCAACCCGAAGGTTTGTTAGATCCTCAACAGCTACACACGTCAGCTGTTAAAGAAAGCCTATTCAGCACTGAAGGGGCGAACTAGCCAAATGAGTAAAGTTGCTCCCCCATGTAATGATTTTATTTATAGTGTATGCTTTTAATTTTGTATATGTCTGGCATAAAGGTATGGACTTAAACTTAACAATATAGCTAACTTTGTACATTGTACACATTTATATTAATTGAAAGCATTTTTTCCATTATAACAGGTGTTTCAAATTCAACAAAATATATGTTCTTTTATAAAAACCAGGAACTACTTTGCTGAGCTTGTTTATTTGTTACAATACCTTCAAATATCATATATTTAATATAATACTGAAATTATATGAGAAGATACCTAGTGAGAAAATTTCAAAAACAAATTTAATATTTTAAGGAGGGGTTTATTTTCATATTTACTTTTGGTTAACTTTTTTTTCTAATGCACGCATATATTAATAAGAATTACACTGCTCCTCTAGAAACAGATAAAATCTTCAGTATTGTCTTATCTTATTTGTTGGTGACGAGGCAGTGGTCCGATTTCGTACAGATATACCGAGATCAGACTTTTACTAAATAGTTTAATCCACTATTAACATAAATGCAGATACACATCCTCCAACTTATACTTTGCTGATTTCGACCTTGACAGTAGGGCCTATACATATATGAATAGCTTGTAGGAGAAAAATAAATGTATAAAGATTACTAAACATAACAAATGTATATGATATACATATTAATATATAATAACTTTCTTTTAGTACGTAGACTTCAACTTTGCTGTAAAAGATGTGTGTATCCGGTGGAGGAAGGAACTACTCGAAATAACTTTTAAAATAGTTAAATTTAACCCCTTAACGTACTTTGCCGAGCAGTATTCATCATAGCATAATTTGCAACACCAAAACAATGACGAGCAGGGCTCTCACTTGGTGTTCTTGCTTATATCACATAGACGGCAGGAGCGGTATGAATAAAACTCGGCTCTTCTAGTCAATATATTTCAAGTCAAGATTTTTTTATATGATTATTATGTGCTTACTTTAGCTGGAGTGAATATATAAAATTACTTTAATTAGTAGATGATTTGTTTGTGAAGTTTTTCGGGCCTCAACGCCACTATGTTCAGATTTACCATTGTCCTAAAGTAAAATAAATCTTGGATTTAAGGTGTGTCCAACCATAAAAATGTTAGTGAATATATACACCCTGCCCCAAAGTTTAATTCTTTAATAAAACAACTATTTATTGAAAGTGTGTCCATCCCAAACAATTTTAGTGAATTACACCATCTCCATAATTTTTAGATGAGTTGTGACTGGGGGGGGGGGGGCATAAGGCCCCAACATTTAGATTTTCTCAAACAACACTTTTCTATGGAAAGTGTGTTCATCCCTAACAATTTTAGCGAAGAAATCCCATCTATATTCTTTTTAGATAAGTAGTTGTGCCTGGGAGCATACAAAATTGAAAAAATCTCCCTCGCGAAAAACATTTCAAAATTACGATTGACCCATTTAATGAATACCGGTGAAGAAATTACCACTATATCCTCGATGGATTGTAAAATACAGAAATATCCATATGGAGAGGGGGCAGAAGCCCTCTTCTAAAAATTACGTCATGCGAGAATTTGAAGGGATTGTCCTATAATAATAATGGTGCGAACTGACCATTTATATGACCCTCCATTTGGGTAGGTGAGAGCAATATCTCTTTTCCTTATTTTACACTCACCACCACCCTTTTCCCACTTTGGTCACAGAGCTACAGCATAGGGATAAAAGAGGAAGGGGTGTTCCCTGAAAAAATAAAGTCGTTAATATATATCCTCCCCTTCCCAAACATCTCCCCCCAAACAAATAATGTTCCCCGCTGTTGCTTATATTATTTCACAAGTTACATACAGTTTATTTGATGGCTTTATTTTTAATTAAAAATAAGAACTAATAATACATTTTGGTACATGAAACATGCACTAATGAACCAATATTTATTATTATGCAACTAATTCATAATAGGTAGTTTTAATTACGGAAGTATTTAGCTTAAATGACTGTTACACCCTCTCTGTTACCTTATAGTAATAGGCCAATAAAAATACTACAAGGAAAGGAGGGAGTAAGCTAACATACAAAATAATGGAAAACAGCATTGGCAAGAGTTAAAAGTGAGAATAATAGTTTATTGAATAATATGACAATAATTCGCGTGGCCTTAAGTGTCAATCTGTAGTTGATAAACATTGTGCAATAGGTAGTTTCAACGAGAAACAAAAGAATAACAGGCAGAGTCAATTTGACCTTGTTTATTTCAAATAAGTAAAAAGAAAACAAATAATAATCTTTAAACCAAATTACGATCAATGAATAGCTTTATGAACCTTTATTTTAGTTATTAAGAAAGTGTCTGAGCTTCTAAAGACAAAAATAGACATATTTACTGAAACGGTTATGTTATAACAAACATTACATTTTAAACAAACGCAAGAGTTCGACTTCAGACCGTAAGTCGAATCTCTCGCGGGACTACTTGAAATGGCATAATCAAAGTCTTTTACTAAGTCGTGGCATAAATGAAAACTAACAATGGTCACTGAATTAATATTCATTTTAGAAGACTTTGCAAAGTATAAAGTTTAAATAAGATAAATAGTAAAACTTACGTTACATAAATATTAGAAAACAAATAAATGAATTTAAATGATTTTAAATTAAATTTAAATGCACCTCAACAAAACTTAGTAGAGTACGAACAGCAATTATAAGATACAACAAATGAATTAAAGATGCAATCGCTCAAGAGGCGACACCAAAATAATAGATTTTAAAAGTAAAAGTTCGCTATAGAAATACTCATATTTCAACCAAAAATTACAAGTTTATCTCTGATGTCAAAAATTCAGAGTCAAAACATTAATGACCTATACCTTCAATACTTAAATAAAATTATGAAGATTTACACAGTTTTACAACTTTCCTGGTAGAGTCCATTTTCAGGAATAAATCGTCTCCTGACGATATCTAGTTTAAATAGTCCATATAAGTTACAATAGTTCACCCACGGTGGTGCCGGTTTCAATGGTGCACCCTTGGTGGTGCCGATTTCAAAAGTCAATGTAATATAGCGTCTCGTTGTTAAGGCTGTGCAAGAGTGAAAATATTTTATTTTCTTATTTTTATGATTGTGAGCCTTTTTAATAGAATAAAAATATTAAAACAAGTAATAATAGAGCAAAATTGTTATGTATTTTTTGTTTAAATAGTTATAATGCTTAATTTAACTTAATAATACTAATTCGTATCCAAGTATTAAGAAATACAAGCAAAAGCCTTAAATTTTTTTGTGGATGTACGGATAGTATAGCACTATATGGTAAGCATATTTTAGGAACGGTATGTACCATATTTTCCAAGATATTAATTTTTATTTAATAAATAATGAAACTGAATCGGCGGCAGACCTTCTCATTCTTTAACAAATAAATTTCCTATTAGAAAACTACTTTGTATTTTGAAATTAAATTTAACTCTCCTTATTTAGCAATAAATACTGGTTCATTTGACATTTTTAATATAATCGTTACTATCATATTTTAAAAACTGGATAGGAAATGGCCCGAAATTATATGATTTTCACAGAAATAAATACAGCCAAACCGGACCGTACCGTTGAGAACCAAACACAGGTAGGAGTGACCGCTTGTGTTTGATTGACAGCGGCGGGCGGGTGGGGAGATATGAGGGGGATGAAGATCATTAGCAAACTTTTCAAAACCAGCTGAGAAAAGTATTGAGGTACAAAACCATACCAAGAGTAATATTATGATATTTTAGACTGTTCTTGCCTGTTAGCTATTTAATGTGTGAAAGCTGTACAGTCTATTGTTACCAGTATCCTTTGACATTGTTTAGTTTTATATTTTAGTTTGAGCGTAGGCTACCATTTAACTGGCATAAATATAATTATATTAATCAAGGCCGTAGCCAACAAATAATTTAAGGGGGTGGCCCATCCCCCAATTGATGGAGGCTAGGACAAATTTTAAGTATTAAACTCCTCTAAAAGCATTTTTTATGGCAACATGACACCATAACTGCCATAGACTAGAAAAAAATCAAAATATTAAACACCTCTAGAAGCTCTCTGAAGTATTTTTTATGGAAGCCTGACACCATAGCCGCCGAAGGCTAGAAAAAATTCTAATTATTAAATCCCTCTGGATGCTCTCTGAAGTGGTTTTCATGGTAACACAGCCCCCTAATTTGAACTTTTACATTAATTTTGGTATTGTTTCAACCATAAATAAAGCAATATATATTGTTCATAAAATTTCTCGACTATGGCCTTGATATTAATCAACTTTAATGTGAATTTTGCTGTGTACAAAATGTCTAAGCCTCGTTCATTTCCAAGTAAAGTATGCAAAAGAAGAAAACGATACAGAGATTTAAAGAGATGGAGAATCCAGAAAGAAGAACCATAATTAACCAGAAACAAATTTGAATCACTTAAAAGGTAACTGTAGTTTGAAAATATTACAACTAATATTTGTATTTTGTGTTTGTTAAAGTATATTTAGGCGTATTTTATTTATTTATCTTCTAAAAAAAATTCTGCGAATATGCCAAAAATGTGCCAAATATATTTATGTTGATAAATAAATTGTAAAAAAAAGTACAGTCTTGTACATGAAATGTGGCTGCGTTAAATTGGTTCCAAACGGAAATGATGGCAAGTTTTTGTAATCGAGTGTGTTGGCTACCTAAAGTTTAAAATAGTCCTTAGATGTACCCAAAATATAAGGTGTTGATTGTATTATAATATAATTTATAAGTTATGGGTTAGTGATTATAAGCCCTAATCAGTATGCGTGCTAAGTAAATTACACGTTTTTCTGGTTTATTAGTGGGTGGGAGGTCAAGGTTTGAATTCCGACTTGCTGTAATCTACCAAAGCTTTCTTTAGTAACAGTTTCCCACGCTTCCTCCACACAAACCCGGTACATTTCTTCTCTATTCTACTTTACTTACTCTTACCCTATTATAATAACTAAATGCGAATAGCTTAGATGAATGGTAAGACGTTCTGTAATAAATAAATAACTATGTAAAAAATTTTGATGAAGATGACGAATTAGAGGATTTACCACCGAATGTGGAACATCCTTCACTCGTTAGTGAAAACACTATTTCAAAATATGAATATAATAATGAAAATACCTTACCACCACTTTTCATAGAAAATTGAAAGGTTGAAAGAATACAGTATTCTTCCACTACGGGTCACCGAATTATTCATGTACGTTAGGCCACTCACCATAAACTAGAAAAGGAAAAGGGAAATGGGCTTGAATTTACTCAGACGATGATATGGGAGGGAACTTGGTAAAATCCTAGTGGCCCCCCTGATGGAAATGTCTAGGCACATCACTGGTTTAACGAAAGGGTAAATTTGATGGACAAAGATAGAATGGAACAGGCATAATGTAGTAGGTGTCTAGATTAGTAATATATTTAAAAAAAATACTAACATACAATAAATGTGTTTCAAAGAGTAAAAGCTAAAGCGTCTTAGTTCAAGTCTTTGTATCCAAGGTTACGAAGCATAGTATAAACTTTGTCATATTAAAATGTTTAGTTTATAAACTAGGAAGTATCGAGTCTACTACCTCACCAATCAAGTGCTGTTGTTAGAGAGTGGTGATACATTGTTAGCTACACATGCATTGCTAACAAACCAGACAGTCCTCAATAAGGATTGTTGGTGTTAGAGAGAGGGGATACAATGTTAGCTACACATGAATTGACAGACAGCCCTCAGTGAGCAGTTTTCTTGTTGCTGAGTAGTGTCCAAACACATACCAGGGTAGTCACTCTTTTACTTACTAATATCAAGATAAAAGTATTGTAATCTTGAAATAAAATTTATTTCAAGATATTGATGAATTTTTACTCTTTTTATAAACTCGAACTCAAAAAACTAGTTTTCACAATTCTGTTTGTCCCCATGTCTATCTGTCAACCTGTCCTTGGCCACGGATCGGATACGGTTTGATTGAATTTTTCAAACTTGATATTTATAAGTTATAGGGCAATATCTCAACACGTTTATTTTATTTTGACCTTAGCCTTCAAATTAAGGATAGTTTATAAATGAGAGATTTTTTAATGCAATTTTTGTTTCAAAACTGGATCTAAAGATTCTGATTAAAATGCAAACCTAGGGAGTAATTTATCTCACAAATAACAACGTAGAGGCTATTTGGTTTTTGGTCAGTAAAATTTTGAAGTGTGATGAGTGATTTTTCAAAAACTTGAAATATTTTAAAAAGAGAGTCGATGATTCAGTTCCCAATTGATATCTTGGGAATGTCTAACATGACAAATAACATTTTATAAGTTTACTTGTTTTTTTATTATATTGTCATTTGTGGGTAGTTTATCGAAGAGTGCTTTTTCAAAAACTTGGGGGAAAAAAATCGCTTTGACGATTTGGCTCTAAATAGATATCTTGAACTTGTTTGAGATTAAAACAACACAGTGCTGCTGGCAACAGATATATTAGCTTATATAAAGTAATATTTTGTCAATAAGTGATTTAACAATGTTACTCCAGGCCGCCACCGTGGTTCGGATTCCACGTTAAACTGTAGGTCCTTCATTTCATATCACAATCACCCTACCATTACACATTAGCGTAAGTGCGTATAACCCGAACGGGTAGTAAGACGCGGTGCTAATAATAATAATAATAATAATAATAATAATAATAATAATAACAATGTTACTTGTAATTAATTGCGAGGTATATATCCAAAGTAATATTTTGTTAGGACGTGAATTAAGTATGTTACTTGTAATGAATTGTGAGAGATAGAGCTAAAGTAATATTTTGTCAGTAGGTGATATGAGTGTTATTTATAGTTAAGTGTAGTTAATTGTGATGGATATACCGCAAATAATATTTTCAGGGTGTCCACTCACCAGTAAAATTGGGAAAAATCCCGGGAAATGTTCTTGAAAATTTGCCATCATTTGAGAATTTAAAGGCGAGGACCACTATAAATAGTTTTTTGGGCATACACATTTAAACATTTGCCATGGGGAAAACCACTTTAAATATATTCTGGAAAAATTAAATTAAAAATATTATAGGTAAGGTAAACTATAATTAGCGTTTAGGGGTATCCAAATCTCAAAACAGTTCTAGAGGAGGATCACTCCAAATATCTTGGAATGAGTCTAATTTTCAAAATATTACTGGACAAGGACTTTTCAAAATGGATTATAGGGGTATTCAATTTTCACAAAATATATGGTGTTGAGTCCCCAGATCTCCTATTAATTGGAAGAAAGTTCCTTTATAAAAATTGTATACACTCCTACACAAATAAAGTTCCACCGCCACTGGGTGAAGCACCTTTTGTAAATGTATAGGCCTATGAATACTACTGTTTATCTTGCCTAATCTCCACTTGTATTTGAGCACACATCACACGTGCAATAATGGCCTTTTGATCCGGACCTTTAAAAAATATACGTTGAGAATGTAGAGTAATATCATGGATGTACCCTCGTTTTCAGTGGGGAGAGAAAGGTCTTGTCTATGGTGGATCGTGGTAAAGTCTCCCAACAGGAGTTGGTCAGCATTTTTTTTTTGCATGGACACATCTAATAAATTTGTGTAGTACTGCAATCTATGGTGGTAGAACCGAGTGGGGTGGGGGCAAGAGGGACCTCGTTCCCCTGAAAATAATCTCAGATGGAATAAATCCCACCCCCCTAAATATATTTTAAATCCTCTGATACAATCGAATATGAAGTTGAAAGATCTTGCATTAACCACAAAATAACTTCTATATACATTCAATTATCAAAAGTTTTCCAGAGAAGATCACTTCAAAGTTTCTAGAGGCATCTAATTTTCGAAAAAAATTCAAGCTAGGAGCAGTCTAAATATCTTCTAGAATCACCTAAATTTTAAACATTTTTGGAGGAGAACCCCTTCAAATAGCTTTCAGGAGATCTAAATTTAAAAAAGTAAACTGGTTGAGGACTATTAAAAATAGCTTCTTGAGGTATCCAACTTTTAAAAAATTTCCGAAGGACGCTACTCAAAATAGGTTCTAGGAACATCCAAAGTTCTAAATAATTTGTAGGGGGGGACTATTCTAAATATCTTTTAAAAGAGTATAGTTTCAAAAAAGGGTGAAAGGACCATTTCAAATTAGGGACAGATCAAACGATAAGTGGAGTGTAGAGAGGGGTGATTGCCCTTCTTGGAATAAATTAGCCCTCTTCTAGATGTAGTTCACACCTTCTGATATTCTCAAATAGATTCTAAATACATTCAATTAAAAAATAATCCAGGTGAGAATCTTTCCAAATAAAGTAATATTTAATCAGGAGATAACAACGTTAATAAGGCTACTTATGAGTGATGTGGTTAAAGAATTGGGTATATTTTTGTTGATAATTTTATCGTAATAAAAATAATAACTTTAATATTTTTATTAATTCCTTGTATTTTCTTCTTAGAGAACATACCTTTTCTGCTATTATTTTACAATAATTTGGTTAACATTTTCACTGTATATTATGTATATGATTGGTGTATTTACCAACATTTAATTATTTTTATTTGTACATTAAACAGAAGGGACATTGTTTATTTAATGTTATGTAAAGCGCACTATTTTAATCGATTGGCATTGTTATTATTAACGAATGACAGACGTTCACTGTAATGTGACTAAATATATAGTGGAAAAAGAACACCTGGATACAAAAATAGAACACCTAGCTTTTGGCTTAGCGAGTTCTTTATTCGCTATGTATTAACTTGTGGTCCACTATTATATGGATCCATCTCAACGTTTGTCTGCCAGTTGTTTTTTGTCGACCAGTTGGCTGTCTATCACTTTGTGGTTCTATGTACGTATTTTTCGACGAGTCGACGGCCACTAGTTACCTAGTCTATCAAATGTTTGTTAATATTTTGTCGATCAGTTGGTCGTCTAGCACATGGTCCTACCCTTATCAACAACTTGGTCTAAGTACTACTTCGTGTAGATTTCTTGTCTGTCGATCACTTTGTTCACACATATCGACCAGTTTATTGTTGATTAGTTTTATGCACCCAAATTGGTCAACTATTCGTGTGTATATCACTTTGTCCTTGTATGCATGGGCTAGTCGACCTGTAGGTCATAGTAGGGTCAGATAATTAACCCACCAATCATTCCAAATATTTGTATACTTTTTGTCGACCAATTGGCTCTTTATCACATGGTCCTACTCACATCGACCATGTGATCGACACTGCTTTTGCATGACAGTCACTTGTCTGTCGACCACTTTTTCCACACATGTTAACCAGTGTGCTGTCGATCAGTTAGCTGGAGCCCCAATTGGTAGGCCAGTTTGCTGTCCCTTTGTCCACCTAAGCATGAACTTGTCAACCAGTTGTTCCAAATCGTTTCGGCCACATGTCTCTAACCTTCGAGATATTTTTTACAGCTTAACGACCAGTTTGTATTATGACAGTGTAAACAATATGAACCTGTAACTAATTTTGTTTACAAATACAACTATAGTACTTAGGCCTAGAAATTTAAATCATATCATTAATGACATTCAGTCCAAGTTAATTATAATTGTGTCCAAAAAATATCAAGATCATTACACTTATTGTATTTCGTTGAATATCATATTTTTTAAAAGTGTTTATTTTAAATGAAAAAAACCTTTAGTTAATGTCATTTTTATCCCACATATTCCAAAAAGTGTATTTAATTTTGTATATTAACTTGTTGGAGTATGTAATCATCTTTACAAACCTCACAGTGAATTTGTTCTCATTAACATTAAAAATCATATATTTATTTGAGTTTCCCTGGCTAAGCCAGGGGAGGATCCAGGTGGGGTTGGGTGCAATCATCCCCTCCTGCATAGAAAATAATCATAAATATTGAAACCAATACTTTAAAGTTGTAAAGAATGACTTACTAACACCTTCCTCATCCTATCACCTACACGACCTAATCAAAATTAGGCAACATCTCTTTCAACTTAGCTCTAGAGCAAAGAAAAGGGATTAAAACTAAAATTTTCCAATATTTATATTAAGTTTAGTATTAAAATACACATTTTTTCTTTTATTACTAAAACACTTTAGACCTATGTAAAGTGTATATTTATTACTTTTATTGTGACGGCGACTTTTTGTTTTATGTTATTTTTGTATTAAAATTACAAATTGGTTAGTCCAAATTGTGTTCTTTCTTAAAGTATTATTATTATATTAATTGTTAATTTCAACTTGTTTTTTAAACTCGCAATATTATAATTAAAATATTATAAATTAAAATCTTTATTAATCAAAATTATTAAATGTATCCTTGAAGGAGCCTTGTGAAAACCTACAACTAGACCTGGATCCACCCTTGGGCTAGGCGTAGTTAAAAGTATTTGTCCATCTAACGGTAGCATTGTATTCCACCAAACCTCTCTGTAAACATTCCCTGTTAGGTTACTAATCCCCTCTTTCCTTACTTTTATTTTTACTCAAAGTGAGAAGTTAAGTAAGAGTGAGAGGTAATGATACTGTCTCCCTCTTTAACCGGGCCGTCACGAGCACGACAAACCGATAGTACCACACTCTATCGGAATATATCTGTCCCTAGCAGCCTGTGTACATCGTTAAGGGAAACAAAGGGGGGTAGAAGCTCAAACTAGCCGGTGACGTCAAGTTGGTGAAGTGCTGCCTTCATTTAGACACGTGCACCATTTCTCTTCATGCTTTCTGATTGGTCATCACGTCTTCATCAAGATCACCCGAGGTTTGTTGATGATAATCTTTTTAACTGGAGTCGCTGATGACGCAGGTGATCATGCGATGATTTGGTGGTTGGTTCCACTCTCCGAAAGAGGGGTTCCACTCTCCGCAAGAGGGCAGGTAAGTCCGAGCCCACGTTTAGAATGTTGTCCCAGCAGTCTCCCGTCTGATTACTAGTGACCAGGTAGACCAAAACATCAGGTGTTGAGACACCACGGCAGATTTGCTCCACTCATCGAATTAGGAAGTGTTGAAGTTAGGCCAGGCTTGAAGGGTGTGCTAGCCAGAAGATTCAGAGGGTAAGTACATGAACAGTTTTTATAGAAGAGAGTTGATTGTGTATTATAATGTTTGTATATAGCTTGAGACTACATGGGACTAGAATAGGGAAGAGCAGAAGGAGAAGAAAATGCTCCTATCATCTTGACGACAGTCCATCATCTTAGTCGAGGCTGTAGCAATTAACATCATTATGACTCGGAGATGATCCATCATCTTCTCTTTGATCCTTGCCCTCTCCAAATTCTTGAGAGGACGCTGGCGTTACCGACTTCATTATCCCAGAAACTGGGATTCTAAGGGACGGGGGTGCAACTAGACTAAAAAAACTTTATCACCACTCGTCGAATTTGGATGTATTTAAGTTAGGCCAGGCTTGAAGGGTGTGCTAGCCAGAAGATTCAGAGGGTAGGTACATGAACAGTTTATATAGAAGAGAGTTGATTGTGTATTTTAATGTTTGTATATAGCTTGAGACTACATGGAACTAGAATAGAGAAGAGCTCTATTCCAAGAGGTATAAGTAAATGTAAACTTTTTCGGAGTGGGTAGTATGAATCTTAAGAGGATTTATGCTTTTAGGTTAACATAGGGTGGGGTGGGGTTGCATAATTGTAACGTACTATACTAGTACCGTTACATGAAGACTAATATTGCCTTAACATAATTTTGGAAGGCCTCTTAGATTTTGAATTGCCGCCAAAACTTGCCATACTTAGTTGGTAATGACTTAAAGTTCAGCAATTTTTATGGCCTTTCATTCTAATATTCGTATATTTTAAGCTTTTATGAATTCATGAACATTTGATTTATAATTTATTTAGTTCTAACTACATACGAAATTAACGTGTGAAATTCAGTTTTCTCCATAAGAAGAGCATTGTAGGCTCTGACGTCATATCCCCACAATGGCATACTGTGAGTACTCATTATATCTAGGTTATTCTATACTCATTGATAATAGCACTCCCAAGTAAGCAGTTTTTAAACGACTCACTTTTAACATGTTCGTCACAAAGGCTACAAGCCGGATAGAACAAGTCTCTAAGAGTGATTAGTTGTCACAACACAAACGTTTAGGTAGTAGAAACTAGTTTGCCCACCTCAACCCTTTTAACCAACCAACCTTTTCAAACAATTGAGTGAGTTCAAAGCTCAATCCTCCAGGGAGTTTAAACAGAAAAATCGGTGATATGCATTTGAGTTTAAAGGTGTTCAAACTTTTCTATGGAACAAAAAAGTAGAAGACATTGAAATATTAATAGGAACCTTTGTAAAAAAATTTTAAACATGGATGATAAAGTGGGGCAAGAGGACGCACTTAACGTATAAACACAGTTATAACATAAAATATATGTCAAATTATTTACATTTTTGGGATAACTATCTTCATTTTATTATCATTGAATTAGCAATTTTTAATACTTTTTCTAAAAATTATTTTAACCAGTTATTTAGATATTACAAAATTTGACGAATCGATACTTTTGCCTCATAGGTGGGGTAAGCGTACGTTCGTTACTGGGTAAAAGTACGGATTATAAATATGATAAAAAATAATTTATAGTATTGACTTTTATATTAAAAAACTTCACAAGACATAAAAAGGCATTGTAGGCATTATTGCTGTTTTAAACATAGTTAACAACAGTTTTCTGAAGTGAACTTAAGAAATCAAACTATTTTACCTATCATACAAAGAACTTATCTGATTGAAAACTCAATTTTCTTGACTCATAAACTAGTTGAGAAACAATTTTAAGGGTTATTTCAAACTTATTCAACAATTGTCACACATAAATTCACTTGACCCTTCATAATTAGAACAAGCTTCATGCCACCATTCATTGCAACTCTTGCATTGCACCTAATCTTCTAGAGGTGGATCTTCGTATTGTTCTTCGCAGCCCAGGCAGAAAATGTCTTCATTAACTTTTGATTTTATTGTTTTTATTCTTTTTGGCGGATACATAATTGTAGAATTAATTTTAGATCTGAACAATGATTTACTAGCTTGACCAATAACATTTTTACTTTCTTCTTTTATCATTAAACTATTTTAAATGGTGTCCCTGTAATGATTAGAGATTTTTGCCCTCTCTTTCTCCTATTTTGATATTCTATTATTTTAGGGAATGGTATCAGGTCTACTAGAGAGGTTGTTTGTGGTTGAGATACTAGTACAGAGTCCAAAGAGATCGATGGTTTATGGTTTCTTATGTCAACCACAAGTGTTAATGGCTGAGGATCTATTGTGGCGGCTCAAGATGTTGAGGGTTGAAAATATATCGTGGCAGATGAATATGTTGATGGTTGAGAATATATTTTTGTAGCCAAATATGTTGATGGCTTAGTATCCGATGTTGCATTTTATTATCCATTAGATTGGTCTGTGACAGCTGATGCAAATACGTAACGGTTAACAGGGAAAATACCACACGTATTAAATACATTAATATCTTTAGTCATTGTGGCACATCTTTGGTAGGCATTGCCAAAAAGTTGCGTGACTTGAAATTGGGAAATTGGGAAACTGTACGCCCAGGGTGACTCAATAACCCTTGGTCACAATCTTGTGAGTGAAAATCTTTTAGTGTTCTAAAAAAAATCTATCTGTCCAAAGGTTGCAGCTTGTGAATACTATGTGGAGGGATGGAAAAGAGATGAATAGAATGTCCTCTGCAGAAGAGCACAGCATCCACACTCATTTTCGAAGTGTTGTTGACTACAATAAGCAAAACGGGGTTCTATAAACTTTCCATTACATTTATCTGAAAATACTTCAACCAGTCTTTAAATATGCTCTGTGTTTATGTACCCACTATCAGAGCACATCATAGTTGATCCTGGAGGGGCTCCATTTATCAACTCTTCTTTTCCTCTTTTTCTTTGACAAATGATCGTAGGTTGCACATAATTTCCACTGGCACTTACTTATAAGCTGTCCTCTCTCTGCAGACACAATTTTACCAATAGGTTTCTTTCCTATCGTAGCAACAGCTTTTGGAACTTTATTTGGAACTGTAGTTATTCCCGATTCATCCATATTGAAAATACGAGTCGACGGGAACTTAAATTTTGACATTAAGGCCACAAGATTGTCAAAAAATGCATCCACTTACATCTTTTTAAAACCAATCACTCGAGCAAGGCTAGTCTTTTGAGGAATACGGAGTGTCAAATAGAATTTCTTCATAAAACTGGATGCCCAGTCTTTACCAGCTATCTTCGTCTCTTTATCATATGAATTTTTAGTTCCATTTGTCTCAGAAAATTCAAATGCTAATCGTCTTAAATCTTTTAATGTCAATCCGTAAAAACACGCATCAATGTCCTTGCAATGTTTAGCCAAGTCATTTTATTGTCTTTCGTCGAATGTCAATGCAAACCTGCCTAATAAGTCTTGAAATATAAATAGGAAAACATACATTAACATTAAATAAATATATATTAATTTATTTTTGTATATCTAAATATGTCTTAAACAACCTTTAGGTTTCCTGAAAGATTCCACGCTTGGGCACTGATTTTTCCTATCTAATAAGGGTAATAATAGAGCTATATATTAATTTATATTCAGAAAAGAATGGTTCAATTGGTTGAATTAAAGCGAAACATACTAGTAATCGAGGGTTTGGGTAAGAGTACGCATTGCGTACTTATGCCCCACTCTTTCGTGCGTTCTCTTACCCCAATCATAGTTTTACAACTCATCGGGAAGCTCTGTCGCCTAGAAAGAAACTTCGTAAATAATGTGGACACTTTTGTTTACATTAAAAACTGCTCTTTCAAAATATAACAATACATCTTAGCTTTAATTAATACATTTATGTAGATATTACGTTTGCTAAATATTGCCAAATTACATCAGAATGCTTAAAATCACAACTAACCGCATTGTTTGAAAATGGGTTTTCAGATTCAGCTCAAACTATGTAGACAACCTATCTGCTATGACACCTTCCTAAAACCAAACAATATGGCGAACTGCTATTTTGTCAAAATAGAAATAAAGCCAATGCGTACTCTTACCCGACGCGTACTCTTGCCCCACCTTACTCTATGTTATTAACAATTTACGTTCCGTCTCAGCATTTTAAACATGGGCCATGTGTTAATAAAAATTCACTTTCTTCATCAGCATTTATATTTATTTCCTTCTAATTTTTGCGTAGAGATCGATACACATAGACGACGCTTTCATTACGCTACAATATCTATGGAATAACTTAATAAATAGAAATGGGACTCATCTATGATTAATGACTTTTGCTTGTTCCTGCTGCAACAAGTGTTCTTGAAAGATCTTAAATAAAACCTAGCATCTTCTGGATAATGCTGTTATAATTATGGTTTACTGTACATGTTTGAAAATACTATTGAGTACTAACTAAACTACAGATATTGTTGCATATTTAGCTTATTTTAGCATCCCATAATGCAGCTTAAAAAATTACACCATGGGCAGTAAAATATTAAACATTATGATGGATACCCTATTAAAATATGAGTGTGGTAGCCAAACACTGACAGTAGTTTTGAAATCAGCATGCCACATTTATTAATAAATATACCATCCCATGTTATTTTGTTACTGGACATTTGAATAACATAGTTGAATAGTATTATTTAGTTTGTTGTTAACTTGTTTGGTTTTACAGGGCTAAAATACTTCAACTAAGATTGCTTAGAAACTTTCAAAGTAGTCGTATTATGTTAGAAATTATGTTATAAAAATAAGCCCTAGTTATAGAACTATAACTTAATTACTTACTCACTCTATGGAATTGAGAACTCGAAAGTTCACTACCGCACTTACAAAAGTACGCTACCTATTCCTATCTTGAACTTGTTCTATACAGTCCACCTTATTACACCCTGTCCCTATCTTGAGCTTATTCTATACAGTCCGCCTCATTACACCCTATCTGCTTTCAGGTCCATTTTAATATAGCCCTCCCATCTGCATCCGGGTCTTACCAATTATTTCTTCCCATTGAGTTTGCCAGTCAGTACCCTGAACAAGGTTCTAGATTCTCCCATTTGCGCTTCACCATTAAGTTTATTTATTGATTTGGTCAATATTAGTTGGACTGGGAACCCGTTGCTTGGAAGATGTTTATTTTAATGTTTTGGCTTGGGAAAACCGAAACAGAATTTACTATAAAATGCGTTCTTTTAATAAATATTTGACAATGTAAAACACATTTTCGAAATTGTAAACTTGAGCACAATTCTAGAGAGCGAGTCCAAGATTAGTTAAATTTATGAAATTATGTATACACTTTATTAAAATATTTATACTTAGTATAAAAAAAGTTGTTCTGTACCCGGCTAATAGGAGTTAGCCCACAGGCCAATGCGGTCGTTGTTCTGTCTGATCGTTGTTGATGGCCCATTGCTCTGTGGTGATATTGGTCGATTCCTCTTCTCTTCCTTTCCTAGTCAGGTGTCAATCGGGGACCCTATTTAATATGATGTATCGTCTAAACTATGCACAGATATTCAGTACGCTGCACTGCATATTAAAAGCATTGTTTTTCTTCGTAAAGAACCAGCTGCAACAGGTCTATACTACCCAGGACGCGATGGCGTCGAACTCAGCCGTGGTGAGGGTCAGCACCCGCCACTTCGAGGATAAACAACCAGGAGGTTTTGTGGTCCGACTACTCAACTTAGGGTGATGGTCTGTTAGTTTGTGTAGGGTACTATTTACAAGTCACTTTCTGACAGCTATTTGTTCACCTAAGCCAAGAACTAGCGTAGGTATACTGTGTAGTAATCTGTGTGTCGCTTAACGACATCACTATGTTTACTTCTAAATTATATGGTTATTAATATTTAATTGCTCTTAATGTCTAATTATACCTTTCGCTCAACTGTGGGTCAAACTGTTCTCTCTGAACAAAACTTAATTTTCTATGGCAGTGTACGCCTTGTTGGTCTGGTTGGACCTGTTGTATTTCAAGTAGCTTTAACAGCTGGCTAGTAGAGATGGGCGATATATTACTGACTGTGATTTTTTCACTGATACCATTTGATCACCGATACTCCCAGTTACTCGATCTTAAAAGTATCGGTGATTGAGATATCAGTGATCGGAAATACTCCGTACTCGCAGATACTCCATACTCGCATCAGATTGCAACAGTTACTCGAGCCACGGAGCTAGTATTGCTTCCTCAAGACACTCGAGTAAATACTCGCTTCGCGGCCCTTGTTATTCTTTTATTTTTTATTTTCTACCAGATAATTGAGAATTGACCTTATGGGCTGGCATGTTTTACGTGCTATTTCTATTTAAAACACTTGATTTCATAGAGCTCATTTTTCAAAAACAGTTATCAGATTGCTACGTAAAAATGACTTTAACATTTAAACAATGTTTCATTCAAATGCGTTTTCAATACAAAATATTTGTTGTTAATAGATTCTTTTTAAAAGTAAGCTAGAAAAAAATCATTTATTCTTTTTTTCGGTGATCCTATCCCCAAAATCGCTAATAATAAATTAATATAAGTAACAAAATAGAAAATATATAAATAAATCTTAATATTTACTATGCGTTTATGATTATAATCATCATATAGTCTAATCTAAAGTTATTTTTGCTTCTAATATATGTATAGTTCATCTACTATTAGATGTACGGTATTTAAAATAAAATAACACTACAATAATATAATAATTGACCTGCATTCCAAACAATATTTCCTAAACCAAACGCCATTATGTTATGTTCATTTTTAATGTCACATAAATTTTAACTTTAGTAAAACAAATAACTAAATAAATTACACAATTACAAGAGTTTCTCATAGTACGTCAAATAAGTTTTTAATATTGGTATTCAAGTTTAACATAATGTTTGTTGGACAACTAATTTTGCACAAATTACATAACATTTCACTATAAAATATTAATAACATTATGTTTTGCTTTCTTTTCTTATCAACTGTATGAAACATCTTAAAACGCATACTTTTGTATTGACTGTATATTAGTCAGGCAACATGAAAACCAGATGAAACCTTGAAAGATTAGGTAGCTGTATGTCGATTGTCAATATCAGTGCCGACAAGAAGTGTTTATGTTAGGCCTTTAAATATATAATTCCATTGCAAGCCGCCAAACACCCGAGTAATTAGTTTTCTTTCCAACCAATACTCATGGGAATATTCGAGCAAATACTAAATATCCAATACTCAATACTCATAAATACTCCATACTCGATACTCGATTGAACTCGCATACTCGGACAGCAGCTAAATACTAGCCTTGACTGTGGTTGGAAAGTGAAAAAATATCGGTCCATCAAAACACTGTGAATACAGGTCACAGTGAAAAATCACTGGTATAAATCGCCGATATTTTAAAATCACAGTCACTGTATTCACTGATATCGTAAAATCACGGTTTCGCCCATCTCTACTGGCTAGTGTGGTTAGAATAAAACAGTGTTAGGCATTTGGTAATAGTTACCTAACGACTCCTTGTGGCTCATTATGTTGTGTGCTGAGCCTAGCTACTCCAAAGATGTCCTTTAGCAAGAACTAAAGTCTCTCTCTTTAATAAGGGAACGTTAGCACCAAGAAACTAGGGGTTAGCTGTGTGACTATACAGGTCGCACACACAAAAGGTCATCATCATTACTAGTGACACTAGTTTAATTACTGTCTGTAATAGATCTAAAAACTAACAAACTAAAATATAATGCACTATAATCTACAACAAAATAATAAAGTTATAAAATCAAAAATACAAATTTTGTTATATTTTATCTAGTTCAGGTGAGGAAATGGAGCTTAGCATAGTGATAAGAATATATTAATTTTAAAACTATAAACATGAAATAAATACGGGTTTTAAAAAGAAATTCAGAACAAAATAAAGATAAACATGTTAAGGAACTCAAACAAACTAACAACAAACTTTAAACAAAAAATGTTCAAGTTTTTAAAGAATGTGGGAGAGCTACTTCTAGAAAAAATTATCGAGGCTTTATAAAATAAATAAATAGAAATCTTCGCAAAAATAAATCTAAAATCAACCAAGAACTATTGATTATTATTGATTGCAAAGATAAAATATCTATTTTTAAAAGATGTATGTGTTCATGTGGAGAATATGGTTGCCATAAATGTGTCAATCAACGCTCTTAGTGTAAATAAATCTTGTGTTGTCTTGCCAAAATGAAATGTGCGTATTTTTTTCTTAGGAGCCATCTGGAACAAACGAAGAACAAACGATTGCAATCATAAAAATATGAATTTTTAAAAGATGGGGGGGGGGGGGTCAACTTCATGGACGTGCATTCAATTTATGGGTGTATAAAAAAATATCAAACTATTATTTCCAGAACAATCCGGAACAAACAAAGAACAAATTATTGCAATCATAGAATTTATTTTTTTAATGTTTTTAGGGGGAAAGGACGGTAAGGCAGCTTCATGGTGGTTCAAAGTAAACATATCATTTGTGAACGTATCAAAACGGAAAAAAATGATTATTTTTACGAAACAATCCGGAACTAACAAAGAACAAACGATTGAAATTAAAAAAAACTTGAATTTTTAAAATGGGGGTTTGGGGAAACTTCGCAGACGTAATTTTTTCACAGTTGGTACCACCTACCCATGCTACAAATTGTGGAATTATTTTCATTTGGTTAAGAGAATATTAAACATCTATCTATGTTTCCTGTTATATTATTTTTGACGGAGGTATCTTTCTCATCAACAATCTAGGTATGTCATCGTCACTTTCCTATACAACTCGAAATTCTTCATTTTCAATTGAACTAATCTCACAACTATCATCTTCTTCAGAGCTTTGGAATTATGAATTGGTACATTCAATATCAGAATACGTATGTCTAATAATGTTATCATTTGAGTAAGTATAGAGCTCTACCACACCGGACATGTACTCCGTATCACACATGTCTTCTCTGTAATAGAAAAAATATTAAGGCCTAAATTATAATTTCAAAATGTATATTATTTATTCTAATAAATAACAGGAAACTAATGATTTTTCAATAGAGATAAAGCGTATTATAAAGATAAATATGTTTTATGCACCTATATAACCTGTAATCTATACTATATACTATATAATATTATAAAGAGGAAAGATTTGATTTTTTTTGTTTTTTTGTTTGTAATGGATAAACTCAAAAACTACTGGCCCGATTTTAAAAATTCTTTCACCAATATAACATCCTGAGACCCGAGCATCACAAGCATTGAAAAAAATGTTAATTCAATTTTTTTTTTCTAATAATATGCTTATAGGACATAAAAAAATCAATTTCAAAATTTTCAAAATTTTGGTTTTCCTAAAACAGGAAGTATAGTATTTGGGGTCTTGATGCATACAATTCATAACGTAAAAATGTTTGAAAAATAAAATTACTTTATTAATATCCATAGGTATTTACATTTAAAGTTTATTAGAAAAACATGATGAAATTAAACCAAAATCTTAGCAACTAATTTAAGTGATAAAAAAAATCATGAATTATTCAATGGTTTTATTGACGACTGTTAAATATTTTGCCGAATATCACACAATATAGCTGTAATAATTGGATGACAATAGTATAAAAAATTTAAAAATAGAATATATTTACTACGCCAAATAATTTACTAAATCTTTTTATTTGTGAAATTCTGCATAGCGATTGCTGCCTGCGTTAAGACAAAGGAAAATATTGCATGAAGTGCACTTTGTTCTGCAAAGTTTTTTGCAACCAGGTTTTCTGCATTTTTGAAACACTTTGCTAATGCTTATTTCAGGCATGTGCATGGCACTTTTTGTCTTTTTGTAATCTGATGGCATTGGAACAACATTCCTTCTCTTTTGAACTGGTTCATTAGTATCACTATCAATTGTGTCTTCTGAATCATCTGCTATACCATCTAATATTAATTTCTCCCCCAAGTTCATCTTAAATGACCTTAGCTGGTGAATTTCTTTTTGTTTCGCCCCATGTTCTCACATGTCTTTACGCTACAACAACCAGGCATTACTAACAGCCATGTCAGTCATGTGAGATACCGTCATTATTGTCCACTTTTTGCTACGGGCCCTCATTGGACAATAAGAATTCATCTGATCTGCCATGTCAACTCCTCCCATTTGGAAATTATATTCCCCAATTACTGCTGGTCGATCAATCTCAATAATTGTTTTCTCTTTTTTGGAATATCTTTTGCACTTATCAGTTGGTTCATCTGCTAAGTGATTAGATAACATGAGTACTCCCTTGTTATCCATCCATTTTGTTATAGCAAGCTGCTGGTCTTGCCGAACTAAAACATCACTAGAACCCCTTCCTTTCTTTTGCAGTTCTTTATCTGATAGTAAACGGATATTTTTAGGTAGTAGATTAGACATTATTGTACCAACTGATCGAAAACCAAAAGCATATAGGGATTCGCAAAGTTTAACAGAAGTGAACCATTGATCATGGAATATTACATGCCCTTTATTAAGTGTTGTTATAAGACACAGAACCTTGGGAAATGGGATATTTTCTAAATTCTGGTGGGAGGGTAGTGTCACCTTGGTAAGGCACAAAATCGCAAATAAGACCACTAGCGTTAGCTAAAACAAATATTTTCATACCAAATGGGTTAGGTTTTCCCTTTACAAATTGTTTAACTCCCAGTGAACCACAAAATGACATTATCATTTCGTCAACACAAACATTCTTATCTCAAACGATCAGATGACATCCCTTCAGTATCCTTTCTAATAGTGGTTGAACTTTCCACAGTTTGTTTTCTTTACGGGCATCATCAGTTACATCTAAATCAAACTGCACTTTCATTGATGAGCGCAAAGCAAAAAATCTATCCAGAGTTATATTATCAGCAATTAAGGGGATTATCCAACGCCGCTGCCAATACTTCCTAATCTGTGGATATTGCAAACATGCCATTACAAGAGATACCCCAAACCATAATTTGATTTCATTAGGAGTTATTTGTAAAGATTTATTTTTAGTAAGGATGGAGGTTTGATTTGTTTTCTCAGATATAAAACTGAAAAAATCATCATCAATGTACTGATTGAAATATTTCTCTTCGTCCCAGCCTGTTCCGTCGATGTATGGGTAAGGATCAATTTCATCTGGCAAAGTAGGTTGAAAAACTCTGCGTCGCCAAGCGAGGTCTTTCTTATTTCCCACCTGCATGAGAAGAGGAAATTGTAAGAGAGAGTCTGCTCTTTTTTCAAATGTAAATAACCACTAACAAAAATAATAAAACTTTACTTACCACTGGTTCATCGTGTTCATGTTCATGTTCATCATCATCATTATCATCATCATCATCATCATCATCATCTATGTGTACATTCTCTGTGGAATCGATTGTTGAAGTATTCGAAATAGGTAAATAATCTGGATCTGAACCATCAACAACATCTTCTTCAAGATCAGACAGCTCAATTTCTGACTCTTCAAGTACTTCAAGAATTTTATCTAGATTATGGGCAACTGGAACAATAAACATCATTATTTTAGGCTGCAAGTTGAAATTCGTATTTAAAAAAATAGGCCTATTATTTTAATTATGAGTTGAAATAGTAGAAATAAATGTTAGTAAAAGCTATTTCAATTTACTTACAATTAGTAACAGTTTGATGAGTTTAAAATATACATTTATCGGATGTTAATCTAAAATATTGGATATATTTTACAATTAATGAGAAATTAATTCTCACAAAGTACAACATTTTTACAGCTTATTTAAAAAGAGTAGGGCAAAGAATAACAACATTGTAGTAATATTAATTTTTTTAATAATACAAATTTTATGTAATGAACTTGTTCAATTGTGACCTGAAGTATGGTATACTATACAACGAAATTTAAAACTTATTAGCGTAAAAAGTACAAAACATTGGAACAATCCGAATATTGCAGTGAAATTTGAAGATATTTAACTACAATTTACAATGAAATCAAAAGAAAATGTTAATAAATCATGTACTTACTATTTTTTGTTTTACGTGACGTCCCACTTGTTGAAGGAACGGCAGGATCCATTTTGACAAATTCTTCTACTAAACTTGGTTAAAGCCAAAGAAATAACCAAAAAAGTCATGGATGGTTCAGTATTGAACTGTTCAAACGGCTGATGTGTTAAAGTGTTTGATTAGTGCTGCGCTCTGTGTTATTTTCCGTTTACAATTGAGGTATAGTATACTATACCAGGGGTCTAAGGAGGATAAAGCTACATTATCAGTGAGTAACATAGGCTATATTTTATTATGAAAATTTAATTTATTCCTCATAAAAATATTGATAGTATATTATATAGTCGTTGTAAAAAAAAAGTTGAAGGGAAAGTGTGGTTGGTGAAGGGGGCGGGGTGGTACGGGTGAGGAAAGAGGGCACCATACAAACTGCTAGACAACAAACTGCTCGACAAGCTATAAAAAAATATTTGGAAGGCTGGGTGGGTCAAGTGGCCGACACGACTTGGACCAACTGCTAGACAAGCTCTAAGATGAAGAGAGTAACAAATTGTAATGACAACCAAAGCATAACGACACGATGAGAACCAATCTGTAATGACCAATGCTAGACACTCATAAAACACATGGACCAGTGACGACACGAGTGGAATGTAATAGACAACCAACCGAAAGAAAACAATTTGAAGGCTGGGTGGGTCAAGTGGCCGACACGACTTGGACCAACTGCTAGACAAGTTCAGGTATAGGAGTACAAAGTGATAGACAACCAAGCGATCGACACGAGAGGACCAACTGCTCGACAAACTTTGATATCATCCAGTTAAGAGTGGGCTAAGTGAGAGAATAGTTAATTCAATACACGCTTGTCCTTGTTTACACTCAAATAATTTTTTTCCCCCCAACCCATCAGCTTAACCTCACAATACTTGACATATTTTTGTGGGGTTTGCTAAAGTGAGAATGTAGGTGAAAATAACGTGAAATAATGATAACCTTATAAAAGAATATCACGAATTGAACAGTCTCAATTAATTCCGCAACGCTGGATGCAACATTAAAAGATAGTGAGCGCCGGTCTACACGTATGAACTATTTTATTTTTATATTAATAGATTAGAGGTGAAGAGGGTATAATTTAGAGAAAATATATTCGCTTTTTCATGAAGAAAGAGTTGAAAAGCATTAAGTTAAATTTTCTTAGCGACCTTTATTAAAACTTGAAATTTGACAACAGTTTTAAAATATTATGTAAAATTAGTAACCGGCAATAAGCGACAGTATAAAGGATTATTGTTTTTTAAAGATAATTTTAAAATCTAGCCTGTATATTTAGTGCTACAAATTCTAATTTTTTTAGCACCGCGTTATACTAGAGTTACTAACAGTTCGAATTATACAAATATATATAATATATATATATATATATATATATATATATTAACTACGCTAGTGTGTTTAGGGATGAATAAGGTTGAATTTAGAGGAACTGCACCCGTTTTTTTGTGGAGTGAGAGTGGAAAACTATTTAGGAAAATTAACTTTCAGTCCACCCGACTGGGATCGAGCCCCGATCTTCATTTATCAGCAGTCAAGTCAATTTTGCGAGTAGCGTATTAGACCTTGCGGCCACCGAAGAAGAGGCTCCTTAACTCACTGGCCGTTAAGGGCATTCACGATTTCTCTAAATATGCAACCAAGGATTTAGGGAATAGGGGAAAGTTTTTATCTATATTTAAGAAATTTCACCAAAATTCCTCTATATGAAGGGTAAAAAGTTAATTTAACAGAATGTTCAAATCTTTTTCTTGATAAGGTTCCTTGACTTGTTAAATTATATCATTCAATTAAATGATATATTTTCTTAAGGATTATATCATATCGCCTAGGCTAAACTTATAAATATAGTTACCATAATATATAATGATTAAGTAATTAGCTCCCGCTAATACCATATAACTTAAAAATAAACTTATAAAATGCAAGCATGTAACCATGATCATGGCTTTCTTCCCTCATTCACTGCAGTGCTACCCGCGTCGGTGGTCGTATGATCATAAAGCTTCGCTCGCGTATTACATTGAATTGCCGGTAGCAAAGAGACCGGGTTCAAATCCGGTTAGGTATACTGACACATTAACAAGTTCACTACACCATTGCGATAGAGATGATACGAAAATATGGGTACATTTTGATATTAATTCAGTGTATCTACAGGTTTTTTTTTTACTAACAAGGGCGTAGGTTTATTTATTTTAACTACGTGCTTTATTTATTTAGTTGTTTTTCCATCGTGTTTTTCTACCCACTCGGATTATAAGCATATGAACTAATTACCCTTATGGATTAATGATGATAGTTTATTTAGACAAAGTGAACCCACATATGCATGGAGGGAAAATGGGAAACCATTTAGGAAAATGTACACCTGGCCAGGACTTGAACCCCGATCTCATCGTCATCGACAATCCAGTCTATTGCGAAAGTTACACCCTAAAAAAGGTAAGCGTCCACTGGTCCACATCACATCCACCGGATTTAATCTCGCTGCACCCCACAAAGCTAAAATATATTTTAAGCTAGGTTGTCATGAATCTAACAGTCAGATATAATACCAGATGGAGAAATTTCTCTAGCACGCACTGGACCAATATTAAAATTAAGAAAGATTAACTTTAGAACTTATGTTTGTAAATAGTTTCCATAAGCTACCATGTAAAAATAATTCTACGCATCTAGGGGAATTAAACATTTTCCTTATGTCCCCTAAAAACTGATATTTAGTTCTGGCTGCGTAGGGTTTGCTCCCAACCCCTCAACCCTCGCCGACGTTAATATATGTTGCGCCACTGTGTCAAGTTATTGTTAAAACATTCAAATATATATGTGTCAATACGTGCAGAATTAATGTATTAATCGCATAGTTAAGTAATCGTCTAAACATGAACCTAAAATATATAAATTAGGTTTTACATATTATAGCTTATCCAGACTCTGGTTGTAGCAATAAATGATTCTACCTGACTTGTATCTTAGCTATAAATGATAATATTCTCTAATTTAATATAAATGTATTATTCATTAAATACATTTGAATAGTGTACCAGCGTGAATATTTTGGACAGCATGCATATGTTTTTTTAAGAAAATATCCAAGTATAGGTAGTGATTTTATATTGTTAGGTTTGGGGCCAGAAAAGATATATAATACAGTCATGCTGATGAACTCAAAAGTAAAAAAGTTTTTGGTACATTCTAGCCATAAATTCTGGTAGTAATAACAGTATTTAACAGTTAAAAGTTACTAAAACAATTTTAAGGAATTCATACATCAAGTAATGTGATCTTTATATTTCACTTATGATAGATATGATAAATAGGCCTACTTTTAAAATAATATTCACAATTCAACGTTTTCTGGAACTACTTCTCTATTATGTATAAGCTTATACTCCCTTTCAGCCTTCACTTATAGCCACCCTAAATCATTTAAATAAGAAAGAGAGGAAAAAAACTACGAAACTTCTTATTTCAAGGAAAAAAAGGAAATCTCGCTGTTAGTTCTCAAATATCTTAGAATGTTATGTTGTGAGCCTATCAAATAATTACTGTATTTGTTAGAGGAAGACTAAATCTAAAACCCTTTTCCATCAAGCCTGGTCTCATAGCTCCGTGAATATGATTAAAATGTCGTTGGAAATAGAATAACGTTACATTTTCACACATTTTTTCTATTAATGAAACTTGAGATATAGGATTGTTAAGAAAAAAGAGCCATGTCTGAATCTTTTGACTTTATTATGGCGTGAACCATATTTTGAAATAACACATAGTAGAGGATAGCATTAGAATGCATCCTGAAAGAAATAGGGTGTAATGAGGTGAACTGGATACAACTAACTAAAGATAAGGACAGGTGGCGTACTTTTGTAAGTGCGGCAATGAACTTTAGCTTTCCTCATGCCATAGAATAAGTAAGTAATAACTAAATATTGCGTTAGAGCTAAACGTCTGCGTGGCCAATTTCTCGCTTACCGCACCGGATGATAGCTAGTTGTAGAAACAGACGTGTTAAACTCGTTTGATCAAAAAGGCCACATTTAATATTGATAATGCTTAGGGTGTCACATTTCAGAAAATACTTTATTATTACCACATTAAGAAAAAATTAATTCAAAGTTCTTACTAATTATTACAAAATTAATTTAAGACTTGATTCTTTTTTCTTCCCCCCCCTCCCCTCCCCCAGCAGTGTGATTATTCCAAACTCAATGTTGACAAATGTGTGTTCCGTAAGCCGTGACCTTTCGGGTGTTTGTTCCTTATCATAAGATAAAACAACTCTACATACAATTATACGGTGTCAAACATGGGACAAGGGCGTGTAAATTTTACAATTTTTGTTACTCGATCTCTGGTGAGTAAAAAGTAAAAATTAGGTCCTCAAGTGCAATATTTCTCCAAATAATACCTAATAGCTAAATGTCATAATATAAAATGGTGTATTTCTACAATGTATATAATAAAACAGATCTGGCCACATTTGTATATGGTTCTTAAAAAGGTCCGTGGGCCGCACAGAATCATGGATCGGGCCACATGCGGCCCGCGAGCCGCAAGTTTGACATGCCTGCTGTAGAGCTTTGGTGTACTAGGTCAAAGGTCTCTCTCTCTATAAAGGCAGAAAGTCTTGCTTGTAGTATCATCTTGCCCCTAAATATAACAAGGTCACGAGTACAGCACCTGCAAGGACTGATAAGAGCGGCATCTCTTTGAAACCTAACAGCAAGTCAATTTTTATCTGAGTGTGTGCACGTGTCAGTGTCAGGAAATTATAACCCAAACAAACGTCACAAGGAATAAACTATAACATTGATTTGAACCCAGCAGTTAATGTATTTATTATATTTTCATATTAATATTTACCTTGTACAATTCTATGTTGGATTCGTACGTAAAAATATTATATTGGTACTTCTGTTATTATCACAAGTCATAACTCACTAATTAGGGATGTATTTTATGGGTTAAATTTTTATTGCATGTACGCTATTATTAGAAGCGTTACTGTAAAATGCAGTCTATTTAGGCGTTGTGAAGAACATTTGACAAAGAAGTGTTGGTCGATTTTTAACAAATACATTGCATTGTTATTGCAGGATATCTGTTTAAAAATAATTTTCTTCTGGTTGACTAAGCAGGCATATTAATGTGTGTGTGTATATATATATATATATATACACACACACACACAAAGCACGCACACACTATAAAAGTTGGGCTAGGTAGATGTATGTATACTCAGTATTTTTTAATCAACCCTAGTTTAAAGGTTTTTTTTAATATGCCTTACACAATATGAACCTTGACAGGGTTGACACGAACTTTTGTTTATCCTAAAGAGAAGCAGGCTAATAAGATAGGAACATAGCAAGAACGTAGCGAGAGGGAAGTGTGTGTGGGGGGAAAGGGGGGGAGGGTTAGGATGTTCCAAAATCCCACTTCCCACCAAAGTTTTTAATGTTGATAGCTAAAGAGTCTTTAAATAAGTCAGTTTGAGAAACTAATTATTTTGATTTTATTCTGTTTTCCAATCTTCATAGGTAGTATATCATCTAAAACCATCGAATTTTCAAAAATTCTTCAAATACTTCAAATAGCTTCTAGCTGCATCTGATATTTAAAAAAATTCCATAAAAAAATCTGGCAAAGATCCCCTTAAAATTACTTTACGGGCATCCAAGTTTCAAAAGAATTCTGGGGGAGGTTTAAATATATTCTAGGTAATCTAATTTATAAAAAATGATGGTTGAGCACTATTAGAATAGATTTTTAGAGGCATCCATTTTCAAAAATTTGCAGAAGGAGCACTACCCCAAATAGCCTTTTAGATTATACAATTTTTTTAAAAAAACTCGGAGAAGTCTACACTAAATATCTTGAAAAAAAAAGTGTATGGTTCTAAAAAAACTCTCCACTTGAGGAGCACTAGCTTCTAAGCATCTACTTTTGAAATATTAACTGGGGAAAGAGGGGAGATAGAAAAGTTCCCAAAAAACTCTTTTTGATACCCTTCACACAAATAAGGTTCCGCCGCCACTTTTTAAAATAATTTTCTTACTCTCAGTAGTCCTAATATCATGCCAGAAGCATACAATTTGGACCCCCCTCACCACGCCAAAGAATCATAACCAAACTCTTCCTACGCTCACGAAAATAGTGTAAAGTAATTGGGTGTTACATGGAAAAGTCAAAGAGACAGATAAATAATATAAAGTCACTGAAATTTTGGATTATTTTTGAAATAATTGTGAAATACAAAGTAGAGCGCGTTACCAAGTGTAAGCTATAAGTTTTATTGCCCGTAGTGTGATTTCTTGAGTTTTTTGTGCCAAGATTTTGCAATTATGTCTGTTCCCATGTCTGTCGGTCTGTTTGTCTCTCTGGCCACAGATTCAAAACGGTTGAATGGATTTTTTTCCAAACTTGATATTTATATTTATAAGGATATTCTTCAATATTTTTTATTTTATTTTTACCCTACCTCTCAAATTAAGGATAGTCTATCAATGAGTGATTGTTTTAAATTTCCCTAAGTTTTCGAACGGATCTACAGATTTTGCTTAAAATGTATATGTAGAGTCCGTTCACCGTAGGAATTGTTTTCTGAAAGCCCTTTTTCCCTATCAGAAATCTATTATATAGTAGGATATTGGTAGTAAAAAAGACCTTTCAGAGAGTAATTCCTATCGTGAATGGAGTATAGGTATGGTTTGCCTAAATAACACTGTATGCTAGGTGTAAGTATTGTTTGACCTCCTAAATAACACTGTTTGCTAGGTGTAAGTATTGTTTGACCTCCTAAATAACACTTTATGCTAGGTGTAGGTATTGTTTGACCTCCTAAATAACACTTTATGCTAGGTGTAAGTATTGTCTGACCTCCTAAATAACACTCTACTAGGTGTAAGTATGGCTTGACCTAATAACACTGTTTGCTAGGTGTAAGTATTGTTTGACCTCCTAAATAACACTGTTTGCTAGGTGTAAGTATTGTTTGACCTCCTAAATAACACTGTATGCTAGGTGTAAGTATTGTTTGACCTCCTAAATAACACTGTTTACTAGGTCTAAGTATTGTCTGTCCTCCTAAATAACACTATGCTAGGTATAGGTATTGTTTGACCTCCTAAATAACGCTGTTTGTCACACGGTCTAGTAAGGTTTTAGAGTAGCTTGAGTAAGAGTAATCATTCCGACTGAGCGGATTGGGTTGATAGTTACCACCCTTGTGGTTTTTACATCTAACTTTTACATTAATAAGGGATTATTTCATCTTAACTTAGCTCCTTATTCTAACCCATTAATAAACCTGGTGCTAACGCAACATCAACAAAATGTTCTTAGCTTCGATGGTTGATGGTCTAAGGCGTCATTCTCAAAATAGACTGGACTGCCAATGACGGGGATATCAGGCTTCAAATCCAGCCGGGTGTACGGAGGGTGATATTTCATTAATGGTTTACACTCTCCCTAAATGCAAATGAGAGTACACATCTTATAATAACAACATTTTTTCTTTAATTCATTAGTGCAATTAGATTTTTTTTGTAGCACTGTGTCTTACCACCTGTTCGGGTTATACGCTTATTTAATAATTACGTTAATGTGTTGAGAATGAGGAAGATTAAATTTATTTATAGTGCACCTGAATTTGCGTGGTGGCAGAGTGGAAAACCTTAAGAAAAATCACCCTCACTGTAACTGACCGGAATCGAACCCTGATCATAAGCTACCAACTTAGTTTCTGGCAGTTGCTCTTTAAATAATTTTTTATTTCATCTTGTTAGTTCTTAAAGTGTGATTTTACCATTTATAACAAAACGTTTGTCTCCTTTCCTCAGATCCGATAACTCGTTTCATTCAGAGAAACATTCTTTATTTTCAGATACCATATTGTATGTATCAAAACCTATTATTTATTCGAAATGATAACTAAACTAGTGTTAGAAAATATATTTTAAAGAGTGCAATGTGTAAGTAAATTATTAAAATTAAAAACACGATGGTTTAAGTCTATACAATATAAGGGTACCTCACCCTTTTGGGTTAGTTAAATCTAGGGTGTCGGGAGGACAGCAATTTCTAGAAAGATCCAGACCATCCTTATAACCAACTTTCTAAGCCCATGTTTATCACTTTGTTAGTTTTGAAATAACTAGTCTGTCACTTGAGCCACTCTTAACTGGATTCATTTCGATGTTTGTGGAGCAGTTGGTCCTCTCGTGTCGACCGCTTGGCTGTCTATCACTTTGTCCTCTTATATGGGAGCTTGTCTATCACATGGTCCAGCTCGTGTCGATCACTTGGTCCATGTCGTTTCTGTGTGTCTAGCAGTTTGCTGTCTACCACTTTGTCCTCTCGTGTCGATCGCTTGGTTGTCTATCACTTTGTACTCCTATACTTGAGCTTGTCTAGCAGTTGGTCCAAGTCGTGTCGGCCACTTGACCCACCCAGCCTTCCAAATAATTGTTTTCATTTTGTCTACCGGTTGGTTGTCTATCACATGGTCCAGCTCGTGTCGATCACTTGGTCCGTGTCGTTTCTTCGTGTCTAGCAGTTTGCTGTCTACCACTTTGTCCTCTCGTGTCGACAACTTTGTTGTCTATCACTTTGCCTGCTCCCAGGAAAGAGGAATGAGATGAAAATAGGAGGGAGGATATAAAGAGGGGTGGTAGGACTGTATTTTTTAAAAAAATAAGTAAAAAGTTTTGTTTTTATATTAACATTATGGATGATTTGAAGCTTTGTTTTACAGGATTCTTTACATATTTTTTACGGGGAAGGGGGCTAGTTATATATGTATATATATACGAGAGAGAGAGAGAGAAAATTGAACAAAACTGATTTCAAACTGAGCATATTTTATATAAATCTAAACTTTGATAAGGATTTGAATCGGTTGGTGAATCATGCCAAAAATATGTATTAAAAAAATTACTAGGAACATGCAACAATAAACTCGAGTTAAAAAAAAAGTAGGTTTATTAATAATTTACCTAGACAAATAAAAATATATATATATTTACATATTTTTGGTGGATTTCCACATGTGTTCTCTTTTTATAGTTTTCCAACCTACTCTCCAAGTAATTATGGTGCATTTACTATAAAATTTGTTTTTCTTCTCCTTGCACCCTAGAATAACTCAAACCTCAAAACCTAATCACTAAATAATTCAAAGTGTCTAAAAACATTGGAGAGCGATTATATATAAGTTACATCTTATTTGGATAAGAATGCTTCAGTTATTGTGATTAAATTAATTCAAATAAAATCCGTTCTCTCTCTCTCACCCACACACATGATATTTTTTTAATGAGTCATATGCAATAAAATACATTCCTTTGTGAATGAAATAATTATTTTATTACATTATTTATTTGCTAAAAAGTAATAAAAATATCGGTAGAAAGACTGTCGTTACAATAGTAAATAGCGGTTTTTCATTTGAAGTAAATTCAAAGTGCTCACACACTTGCAAATGCAAACATCAATTACTACTATAGGCCCTAAAATTACTCTCTAAGTGAGTTAGAAACACATAAATAATTAACACTATACCTTCCTATATTGTTTAGGTCCCAATGGGATATCTCACTAATTTGCACATCATCATTATAGACTAATTAAATAGGAAACTACAACGTTTAACTTGACCTAATTATACCCTTATTGGTGGGATTAAAAGAGAAATTATAAATATTCCAATAGAATAGTTTTAAAATTTAGGCCATATAAAATGCTGAAAAAATTGCAAGCTTAAACGTAGATTTTTGCATTCACACCATTTCTAAGGTGATAAAAAATCTATTTCTTATCAAGCATATTTTGAAGAGGCCACTCAATTAAACAGTTTGACAGCTGTGGGAGAGAACGTAAGAAAATACAGACTATGAATGTGATATAATTATAGTATCATAGGCCGACACGTTAGCTCAGTCGCTAGTGGGATGGTTACAGTGCAAAGGGTTTCGGGTACGATTTCTGATAGGGTCGTAGTATTTATTATTTGATCAATTCTCGGCCTTTGACTGGATGCTCTATATTTCTTAAAATTCATTAATTCTATTTAACCTTGGAAACTTGCCGTATTCTAAAAATTATCAAATTTTGAACAATATAATCAATTTAATTGTAACCACTTGACTTCTTGGGTTTGCTACTTAAGGTAAAGTGCATATGTATATATATATATATATATTAATGCTTTGATAATCACCATCTATGCACACTTTATATTTACTATAGGCTAGGCCTAACTAATTTGAGGAAAACCATCCAGATGATTTAAAATGTAGATAATCACAAAATTGTAATGTTAATTAAAATGTAATTAATCAATAAAATTGATCATACAAGTAATCCCATATGAACCAAGATCTAAGTCAGACAGACAGTATAATATTTTTACCTCTAATTAAAATATAAATATATATAAAAACATAGATAATTTAATTGAAGGTAATAATTGCAATTTTCACTAAATTGGAGATCGTGAAACGCTTTTTGCCATATGCATATTAATGTATTCAGAGTAATAAGTTTTGCCAATTTAGTTATATAAAATAATGTCCTTTTCTGCATTAATAATGACTAAACTAGTTCAAATAACTAAGAAATTTAATCACTATAAACTGCCTAAATTACTATTTTTTTCATGAAAAAGATTCTTTATACAATGACTGTAAAAAAGTTTTTAAATGTAAGTATTTATTTAATCATTTTTGATATGCAATGTGTCGAAACCTTGGGCTATCGCCTACAGCCATTTATTGTTTACTAGATTGTATATTTTGTGTAACTGATTCTGGAAACCCCTAACTTATAAAATAAACATAAAGCCTATCTACCTATATAATACATTATGCCCATTCTCGGTTTCAAAGCTTGACGTTTTCCAGGTTGTGATGGAAGGAACATTGTTTATTATGTTAATAATTATATATATATATATATTATATATATATATATTGTTTCTTTACAGTTCACAGATTAGAAATAAAACACAAATCTAAAAATGACTAAAACATGTTTCAATAATGAAATAACCCGGCAGTAATATAAAGATCAATATCACTATAATATGAGGTTGATTATTTCAAGAGAAAACTTGTGAAGGATTGTTCAAACATAAAACTCGCATGGATTGCAGATTACTTGGGTTTCTGTGATAAGACAGCTGGAGTAACTGCTGTGTATAGCGCGAACTGTGGAGGCAGGCTATCACCTTTCTTGTCAACTAAGCTACACTTCTCTACAAAGTTTTGATCTCATGAGCCAACTTGGAATTTCAGTGCATATTTTTTATGGCATAGGTAAATCAAGTTATTCAGTAAAACGTTGCATATTTAAATTGAATATTTTTTTTAATCTTAAGTATAACATATTTACATCGCATGAATCTAATATTTAATATTTATAGATGAATTAGTATTAATAAACAATTGTTGAATTGTGTTGATTTTAAGGGAACTTTAAGTATATTTATATAGAGTATGCTTATATCTACGCTAAAATCCCAGCTTTATCAAATAGGTATTAGTATTAAAGATACTAAATTTAAATTTTCAAAATTTTATTCCAAAAGTGTGGCCTAAAACTAGATTCGGAAAACGTAAAAATTGAAATTTCTTACCCTCATAGCTCTTGAATAAAAAAAGATAAAAATACATTTATGGTATGTAACATTTCATAGAAGAAAACTCTTTTGAATGGCGAAAAAAAATTAATTTCTGTACATATGGCCTTAATAGACAGACGAGCTCATATGGGCTAGAAACAATATAAAGGCTATCGCCTAGTAGCCTAGCAGGTATATATAGGAGTAATAGAGCTATATGAGTTAACATTAGAGTTAATTGGAAGGTGTACTGAATTATTCTAGCTATGAACTTACGAATTTGTTTTTTATGAGCTTTAAGCCTTTATAACTTTAAAGTTATCCTGTTGCTGTGAGGATCTGCCAGTTTAAAACCTACGATCTTTGTTAGATGCCTAGTTACCTATTTGTAGGAATTTACTACTCATTGTTGACAGTCTGATTAAGTTAATTATATGCTTTCTAATATCGCCTCATAAAGCTCCATTTATAATAATATGAAATTTAGTGAAACAGACCGCCTGTTGTTTGTGTGTTAGATAACTCTCAAAATGTTGGTATAAGTAGAAGGGGCTATTTATAAAGAGCCTAATTAATTGTACATTATTGCTTACTTTCTCTACCACTTGCTCAATATTTTGGTATTATAGTGTATTCATAGAGAATTCACCACGACACACATCAATGGGTAACTTCATTTGAATGTAACTTATCGTATGTTCAATAAAATAATGTTTGCTTTGTACTTGTTCTCTCAATTATAACACCCCCCATAGTGGAGGTATGAGTCAGTTTCTTTTATAACTATTATTTTATCACTCCAATTATTGAGTGATAAAACAGAGAAAACAGAGAAAATTACTTAATTAACCTATTTTATATTCCTCATTGGACTTAACCAACTCAACATCATCAACTCAAATGGGCATAAACTAACACCACTAATATTTATATAACTTAAACTAGCTTTATTTGATTTAACTTAATTATTCTACTCAACATTAATTAAAAAATCCTAACCAAAACCCGACCAATCATAAAGGAATCCAACCCAAACTCAGCAGATGCTTAGGCATTAGAAAAAAACACACGATAATTTCACACAGTACAACACATAGGTATCTATTTTCTATTACCTGTAGAAATATAGTATATGGCATTAATTTCATTAGTACCAAAGGGTGTAAGCCCAATAAATAACAGTGAAATGTGATAAACTTCTATTATTCACACGTGACAATATCATGTCTCACTAATGTTCTGGCTATACGCATTTGTACTCATTATTATTGTGTGTTAAGGACGAGGAAGGTTAATTTAATGGCAGTGTACCATAATTGCTGTGGATAGAGAGAGAGTGGAAAACAATTTAGGGTAAAACATCCTTTAAAACAGCCTTAGTACACCCGACAGGGATTCCAACTCCAATATTTCTGTCATCGATAGTTCAATTTATTTCGAGTGTTACGACTTTGACCATTCGACCACCAATGTGCCATATAATTAATTTACTATGTAACAATTAGTTTTTAATATACTTTTTGAGGTTGACTCATAAAATTCTACTCCTTAGGTAAAAATACATAAAAAAAAGCAATTGATATTTATTTGTGAAATAAAACAAAAACACACATATGTAAAAAATGATACTGACACAACATTTACAAATTTTACTTTGGATTTAGTAGTTAAATTTAAATTTAATACCCAACACTTCTATTTTCAAATTAAAATTCAACCGGTAGTTAGTTTTTTGAAAAATAATTTCATTCATTGATACACTTCAAATGTTTTCCTTTTGCTACATTTATCTGAAAAGTTTACTAATAATACTTTCCCCCAAATGGTTTTACATTCATAGTATGTGCATCCATCGTTTTGTTAATATATGCTTTTAATAACAGATAGTTTGGTTACTAAATAATCGCTTATTACATTAGTGAATAATTTACTAACATATATTAATTTTAGAAAGTAAGTGTGTTTTATTGTGATAATGCGATGAACAATTTATTTTACAGTACATTTACAAAACCACCAACAAAAGTGTAAACGATTGAATCCCAATTTACATTTATCCTAAATACATACATTTATTTATATGAAATTATATTGTTCATAGCAACATAGTTGATCGAACAATAAAAAATAAATTAAAAAAATTAAAAAGAAACAACCTAATACAAAAGTCACTGTATATGTGACCCCAACTTTGTAGCCTAAATGGTTTGTTATAGTTGTTCGTCTTGGTTCATTTGTGGTGAAGCACATTGTGGTTATGTGACCCCCAAGGGGTCGAAAAGAGGCACAGCCCTCATTGACTGTCTTGTTCTTGACTTGGGGTATATGAAGCAGACGGCAACCACGACTCCCCTGGCTCTAACAACTACTCTACACTGACACAAAAGGGTGGAGGGTAGGGGCCTTTGTGACGTCAGACAGCCGGAAGCCGCACCTGCAAGAAAGATGGTGGTGCAAGAGAAAGATAGAACCAATACTGGAATAATAAAATAAAGTTAAGATTAAAAAAAGAGCAAATGTAATAATAAAAACTTAGTGGAGTTAAACCAAGGTAAGCGACAGGAACAAGAACAGGCTTTCATTGAAGAGTTAGTGAAGTGGGCGAGATGATCGCGTGCGAGCACTGCGGTGTTGGGAACGTGCCTTGTGCCACCCACACGCCTACACGCTTCCAACTTTTTTTTTTTAATCCTTTATTTTATTTTTCATAATTCATTCTCTCGTCCCCAGTGAGTGCGCTGTCCTCTCTGAACTCTCTTGTACACCACTCAAGTTTTCATGGCCTTGTCATTATTACCAACATAAACATTTTGGATGATTACTCTCTACTCACGTGCCCGCAATACTAACAATGCTGCAAGTACTAGTAGTTGGCCAAGTTCCGGAAGATAATATCAACAAAATATACAATGTAAACAATTCTTATAACTTTGAGGATATAAATCCAAATGAATAACAATCAAGCTAAGTAGTATTTTTTATGAACTAAAATAGCTGTACAAATAGACAAACTATCAAAATCATTAATATAATGTTCCAAGCACCTATTTTAGACTTGTCCATTCACTAGTAACAGTACCTATGATAATAAATTAGTACATAGGAGTAGGGTGAAAAAAACCCTACCAAACCTAGTAAGGCCTTGAAAGAGTAAGTAAATGTATTTTTAGGTAGAGTTGCTTACCAGATAGCCTAGGGGTATTACTAGATAGGCCTATTCTTATTTTCAAGACGTTTTGGGGCTAATCAATTTTTTCACTGTATTTTGTATTAGGCCTACCTGTGTGTAAGTTGTTTATTATATATTATATACTGTTAGGTGTGTCATAGAATATTATTATTATATTAATTTTTACTGTTTATGAGTAAATTAAGTTTAAATAAAATTGTGATTGTGTTTTACTTCCTAAAAATACAAATTTGTACAGCTTTATTACTCTACCAATAATTATGACTGGAATATCACTAGTAGTTAGAATGTCAACAAGCATATGTTCATTTTGTATCACCAAGAAACAGCAAAAAGAGGTCATGTGTATTAGAATAACGCTAAAATGTTCATTTTACATTGTTTACCTGCTTTGAACCGTTTCTTGCAGATAATGGAACTATAGTTACTTTAGGGTTTATCAGTGACTAGAGAGGGCTCTATGAATCTTTATTGTGTTGTTTCTCAAGGATTTTCAAAATTTACGTCTGTTTTTATAATATGAGTAAAATATGTTTGTAATAATTTAGTATTTTTTATAGTTAAAACTAAGACAAGTTTTTGGCTTTTATTAAAATCATTTAAATAAGTTAAATTTTCTTGGGGGGGGGGGGGGGGGGGGGTTGGAACCTTATGGTTATGTCAAAAGATCGGCTGGCTGGATGCATTGGCTAGCACTACTGAATTTAACATTACATTTTTAACTTACTTTTACACACTTCTCCAAATGTTTAATTTAGTTTTAATTCCCCTTATTATCCCAGCCCATAAGATCATGTCAATGATAGCCCTTGTTTACTTAATTCGAGTATTTAACGTGTAATTTCTAAAGGCACAGAGCCACAGATTATAGATTTATTATTAAGTGAGTTACAAACTAAATCAGCCTAGGAATGTATGCCTAATACTACATACGCACATCTATGGTTTAGTACTTATTAATTTTAATATTAAATTACCTTGTTTACATAATTCTTAGATCCATCTGGAATAGGACTAGGATTCCCTTGTCTTGGTATATGATTGTGTCATCTTTATTAGTAATTGTTAATAGTGAGTTTCCAAAGGAAATTACATTTATGACTATCTATCTATGTTGCTCTTCTCAATACCGTTCACCATTAAATGTGTAATAACGTAAATGATGGGTGGTGTGGTGAGTTTGTTGGTTATAACAAATACAAATAATATTTTACCGTTAAGATTGACACATGCAACTCTATTATTATTAATACTATTATTATATTGGATTGATACTATGTGCGAACAATGAAAGCTTCAGAACATATCTCCGATGTATGTCAACCCACTGTAACGCTTTGTAACTGTCAGATACCTAACATCGTTTTGCAATCACAAACTAGCTGACTCATTAACAGCTGCATGGCAGCGGATTACTTTCTTACGTACAAGTAGTTCAGCGAGGGCCACTAATTAAAATTAATTTATTGTTTAAATTATCCTATAAATATAAATTTATTAATTTAAAAAGCTCTTTCATTTTACTTAATATATAAGGTAGTCTATATCAAGTATTGTCCTAATCTGTAGATATTTTCTTTCAAATTTTGCCTACTTCATATCAACTTTATATAAATTGTGTTCAAATATAATTTTGTTTTGTGATATATTGATAAATTTTACAATTTTCTAAGTGTAGCCGGATTTGTAGAGAGCCGCAAGATTGAAAATTGTGTTTATAAATGAATGAAAAATACGTTGTAAAACATTCCCCATGCTTGTAAATTAACTATTTATACGTAATGGATAAAGTTAGACAAAGATAGGGATGGATGGCGTGCAGTAGTGAACTTTTGAGTTCCTAATGCCATATAGTAATTAAGTACAGATATTTTTGTCTCCGTTTAGCATACGCATGTATAAAAGAACTGATACGCAGAACTCCGAATGATACATTGAAACATTTTCGATATCTACACTTTAGCCCTAGTTTATAAGCTACACCATTGTGTAATATGTCAAGGTAAGCTTGCTAACCTTCAGGGTAGACGGAGTAGAGTAAGGATTACTTGCCCATTGAAGAGGGAAGTCAAACATTAAATTTCATTATTCTATATAAAATAGTCATCTTTAAAATAAGTGGTACGACACAATCGCCTTAAATTTCTCATTTCGTGTATTAAATTTCGAAAAAAATGAACAAAAATGTCTTTTCAGTAAATTACTATTAATTAAGTTATAATCACAAACACAAAAATATTACAATAAACAAGACAATACAATCTCTTGATTTATAAACTTTAAACAAAATTGTTCAAATATTTTTAATAAATTTCAAATCTTCAAAAATAAGTTATTTGTAAGCTACCATAAATCATTTGTAATTTGTAAGAATAAAAACTTATTCTTATTTGTCATGAAAAACTATTGACAGATATCCATTAAGAACCTAATCTTTAAGGTCAATTTCGAAAAATGTCATTTTGTCTATAATTTATGCAAAGTAAACTAGCATTAATTTAATTTATTTTGGATGAATAAATATACCTTATTCATTATCATTTAAATAGTCCCAGATGCCAATTTTGAAGAACATCCGCGAAGAAACTTTCAAAAATATTCAAAATTAAAAAAATCAATTTTCAATATAAATTTTTTTTAGTAATATAAATATGACTATCTAATTGATTATTATGTAATTTACTTAACAGAGACCTATTTTGAACTAAATTTTCAAAATATTCAAATTAAAAAAGTCATCACTAAACAATACTTAAATGAGTTTTAGCCCAAAAAACAAGTATACAGTTTTATTTGGCCAGTAAATCCTCCCCAAATATAAAGGTTAAACTAACTCGTTAGATTCATTTTCAAAATATTTCTTACTTTCGAAAATCACTCATCAGTAAAGGATTTGGTACTTAAAATTAAAAACAATGTCAGTCTTATTTGAGAGATCAACAGCTTACTAGATTATAAAATTATATATATATATATATATATATATATATATATATATATATATATATATATATAAATAAAATATAGTCATCAATAATCCACCCTTAAACAAGTTTTTACCATAAAAACCAGTATAAGCCTACAGTAGTATTTTTCATATCAAACACCCCCAATGCATATTTGTAACCAAATCATTGGTCATTTTAAAACTATTTCAAATTTAAAAAAATTGTTAACTTCTCAAATGAATTTACTAAATTTTTTGAAAAAACCCCAACTAAACAGTGAAATTTACCATGACAAACACTCCCTAGACACCCATTTGGAACCAAATCGTTAGAGCCTTTAAAGAAATATTAAAAAAAAATATATCAATCTTCAGTAAACTACGTGTACATTATATTTTAGCCCATTAACAAATATACAATGTTATTTATCATGTCAAACACTCTCAAAATACCCATTTAGAACCAAATGGTTTGAGCAATTTTTTTAAAGTAATTCAAGTTTTTGACAAAGAAGTCATCTGTAAGCTACCCATAAACTAGTTGTTAAGAAAAATACGAGTATACAGTGTTATTTGTAATGCAAAGCACTCCACAAATACTCTTTTGGAACAAAATTGTTAAAAATATTTCAGGTTTTTGAAAAACAGTAATCAGTAAACTACCCGTAAATGAGTTTTTACCCTCAAAACAAGTACAAAATGTTATTAGTCATGAAACACAACAGACAGGTAAAAATCTTAAACACAACCGTTAGAGATATTTTTCGAAATATTTATAATTTTCTAAAATTTCCCATTAATGTAAATTACCTTTCAACGAATTTTTGCTCAAAAACCAATAATACAATGTTATTTATAATGCTAAACAAATCTTAAATATGCATTTTAAATAAAATCTTCAGATATATTTTCGAAAAATTTGTAAATAAAAAAAATTACTCATCACTAAACTACCCTTAATTTGAGTGCTAGGATCAAAATAAAAAAAAGATTTGAAAAAAAATTAAAATATCAAGTTTGAACAAAATCCATCAAACCGTTTTGATCCGTGGCCAGAGACAAACAAACAGATAGACAGACAGACATAATTGTAAACTCCACTTTTTTTGGGTTAGGGTTCTCATAAAACTTAAAGATTATTCACAATCTCGAGATCGATTTTTTCATGATTGCAATATTTTCTATTGATTTGAGAATGTAAATGTAATTTTCAAATACATATTTATGAAATTCTCTGGTCTCTAAGCTTGTCCATGTCAGGCTGGTGTGAATACTACCCAACCCAAAAAAAAACCTTCAATTTGTAGATGCATGAAAGGTTAGGTTTTCTTAGATTGGGCTAGCTTGTTATAAAATTATATTTCTGTCACTTAAGTATTAAGAAAGAGTGGATTAATTGTGAATTAACTAAATCAATTTTATTTTTTGGTAAATAAAATAAAAAAATCCTATATATGTACTATGATTGTTGTGAATACTGTCGGGTTTTCGGTATCAGTGTCCCCTGATTTGATCCCTCAACAACTTTCGAAGCCAGGAAAAAGTCACGTACTGTACAATAATGGGTCATGGATGAAAACTGGCTTGGACAGATTAATACTAACCTTATCCAAGGTTTAACACTGTGAATGATCAATATTCATTGAGCACGCTAGTTTAAGTAGGAACTGCTCCTGTCTCAAAATAAAAGGGGTGTCAAGGTATACAGGGGCCAAATAGATTTTTAGAATGCAGTACACATTCAAATGACACGAACTTGTTAATATTGTTGAGTAGATTAAATAGATTTGCATCCAATTTTGTCACTGCTTGGTGGGTTCCATTGCACGGGCCCTGTTTAGTACTATACACACACACAAACCAACAATAAATCATTAGTTTTAATTATAAGATTATATTATTGGTTACTCTGCAGAGTTAGCTGTTTTTTTAACTAAAGTAGTAAATCAGTTTGTATCAATACATTATCTAGACTATGATAAAATTAAATAAATATGATAAAAGCTTCCTGTAAAATTTTCATTAACCAAAGAAACAATTTTTACAAAATAATTTGAATACAAATCTACCAAACTATGAAGGCAAGCGATTAGAATTTTTATTATAGGTTCTCCTATAGTCGATTTGGTGGACAGCAAGCCTATAAATGTTTTATCCTATAAAATGTTATGTTTGAACAAATTCAAATTGGGCAATTACAGCAAAAATCCATAAATTCAAGATGGCCGCCAAAAAATAGTGTAAATTTAATTATCTTGACTTGTAATGCACCCAAAAACGTCATTTTTGTTTTAAGTCTATTCGGGTTTTCATCAGGCATTTCATTTCAAATAATTTACGAACAAAAGAAAACGTGGTAGTCATATCACAAGATGGCCGATGCTAGGTTACTTGTAAATCATTGATGGCGTATCAATGGCTATGCTGCAGTGTTTTTTTAATCAACTGAACGGAAGACATTTGAAGAAATACAACATTATCTGAAAACAGCACGTCAACATCCCACAACTTTCTTCAACCAACACTACTTGTTCACCACTTTTAAAGAGCGGAAAGAGAGGGTGACTTCCATCCGAAGCTACTGACTCTGGAGCGCATGCTAAAGTATTTCTTCATTTCTGATCTCGTGCAGTATGCACGTTATATACCTCAATACCTACTTGAGATACGTGCATTACCCGCAGCAGCTCCGGTGCATTTATTTGCCGTTATCACCATATATATTTGAATGCTGTATCAGTTGATCAGTTTGACGAAAAAAAAACTGCCATAAAACTTGGAAAGGGAGCTCTAAAAGGCTTGACCTTGTCTGCTGAATTCGTGACTGAGTGGATTGATGCTTTCCCTATAACCGTGCTCCTTGAAGACCGCATGGACGATATCTACTATGCTGATCCATCACATCACTCTATACAGAAGCAACACATTAAATAACTGAAACACAGGCGTGTCTTGGATGGATTGATCGAATTGCTGCAGAGGTCAACAAGTTCCATCATCTAATGGAAGATATCCGACCTCATTTGTGAGTGTGGCCGATTAATTGACAATAGAAGGATAGATAACTAATAACTACATCGATAGCCCCTCTAATGGGTTTCATTCCCCTATAAGTAGTCCCATCAAGACAATGGACATTTTAAAGAAGAAGGCAAAATGCTGCAAGGTATCAGTCGTCAATCTGGAAAACAACTTTCTTCGGCTACTGATGATTGATCAAAAATGAAACATGGAACTTCAATCACTCTTTGCTTATGAGCTTTGTTCAGTGCCTCCTTCGCTCATTGATGAACAGGGTTGTCTCAGGAAAGGTAATGAATCGTCATTGGTCAAACGACTTGAGTAGTCTAGTACGCCCTGGTAAATCAACTTGACCCCGACGCTGATAGGTCGGATTTGGTCACGTGACCCCTCCTCCTGGCTCTGTGATTGGCTTATCCCCTCCTTCCCCCACCCCTCCTTCCGCTGCCCTACTTTCCTCTGATTGGCTGTTGGTTTTCCCCTACAGCCGGCTTGGTTTTCCCCCTCCCCTACAGCCGGCAAACCCCGGACATGTTGGTTCTTGATTATTAATTATTGTTAATTGATTGGTAGGATAGAGGTATTGTAGTTTTTTTATTTATTGCTGGCATACGCCGGAAATGTTGGTTGTTAATTAATTAATTGGTAGGATAGAGGTGTCGGAGTTTTAGGGCGTCGTAGTTTATTTATGGGCATACAGTCCTTGACGTTGAGGCAGGAGGGCTCGGAACGAAGCTTGCGCTACGGCTGCCAGGCCTAGAATGAACATTGGTTCTTTCTCCCTGTCCCGGAACAAGCAGCGTGAACCTTGTGATATGGCGGTTGGTGGTAGAGTGTGGTAATTGGTTCCCGAGACCCCCCTCCTCCTTCGCAACCTTGACGCCAGACTGCCTGGGGGCGACAAGTGACCTCAACAACCTTGGGTTTTCCCAATGACGTAATCATTGCGTGTTATGTCGCAACCCTGGCATAAGGTTGGTGGGCAGACAAGTTGGGACAAGAATAGATCGTAACCTCAGCAACCTGGGTTTTTCCTATGACGTAATCATTGCGTGTTATGTCGCAACTCTAGCATCTCTAATTATGCACAATCAGGGGCCTCAGAATCCACAGTTAGGGGCCACTACCCCGTCACAAGTCTACTAAAATTGGTTGTTTGGTAGCGTCTGTCAAAAAGCACGGCTGCAGGTATCCGTCCAGGAGCGTTGGCAACCTGGCAACCCTCGGTTTTTTACAGCACAAGCAGGGGTCACGGAATCAACAGTTAGGGATCTCAGTAACATGTGTTATGTCGCAACTCTGCCTGACACATGCACAATCAGGGGCCTCGGAATCCATAGTTAGGGGCCGCTATCCCCCGTCACAAGTCTACTAAAATTGGTTGTTTGGTAGCGTCTGTCGAAATGCATGGATGTAGAAATGTTCCTTCACCCGCAGCTCTCGGACCGGACAACCTGGGTTATTTCCTATGCCGTAATTATTGCGTGTTATGTCGCAACTCTAGCTGACACATGCACAATCAGGGGCCACGCAATCCACAGTTAGGGGCCTCTACCCCGGCACAAAAGTCTACTAAAATTGTTTGTTTGGTATCGTCTTTCACAAGGCACGGATGTGTGTATCCGTCACGGACCGGAGGAGTAAGGTAGAATTGTTCCAGAGTTTATGTGGTGTGAGGGAGTGTATAAAACCACCACCCCCCGAGCGAGATATGAATCCACTGCCTCCAACTGCCATAACGTGTACCCGATCCCCCGATACTTCTTAAACAACAAAAAATAAATTTAATGATTCCGTACATAAAAAAATGCATAAGTAATGGCCGTAAATATATATCAGGGCTGAATACATGGCGACAGTTTGGTGGGTCGTCAAGACAAGAATGATGCTGCCAGGTTGGCGGGCAGACAAGTCAGGACAAGAATATATCTTGACCTCGACAATCTTGGGTTTTCCCAATGACGTAATCATCGCGTGTTATGTCGCAACCCTGGCGCCAGTATGTCGGCACAACAAGACGAGTTGAGACAAGCTTAGATATTGAGGTCATCTACACGGGCGCCAGGCTGGCGGGCAGACAAGACAAGTCGAGACAAGAATATATCGTGTGACGTCAAACGAGGGAGGGGGTGAATATAAAGAGGGGCGCCCACTTGGTTGTCTATTTATAAACGTTTGTAGAGCGGGCCAAGATGGACAAGTTACAGCAGCTGATAAATATCGTCGACGCCGTGCAGACCGTCAAATTGTGTGATCTAGTCGTAGATCAAAAGTACACGGTTGATAAATTAAAAGACGTCAATACAAAGTTCGGGAGACGTCTATTAGCATATCTAGACGGTGAGTTTTGTGTATTTTTACCCTGCCGGTTTGGTACTCTTACAGATGAAGACGTGTGTGAGTTAAATAAAGAAAAACTGGTATTTACCTGCGCCGGAGTAAAACCCGGTTCACCTACCATTGTGAACTTTGAACGTGCTTAAGAGACACTGCAGTTAACAACAATGGGCAGTGGAGCATAGTGGACTCTACAGAACGTTTAGCTCTCAGGTACGCTCACCATGCTTCGATCCGGCTATATTAATTTAATGTTTTTGGGCCATACGATGGAGGGGCGTGCCTATATGACGGGAGAGAATGTTCACAGTGTGGCAGTGAGTGATAGACAGGTAATTTACAAAATAGAGGAGCGAGGCTACATAGAGTTTTGTGACTCTACCTGTCTCACGATACGAGCGACGGAAGTACTACCCTACGAGAGAATCGTGGAAACGTATATGTGTGATGTAACGTGCGCCGTTTACAATTTCCGCAAGGGGGACGGGGTAGCTGTGTTACCCCGACCTCCACCGCCGCCCTTCCGAGCTCCACACCACCCGTCACCGTACTTCACGCCGCCGCCATCCCCAGAGAGACAGCCGTACACAGCCCCAGAGTCACAGGCATACCCAGCCCCAGAGTACCCACCACCAGAGTCGTCTACCTACCCGACGTCACAGGTGTACCCGTCGTCAGAGTCGTTTGTCTACCAGTCAGTAGAGTCACCTGCGTGCCCACCACCATCCGAGGCGTCTATCTACCAGTCGTCAGAATCACTGGCGTATCCACAGTCAGAGTCCTCTGTCTACCAGTCAGCAGAGTACCTGCGCGCCCACCACCGCCGGAGGTAAAGTCCGAAGAACCTGTAAATCTTGAGGATTTAACAATTTACAAAAATTATTCAAATGTTAAAATTATAGGTGAAACGCCCGCCGACTACATACTCGGTCTGAGCAGTTTCGGTAACATTTTCCTTCCAAAGTCAATCTATTATTTGGATTGTAAGCGCTTTAAATCTAAAGCACGCTGTATGATATATCTCGGAGGACAAAGTGTGATGTTTAAAAGTGAATTAATAAACTAGACGTACTCTGCTGTCATCATCGGAGCTAGTGGTGAAATTTTGAAAAAACGTTAGTTTGTGAGTAGAGCGAGTGTTTATTTCTTTTGCTGCATCTCCAATTGATATTATGCCGTTTAAATGCAGCATTTGTGATGGGTCCTACGCAAAGCTCTCCAATCTTATTCGGCACAAAATTCAAACACCTCCAAATGCTGCTCACCAGGATACCGGTTGGGACGAGGAGGTATTATGCAGGGCGTTAGACCTGAGGAATACAATCGTGTCAAGTGCTTAAACGAACTTGAGAAAAACAAAAGTTATAACGTTGTGCTAGCGGAAGAGACAGAACCTAATGTTATTGTGCTTGAGTTTGTTGGAAGAGTAAGATTGCCAGGTAAAAACTGTGAAGAAATTGTCAATATACGCTCTAGCGCCTCTCAACGTTTCTTCAATTATTTTGGAAAGGGTTCCTACTCATTTTCTAGATGGTAGACATCTTTTATATGTATTGATCAAAATAATATTGCTGGTTGTTGTTATGAATGTTTTAAATTAATCAATTGCTGATTGTCAATAAAAAACTAACAATAAAATTGACTCCTACTCATTTTATAGATGGTAGACATCTTTTAAATGTATTGATCAAAAGACCTAAATTATATTGCTGCTTGTTATTATTTTTTAAATCCTCGGCTGGAGAATCAAAGACCTGAAGGAGACGCCAACATTGCTGTGACTTAGTTTGCTATCTAAAGAGAAATTAAAATGGTTGAATTGTTCATCTAATCCATAATATATATTTACGAGTATATCTTACCCCTTAATGTGAACAAACCAGTACACGTACTAAGATACATATGTAAACAAATTTTCCAGTATCCAAAGAGAAATTAAAAGGGTTGAATTGTTCATCTAATCCATAATATATATTTACACGTATATCTTACCCCCTTAATGTGAACAAACCAGTACACGTACTAAGATACATATGTAAGCCAAAGTTTCCAGGGTTCGATTCCTGTGTCCAGGTGTAATTTTATTTTCAGAATATGATATGTATTAAAATGGTGAAGGAGAAAATCCTACATATAAAGGAGGCAGCAGCTTTCTTATCACGGCGTTAGAAAGACTGCCCACTGCGCCGCCAAGTGTCCAGAAAGAATGTATAACTCTCTCTCTCTCTGTGAAGAGAGACATGTATTTGTCTGTTAATCTATGTCGCGTGGTCAATGGTCAAGACGTCTAAGGAATCACATGGCCGCGAAGCGTTAGCATGTCTGTCTGTCCCCACCAGAGTCAAGTGTCCAGGATTCGATTCCCTGTATGACTGAAAATGGTGGTTAAAGGGGGGAATGGGAACTAGAACACCAATTGAAGCAAAGAGACAGTCTTACACATGTCAGTGGTTCGAAACCCAATATTAGCCACATGTCATGATGTTTTTTCTGGGAGAGCGGATTCCCGTAAGGTGCTTCCCTGTCTCACTCTCCGTGCAAAAGTTGGGGGTTCACTTCCATGTCCTTTCAAAATAATAAAAAAAAGTAATTATGTTGCTACCAAACCTATGTAAAATATGATCCTTTGAGCTGGAAACTCCCTAACCCCACCAAATAAGGTGGCAATCATCCAGTGGACCAGGATTTGAACCCCTGTCCTTGTTTCTCATCACTGCGTGTGAAGCGTTAGGATGTCTACCCACGGCGCCAAGTGTCCAGAAAGAATGTATCGCTCTCTCTGTCTGTGAAGGGAGGTTTGAGACTTGTATTTTCCTGTTAATAGAGTTTTGATTTACTCTATGTCACCTGGCTAGTGTCAATGGTCAAGACGTCTAATGAATCAGCTGTCCGTGAGGCGTTAGCATGTCTGTCCGCCGCGCCACGTGTCCAGGCTTCGATTCCCTGTATATCTGAAAATGTTGGTTTAAGGGGGGAACGGGCTTTGTACTTAACTAGACAGTCTTACACTCATAATGCTTGAGACGGAGCTTCTATGATAGTAGAGAGGGTGTAGACGTTAAAACGCAAAAAATAACCATTTTATAATATTTATTCCCGCAACACTTGAACAAAAAACATCACAAGTAATACACTTATGAGGATCTTGAAATTATATTGTTATGTTTTAAATATGAAACTATATATGCTGACATAATATATATAACATTTACGCTAAACAAATTTTCCACTTCACAAAAATAATATATTTAACATTTACAAAAACCCACCTCAGTGGCGTAATTGGTTAAAGCGCTTGGTGTATTGAGCTCAGCTGCTAAGGACTGGGAAGATCGAGGTTCGAATCTCGGTTGGGTGAACTGAGCGTGGTTTTCCAAAAGCATTTACTGTCAGCATTTCTTATATTAATTAGAGCATTCTTATTTATCAACTCTTCTGGTAATGGAATATAGCTGCAAGCACCCAAAGGAATATATTTAGCTCTAAGTATTTCACACGGTCCTCGGACCAACCACTTCCTTTGCGGTGGAAAGAAGAAGCTGCTTCAATCATGTAAGTGCATGCATACTCAATCTGTGATTTTAATTCATCAGGACTTAGAGTGACCATGCACTGAGACTGAGCTTATAAGCTATATGAGCTTGTATTTATAGGATAAGAGGGAGGTGTGGGGTATAGACGTTAAAAACACAAACATAACAATTTTTACAATATTCATTTGGTCATGAAAAAGTATATACACAGTCTAAAGTATACTGTGAATATTTCCAATATATAATTATTAGTATAAATATAACTGGTTTTGTTTACAATATTTATTTACATACAGTGAAAAGTATACAGTGAATATTTTCAATATGGGGGGAATAGTGGCCTCGGTACTAAATAAAGATGGTTTCAATTTAAAAGAAAATTCAGATGTATCCGTAACAAGAGATACTTTAGTTTATAAAATAAGTCCAAATTTTAAAATTATGTGTAGCTGGTAAACAAAAATACAGTAAAAATTGGCAGAGTAAATGTACAACCTTTAACTAAAAAACATGAATCGAGTTAAAGTTATGAAAAAATATAATTTACTATTCAGTCTGAAATGTGTAAACATTAGAGCAATTAATTTTTTTTACAAGTGGAGTGGAATTAAAATAAGGTACGCGCGATCTTCATTACGAAATTTGTATGGGATTGCCCGACGCAAGAAGGATAAACTCTCATTTTCAGCCCCTGTTTGGCTTTGAACAAGTGTCCCTTGACACTGCATACATATAGGTTTACTCCGGAAAAAAAAAAACTCCCCCAGTAATATCGTTTAATGCAAGAGACTATATTTTGTTCACATAATAATAAATACGGTAACCATTAATTAGAGGAAGTGCACCGTCTTTTGCAAGGAGGGAGAATAGAAAACCTAAATACACGCGAGGTGATTGAAGGGGTTATGTTTACAATACACGCACACACATCGAGATAATCAAATAGGCAACCGAGTTAAATGGTACTCACATATCAGCCTGTCAACTTCCTCTAGAGCCCTGTAAGCATCCAGGATCCCGCTTGATGTCAGGCGGGTGACGGATGTGGTGGCAGCCCCAATGGAGGGGGACGGCGTGCTCCCATCTGCCAATGGATCCGTAGTCTCCGGGGGCTGCGGCACATCTATCAAGGGCAACAGCTCGTCCCAAAAATCTGAAATTAAATAAATACATATTATTTACTATCACGGGGGGAAAAAACCCAAAAAACTGTCAAGTTTCTATTTCTCTAATTTACCTAGCGTCCATTCATTCCCTGCAATACAGTTCCCGTCCTCCGTGAAATAGCTCAAAGGATCGGGGCTGTGGGGTGGTGAAGGCGCTACCAGGGCCACAAAAGCTTCACGGGCGTCTACTTGATGGTCTATAAAAACAAGAAAATCCCTCTGTACACCAGTCTATAAATCAAGAAAAAAAAATCCCGCTGTACCCCCAAAGACTAGTCACCCATTAAAATATACAAGAAGTTTTAAAAATTTACCTGAATTAAAAAATTTTTTCAGCTCGTTGAAACTCATCTTGATCGGTGCTAATCGGCGGTTGATGCAAATTGAAATGAACGATTGTAAAGAATTCTGGTCTATTTATACCCTCTTCAAAGAGCCGACCGCCTGTAATGACCTAGTACTCTAATGTGTCTCTGCGCATGCGCAACACAGATCTGTCCATAATTCCCTTTGTAGATCCCGTTATTTCATTAGTCGGCATCGACCTAGCAAAGTGGAAGGAGGTGCCTGCTCGATGCTCTGTTCATGCAACTTCGGGGTACACTTTACCGTTGCACAAGTGCTCGCGCACAGAATGAACAAGCACGGTGGTGCACACGGGTGTCGCTCAAACCTTCCCTCCCTCAGTGCATCTGATGGTATATTTTCTCACTCTCGCAAATGTTGGGTGCATTGAGGTGTGGGCTTATTTTTTCTGTTATAATTGGCCTGAAGAATAAAACGGATGTTTTCACTTTAAACGTGGGTAGCAGCACACGCCTTACAAACTATAGTTTTATTTCAATATCTATAAATTTATATATGTTATATGTTTCTACGTGTATACTGGTAAATATTCTTTAAAATTACTGGGGTGCTTTTCTACACTCCCAATGTCCACTTTCACGGGATGTAAGACCACTCTTGCCATGCAAATGATGGTGCACAAGTGCTCGCCCACAGAATGAACAAGCTCGGTGGTGCAATAGGTAGTAGCACACGCCTTACAAACTATAGTTTTATTTCAATATCTATAAATTTATATATTTTATATGTTTCTACGTGTATACTGGTAAATATTCTTTAAAATTACTGGGGTGCTTTTCTACACTCCCAATGTCCACTTTCACGGGATGTAAGACCACTCTTGCCATGCAAATGATGGTGCACTAGTGCTCGTGCACAGAATGAACAAGCTCGCAGCTGCTCTATTAGCGTAATTATTATAGCAACCGCTTAAAACTCCGAATTCCTCCCATATTTAGTAGTATATTCTTTTTCTATAGTAACGCCTTAAACCATGTGGTCATTCTTTATGTTACTTGCAATGTTAAGCTAAATACCCGTTTTCATATTCGTTATACAGATACAATTACCGAGTCTAATATATTTTACGTTCTCCCTCCTTGCAAAATGCTGGTGCACTTCGAGAAGTTTTTTCTAATAGATTTTCCATTCTCCCTCCCTGCAAACCCTCCCTCCACGCAGATGAAGGTACATTTTTTCTATTCGTCATTTTGAAATCAACACTATGTAAGATTATCAAAATTTATATGTTTTAAACGATGTTCTACTTTTAGCAATCGTCTTCGAATACTTCAGCTCTTTGTGTTTTTGAGTACTATAAATTAGACTGCCTACATTTTTTTGCACAAGCCCTGGACAAGCACGTGAGACATTTTTAAAGATGACCAATGTTGAGTTGGAACTACGAACTAACATTGAAAAGTATATAACGAATAAAATTAGTAATTATGACTTTTTTCGGCATCTTGTGCTAGCACAGGCATATCTATATTTAATTAACGGTATTAATACTACTTATACAATAGTTTAAATACGCTAATGAGGCAGGAATAATTAAAGTATTTATGAGGGGGAGGAGAGTTGGAAATATCCTCAGTTTAATAGGATAGTGTTCGAACTCCAACCTCGTCAATTAACCATACCAGACGAGTACGACGACTATATTTTATTAAATAATGTATAACCTTTACAAATGTTCCTATGTTAAATACCCAGAGAAAAGAATCATGGCGGCTATATATATATATATTTTTTTTTTGATAAAATAAATAATAACTTTTACGTAAGTTTATAAGTAAAATATCTAGGAAAAATCACGGTGTTTATATCTCCTGAATATGAATGAATAGCAAACGCGGGTACCACATGAGCTTTTTTCTCACTCTCGCAAATGTTGAGTGCATTGAGGCGGTCGTTGCCCGCAAGGCCCAAGTACCAACAAGTTGGATGTGTGTGTGAGAGAGCTGTCATAGACTTGGGCCAAAACATGTCCACTTTCATGGGATGTAAAAGCGAAACTGGCCGATTAACGGGAGTTTTCGAGCTGTCTTGCTGAGACCAGGTGTCTATTATGAGAAACACAATGACTCCTCAAGGTGAGTGGAGGTTATTGCTCGGTTCGTCACCCCCAGAAGGTAATGACCGTAGGAGGGAGAAACTCAGGATGAACAACCCCGGCTCTGGGGGGGGAGGGGTGGGGAGGGAGAATTCCCGTGCTCAGAAAAGTGAAAGGGTGAGTTGGTCATCAAAAGGCAGCGTGCCCCTTCTGGAGATGCTTGCGTTATTTTCTATCGGTCAGCCGGGGTAGAAAGACTGAAATCGTGGAGCGCGAGGCCTGTGTGGTTCTATGCTTCAACGCCTAACAATCATTAATAATTAATCAGCAAGAACCAACATTTACGGGCGAGGGCTCACCGTGTGCAACTGTCAGCTGTTAGAGAAGGATCTCAACCAGTGTCTCGCGTACCCCCTGATACACGCATGCCACAACGCCCTAAAACTCCCTACCAATTAATTAATTAACAACCAAAATGTCCGGCGTATGCCAGCAATAAATAAAAAAACTACAACACCTCTATCCTACCAATTAATTAACAATAATTAATTAACAATAATTAATCAGCTAGAACCAACATGTCCGGGGTTTGCCGGCTGTAGGGGAAAACCAACAGCCAATCAGAGGAAAGTAGGGCAGCGGAAGGAGGGGAGGAGGAAGGAGGGGATCAGCCAATCACAGAGCCAGGAGGAGAGGTCACGTGACCAAATCCGACCTATCAGCGTCGGGGTCAAGTTGATTTACCAGGGCGTACTAGACTACTGACTTGGTGTAATTGATATTTCACCCGAAGCCTCTGATATTGTCATTGTTGACATATCACAATTGCGCTACCATATTGTTTGGCCGCATCATGGCACTCTATCCGATCTCATCGCCTTGATCAAGGGTCATTTGAGTCGCTATCCTGATACCAATAAACTTATCACCTTCACAAATACAAAGCCAAGGACAATGAAAGAATAAGCTGATCTGGTGAAATTGTAATCGATTATGATCTAGCCGTCACAAGCCCTTTTCCAAAAAGGAATGCAATAGTGAAGAGTAAGTGCTAAAAAAAGACTAGCAACTGTGTTGGGTTCATTCAGTCTTGGAGAAAATATCAAGGTTGAGACTCATGATTATGCTACCTTTATTCATGATGAGGCAGATGTATCCATCATATCAATTATCCTTGACGCTGCAAGCCGTGACAAAGGTTTTATCCATGTTGTGAGTGACGACACGGATGTGTTAGTTCTACTTGTCAATTGGGTATATCGGGAACATCTGGATTCAAGAGTGAAGATGGAGTGGTTGGGGGAACGGTGATAGATATCGATGGCAGATATGCTAAACTTGGACCTAAATGTCCGTAGTTACTTGGCATGCCTGCCCTCAGCAGTTGTGACACGCCCTCGTATCCATTCGGTAATGGCAAGTCAACTGCACTGAAAACGTTGCTTAGAGAGGAATTTAACGGGTTAGCTGATTATCTGGGAGAAGTTGACTCTACATTGAAGGCTCTAATGAAGGCTGCTACAGCCTACTTCACCGTATTATATGGACAATTGCCAGAGACACGGCTGGAGTCTGCTAGATTAGAACTCTTCAATAACAAGAAGAAAACTCACAAAATCATGGCCTACCTCCAATATCCCCCAATATGGTGCTTTATGTTCTTCGGGACCATCTTCAGGCGATTTTGTGGAAAGCGTGCAACTGGCATGCGCCCCCAGATGACTCCGGTGATACAACTCAATTCAGGTAGGATTTAAAGGATGGAATCCCAACGCCTGGTACTGCTAATGGTGACAAAACTCTGGCAGAGCTCATTGATCCATTTAGTGTCAATGTAAGGCAAAAGGCAAGATGTGTGGCAGTAAGGCTTACGGATGCCACAAAGAACGTATTTCACACACATCATATTGCCCCTGCTTCAGCAAGGAAGGATGTTTAAATCCATTCACTAACAGAGCTTAGCAACAAACTCAGGTTGTTCAACGGTTGATCAAAAAAGTCTAAATATATGGACCAGGATGATGATGATGTTGATTCTCCTGAGGATGAGGATTATCATGAAGATTGCAATCAGGATGAATTTGCTGAATCTGATAAATTGAATGATAAGAGGATGTAAATGCATTTAACAAATACTTATTTTGTGTTACTATAATTCAAATTAAAGAATGATTTTGTCTTTACATTTTAATCAATATATTTTTTTTAAATTCAAGATGCCATTCAAAGGCGTTTTGTATGATTCGTAATAACGTATCACAAGTACATTATACCTATAAGGGTGGCCATCTTGTGATATGGCCGCCTTATTTTCTTTTGATCGCAAATGATGTAAAATGAAATGCCCGATGAAAACCTGAATAGATTTAAAACACAAATGACCTTTCTACGTGGATTACCAACCAAGATAATTAAATTTAAACTATTTTGGACAGCCATAATTGATTTATTGTTCTTGGTGTAGTTGCCCAATATTGTCGAATCTACAACCGATTTGAATTTGTTCAAGGACCCCTTGCGAGTACAAATCAATCATAAAGGAGTATACGATAAAACTTTTATAGGTTCGGTGGACAACATATAGGAATGACAAATTTACCACTTGCTTTTGAAATCTATATAATATGTCGACGTATAAAATAATTAAATAAATCAAGATTTTTTTTACAAAGGTTATTTCTTATCTGTTTCCAAGTTTGAAAAATGTGTGCAACTCTTGGGTAACTACTCAACAACTTCACCAAATTTCAGCTTTCTATCTCATTGAAAATTACAGTACTAAAAACTCTTTGAACGGATATATATGTATATATATGTATTATACTTATATATACATAAATATGTATATATATGTATATACATATATATACATATGTATATGTACATATATATGTATATACATATATATGTACATATATATGTATATATATGTATAATACACATATATGTATATGTATATATATATATATATACATATATGTATATGTATATTTAAATTTATATACATATAGACATATATACATATATATGTATATATATACATATATATGTATATATATACATATATATGTATATATATGTATATGTATATGTATATATACATATATATGTATATATATACATATATATGTATATATATGTATATATATGTATATATATATGTATATATATATGTATATATATACATATATATATATATGTATATATATATGTATATATATACATATATGTATTTATGTATATATATATATAAATATATATATATATGTATAAAAATGTATATACATATATATAGACATATATATGTATATGTGTATTTAAATATATATACATATAGACATATATATGTATATGTGTATATATATACACTTATATATATGCATATATATACAATACACATATATGTATACGTATATATACATATATATGTATATTTATACATATATACATATATATGTATTCACATATTTTAGGTTGTCGGTGCTATTATTTTTTAAACTTTTTTTAGCGCCCTATTCCGGTTATAAGCCTTTGTACTTATTACTCTAATCTTAAGTCTAGGACAGACACAAAATCCATCCCCCGGGTAGTAGCTGGGGGGGCGTATGGCTTCAATTTGACCTTTGACCTTTGTGTCCGAGTTGTGTGATGTAATCATTGCGTGTGATGTCGCAACACTCCACCCTGGGTTTTCCCTGATGACTCATACCTAGCGCCAGTTTGGTGGCCCGACAAGACAAGTAGAGACAGGAATAGATCGTGACCTTGAAACAGTCTTTTTTCCCGGTGACGTAATCATTGCGTGTGATGTCGCAACACTCCCCCCTGGGTTTTCCCGATGACTCATACCTGGCGCCAGTTTGGCGGCTCGACAAGACAAGTAGAGACAGGAACAGATCGTGACCTTGAAACAGTCTTTTTTCCTGGTGACGTAATCATTGCGTGTGATGTCGCAACACTCCCCCTGGGTTTTCCTGATGACTCATAACTTGCGCCAGTTTGGCGGATCGACAAGACAAGTAGAGAAAGGAATAGATCGTGACCTTGAAACAGTGAGCTAGTTCACAAGGTCATTGACACCCGGCAACTCTTTCCCACTCCCTTTCTATGTGGCAATGTGTTTTCCTGATGACTGGCGCCAGTCTGGCGTGTTGACAAGACAAGTTGAGACACGACCTTGAATGATGTCGCAACCCTCACTTTCAATGGGTTTTACCGATGACGTCATCGCTCTGCCGCAAACTTAGCTGGTGGTAGATATAAATAGTGGCACCTGTTTTGAAATCCTTTCATTTTATAACCTGTCTTCGAGTGCTAAACAAGAAAACCGGGATGAGTGATTACGCTTCGCTGACGGATCTGGGTGAGTAAATATAATGTTCTAACAGTCAAACTTATTATTTATTTGTTGTTAAATCAAAGTGTATTAATTTTGATCTATTTCAAAATTACAATAAACTATGGCAGACTTGTCTAAATTAAGTAATTTATAATAGATTTATGAGAATTAAAACTATACATTATTTGAAGGTGTTTAAGCAGGGAGTTTTGTGGATGACATTTTGGATAAAGGTATGCCGGAACAAATGTTTATTATAATCAAGGTTAGTTTATTTGAAAAACTTGATTCCTAGCTATAGTTAAATGGTAATTAAATTTATTGGTAGTTTACTAATTGCTGAATATTATTTTAAAATCTTATAAACATGAGTGGTTATAATAAATTAAATAATGCATTTTTTATTTAAGAGTAATTTATTGTATACATTTATTACAACCCATAAAATTTTTTGAGGGCAGTTTACTATCAACTAAATTTTATTTAAAAGGTGTATTGAACAAGTGTATTATACTTAACATAATAATATGTTTATTGAGGATAGTGTTTTAAAATACCGCAATGCCATATATGTAAGGCTAGGCCGATGGCCGAAGACAGCCGTTACTGTAGAGCTTTTAAATACAGATACCAATGACATGATAACACTTCAAAATGAGGCGCGTGATATCATAAAGTACACATTGTCTTGGATGAGCAAACGCTGCTAAATATCTCCGATTCCGTTAAAACTGTGGAGATTATTTTAATACTGAATATCAAACTAAGTTGTTGTGTTGTATTTTTTAGAGAATTCGCTGTGGGGAGATCCGCAGACATACGGGGATCTGGCCACCCTTTGTGCCTACATGGAAGAATGTTTAATTCGCAAACGGTTAGTAATTGCAGGGCAATGAAATACCAGATTTGCCAAAAAGAATAATTAGCTTATAAAAAATAAAAAAATAATTTCAAAAAGTCAATAATATGCTAAATTGGTGGTTTTTTCATAAACAAAAATGGGCATTTTTTTTTATAAACGCTAAACGATAAATATTATATTATTTTAAGTTGATTTCCTTATTTAAATATTATTGTGTAACACCTTGGCTTAGTTGGTAGAATGCAACCTTCCTGGTTTGGGTGTCCAGGGTTCGAGTCAGGGCAGGAGCATAGTTATTATTGTGAAAATGACTATTCAGATTAATAGGTAGTTTCTGTATGATTATTCACGGCTCTCACTTACGCTAAGGATTCTAATACAAATTTATGTTTGTTTCAGATGCATGGAACCACATGATGTCTGCAGAGTCTCCCATAATAGCACCTACACCACCACCACTCCTAGAACCGCAAGAGAATATAATATACATTTTTTCGGCTCTGGATGCTATTGATTCATCCATAGGTGAGATTATTATTTTACGTTAAAATAAAAAAAATTATGTATAAGTTGAAAGATCATATAATGAGAAGATTGCTTAGTAAACCACTATAATAGGTGAAAACTCTTTTCAAATGGAAACTTAACGTTAAGGAAATGTCCCAAATATTGTGTGAAATAAACACGTGTCTTTTAAATTGCGTAGTTAGAGCAACTGAGGGATCCGTTTAAACTTATGATATTCACACTGTCCACTCCGAGGACAAACTATAAAATAAAACGGTCATTTTTTATCAGGTATTATTTTGATAACTTATGTGATAATTTGTTTGATTTAAAAATTGTAAAGAAGGTATTTTTTAAATTGCCTTTTTTTGAAAGATTATTGTTTCAAATGCTTACTTTGTAGTTAGATTGACTGGTGATTGAATTCAAACTCTTGTGTTTTAGATCAAATGAATAACGAAGATGCCGATTCGAACTGGGGGGAAGACGTGAACCCAACCCCAAACTTCGCAGCTCCCATTCAGACAGCGGGAGATTTGCAAACTCCAAGGGTCTTCCTGCAAGCCGCTGTTGAAGGGGCGAGGAAGGCTGGGATCAAAGACGCTCTTCAAAACGCGGATATGATGGGGGAGGGACCATCATCAGCACCCCAGACGGGAATTAGTGGCCCGTTAAATCAGGTTGGTGGAGCATGGTTAAATGGAGTCCCTCTTCGTATCGTAGAAAAGAGGATTAAACAATTGAGGCGTTTCTTTTATACTGGTAGAGAAATTACCCTACAGCTTGGTGCTCCAGCAAGCGATCGAGACGCATTAAGCTGGCTTGAAGAACAAATTACTAATTTGCTCGATCGGTTGCCGGACCATGGCGTTAGAGGCTATGACCACGTCGGCTTGCTTTTGAATAGCACGGACTCTACGCTGCGGCCTGTGTATGTCTCATTTAGGCAAGCAGACCAGTTATACGCTCAAGCCATGCTTGATAACGTAAGTCGCGTGTTGCAAAGTAATACTTTGTTTTTGAGTACAGCACCCCTGTACGTTAAACTCTGCCATTTTAAGGAGCCTCGCGAGATTGGACGTTATTGTGATAAACTCTCTCCCGCAAGCACATATAGCCGTAAAAACCAAGTGATCATAACGATCCAAAATGATGACACACTTTGCCTTGCCCGTGCCTTGGTTGTCGCCAAAGCTATATGTGATAATAAAAGAACCAGGATGCATGGATGTGAACACCTTTAGACAAATCAAAATGGGTCGTAATATTCAAAAATACAAAGAAGGAGATTTATGCCGTGATGCCCGTGTGAATCTTTTGAAAGGTGGTGAGCTATCCGAACTGAAACAATTTCAAGCATACCTCTCCGAATACATAATCACCGTGTTTAGGGAGCGTAGGGGGAGACAGGTCCTATACGAAGGGCCTACTCCTCCCGAACATTCATTTAAAGGCTACATGGATTTGTATTTTCACGACGACATCAAAATCATTTTGATGTCATAACATCCTTGACAGCCGCATTTAAGTGCTCGTACTTTTGCCGTGATTGCCGTGTGCCGTTCAATGATAAGAACAAAAACAAGTGCGAGTCCGCGTGCAAAAAGTGCTACGCTAGAGCGGTTTGTAGTGGAGGCCGATCTGTGGGCTCTAAAGACTGCGGGCGTTTGTTCACAAATCAGACATGTTTTGATAACCATAAACATCCTAATTTTTGCAGAGGTCACAGATCGTTCTGTGATGTCAAAAAGGTTTGCGAGGTATGTGGGCAATTTTTCAGTGTGGAAAGATCAAATTATTCACATAGGTGTTATGAGACTTTTTGTAGAGTATGCAATTCATATCGTCCTTTTGGTAATTTCTGTTATATGAAGCAGGCCCCGTCAAAGCTGGCACTGGAAAAGAGTAATTTCATGTTTGTATTCTACGATTTTGAATGCAGACAAGAAACGCTTCTTCAAGGTGCGGCCAGAACGTACTTGCAAGAACCTAACTTCTTTGTCATGCAATCGTTTTGTAAGGCCTGCGTACATATATATGCAAATGACCATCATTGCATCGACTGTGGGGACGATAGGACTCGCATATTCAACGGTGATACCACAATGGCCCAATTTTTTGAATTTCTAGGACAAATTAAAGCTTCAATATTTAAGGATTTCACCCTCCTCGGCCATAACGCAAAATCCTATGATGGAAATTTTATTTTAAAATATATGATGGAGGTTAAAAAATGGACTCCAGAACTTATAATGAACGGTGGGAAAATCATGTACATGCGTTACGGCTCACTCCAATTTATTGACTCACTGAACTTTCTCCCAATGTCATTGTCCAAATTGCCCAAAACTTTCGGCTTGGACGAGTATTTGGCCAAGGGACATTTCCCCCATTTTTTCAACAAAAAAGAAAACGTGGGGTATAGGGGTCCCTTGCCACCAAAGGAGGAATACGGCATCGGCGAGATGTCAGTTTAGGGAAAGGAGCACTTTGAGAAGGGGTATGACGCGTTGGTCAAAGAAAATAATGCCTTTGATTTTAAACGTGAGTTGGAACTGTATTGTGTGAAAGATGTAGAGATCTTACGGAAAGCCTGCCTGAAGTTTAGAGAGATGCTCATGGAGAAAGCAAAGGTGGATCCTTTCAGAGAGGCGTGTACGATAGCTGGAGTGGCATTGTTGGTTTACCGCCGAAGTCATCTTAAGGAGAATACTATCGGTACTATCCCTAACGGTGGCTATCGATGCGCAGACCAACAGTCGCACGTCGCCGTACAATGGCTCTGCTGGGAGGCCCATCAAGGCGGTGTATCTATTCTTCATGCGGGTAACGGCCGTGAGGAATATGTGTTAGGGCGACGTGTAGACGGCGTTGTTAAAGCTGGAGATACCACCGCCGTCTTCCAGTTCTGGGGCTGTTATTGGCACGGGTGCCCTCTCTATTACCCTGACAGGATCACCCCTATCAAATATAGTCCCCACGAGACCATGGAGACGCGCTATGAAGCGACCATTGCTTGTGTTGAAAAGTTTAAGAATGCCGGCTACACGGTCGTAGAGATGTGGGAGTGTATGTTTAATGCAATGAAACGCACAGCCAAGGACTTGCAGCAATTTATACTCTGGCACGAAGTGTATACAAGAAACCTCTCAGTCCCAGGGATGCATTATTTGGCGTGCGTACAAATTGTATCAAGCTCTTTCACGAAGCAGACCTTTCTTGTGGGGAGAAGATCAAGTACTTGGATGTGTGTTCATTGTATCCATACGTTTGTAAGTATAAAAAATACCCCGTCGGCCACCCCAAAATTCACTTGGAACCAAATTGTCCGTCTATAGATCAAGTAGAAGGCATAGACAAAGTTACAGTCACGCCTCCGCGAGATTTATTCCTGCCCGTATTGCCTACATATGCACGACAAGCTAATGTTCATCTTGTGCAGGAAATGCGGGGAGGAGAATAACTAAGGCGCGTGTCAGCACAACGACAAAAAATATCGCTGGTTGACAGGCGTCTGGGTGATTGACGAGATCTGGAAAGCCGTTGAGAAAGGTTACACCGTTGAAGCAGTGAACGAAGTGTGGGAGTACAATGTATCTGTTTATGACCATCAGACGCGTTCTGGCGGCTTGTTTTACGCGTACATTGATACTTTTTGAAAATTAAGCAAGAAGCCAGCGGATGGCCAGTGTGGTGTACTTCACAAGGGGAAAAGTTAGCATATATTCAAAATTATGAGGAAAGGGAAGGGGTAAAACTCGATTTCGGCTCTGTTTTTAAAAACCCTGGTCTTCGCACTCTGGCTAAACTTTTTTTAAATTCACTTTGGGGAAAGTTTGGGCAAAGACCCGATTTACCACATGTATCCGTTGTCAACGACTATCAGGGCGTCCACAAGTACCTGACGGATCCGTACATCACCGTGGACAGGGTCATTGATGTAAATGATGAGGTTATGTTCCTCAATTACAAGGATACGCGTGACGCATTGCGCCCTAACCCTAACACGAGGGTGGCGTTGGCGTGCTACACGACTGCTATGGCTAGGTTGCACTTATACAGCATTCTTGAACAATTGGGGGACCGCGTTTTGTATCATGATACAGATAGCGTTCTATTCACCGAATGCCCCGGCGATTGGAGTCCACCGACCGGAGACCTTTTAGGTGACCTCACTGATGAACTTCAGGATTACGGTCCGGGTAGCTACATTAGCGCCTTTGTATCTGGCGGTCCCAAGAATTACGCGTTTCCAATTTGTGTTGGTGGCGATCCTGCCAAATCAAAAACGGCGTGCAAGGTTCGCGGGATCACCATAAAACATGGCAACCGGAACGATGTTAATTTTGACGTTTTGAAAGCGCATGTCACCAAACAGGCTGCAGAAAGATACATACAGTTAACGCACAAAATTGTAAGAAACGGTCTTGCGACTGTATGTGCCGTTTCACAAACTAAATTCTACCGGCCCATGTACACCAAACGCCGGATAACCGATGATTTTAATACGTTGCCGTTTGGGTATCAGAGTCCTTGTAAACGCACTCGCCACGAATAAAAGGTGCTTATTTAGATGGGCTGAATAATTATCATTTTTTTCTTTCACTCTAGACAGACATACAATTTTTCAAAGATTTGAGTTTTTTTTCAAACTTTTTTCTGCATGAAAATAAGTATATATTTTTTTTATTTATTTTATGCACCCGGGATACTTTTTTATATTTTTTATTTTCCAGTACAATCCTCCGCCTACCTGATTTTTTTCTAGTTAATTAGTTGTTTGTATATATATTTTAATTATAATAAATTGTTTGTTTATATTTTTATTTTAAATCTTATTTATTGCTTGTATATATATATATTTATTTCTTTCTAGTCAAATATGATAAACTGATTTTATATATTTTTATTTTAAAATCTATTCAAATATATATAATAAACTGTGTATATATTTATTTTCTTTTAGATTGAAACCATCTTTATTTAGTACCGAGGCCACTATTCCCCCATATTGTAAATATTCACAGTATACTTTTCACTGTATGTAAATAAATATTGTAAACAAAACCAGTTATGTTTATACTAATAATTATATATTGTAAATATTCACAGTATACTTTACACTGTGTATATACTTTTTTATTACCAAATAAATATTGTAAAAATAGTTATGTGTGTGTTTTAACGTCAACCCCCCCCCCCCCCCCACCTCCCTCCTATCCTATAAATACAAGCTCATATAGCTCATAAGCTCAGTCTCAATCATTATGGACAAGTTGAAACATCCATTTTCGGCCATCATAAGCGGCCCTTCCGGCTGTGGAAAGTCACATTTTGTAGCAGATTTTATCCATCACTTGGACACAATGTGTGACTTTAAATTTGATAAAATCACATGGTATTATGCTTTATGGCAACCGGGATTCGAACAAGACGGGACTAGTCCCCACGTCATATTCTGAAAGGGTTTGCCGGAAATGGATGACGTCTGTAATGACTCTCCACAGCTGATTATCCTGGACGACCTGATGCGAGAAGCCAACGAATTGGTCGTCGATCTTTTCACCAAAGGATGCCACCATCAAAATATTAGCGTCATGTATCTTACACAAAATATATTCCATCAAGGCAAGGACCAAAGAGACATTTCCTTAAACGCACATTATATCGTGCTTTTTAAAAATTCCAGGGATAACGCTCAGATTCAACACTTTGCACGACAAGTCTGTCCTGAAAATCCCCGTATCTTACAAGAGGCTTACACCGATGCTACAAGTACGCCTCACGGCTATATATTGCTAGATTTCAAACAAGGTACACCAGAATGGTTCAGATATAGAACCCGCACAAATGTCGGCTGTTGCGTGTATCTACCACGCAAAAGCTATAAAAACACCGACACTTCCCGCTTACAGATCATTTCATAACCATGAGTCCCAAAGTGCTGAAGCAGGCCCATCTGCTACGTGCGATGTATCGCATGAACCCGCAACAACGTGTCGCCTTGATGAAAACGGCCGAAAAGAAACTGGTTGACTCTGTTTGCGAGTGTGCCTTTAACACTTTAAAAGCCAGGTACCGCTGAAAAATGCGCCGAAGACAAAGTTACGTGCTCACAAGCAGGTGTTGCGCAAGCTGGTCAAAAGAGGAGAGTGCTGGAAGAAGAATTGACGACTACTCGTTCAGAAAGGAGGAGCGTTCTTGCCCTTACTTTTAGCCCCTCTAATCAGCGGGGTTCTCGGTTCCTTATTCAACAAGTAAATAATGGAACACACGAAAAAGATAATATTGTTGTCCCCGTAAACATTACACCGTTACGATCAACACCACCAACAAACGGCTTCGCCAACAAATCAGTGGTCTCCAAGTTGGACAAGTAAATGGAAAAAATCCTTGCTTCAAAACTTGATGAAAAGTCTAAATGGACTTTATACAACAAGTGCTACAGCGCTATCTACACTTTAGTCAACCCCCTCCGCCATCTGAAACCACCACCGCCACCACCACCACCCCTGAAGTGTATGTACTTCCCATACCAACTGTACTTAATACTGTACCAGTACAGGCACGTAAAAAGCTGAACTTCTACTAGAACATATTAAGTCCCGAGGCGGCATCTCTTGGGACTCAAACGGAGAAGTAAGTATTCAAGATACGCCTCTCCGTGGATCCAATATTGTGGATTTAGTCAATGATCTGGTCAGAGCAAAAAGACACATTGAACCGTCAGTGTGGCGAGAGTTTCTCACGGCGTTGCAAAATATATTTGTTCCGAAAGAATTTATTGTAAACCCGAAACGTTTGGGGGTCATTAGAGATTCGACGCCCGTACCACAACCACTTACACCATCGCAACGCCCTAAGAAGAAGAAACTGAAGAGGGTGGGTGAAAACAAGTGGCTGCCGTTCAGAGCTTAATGGAACGTCTAGCCGACATCTACTACGACCCTTCTCATCCTGCGGTGTTTGCAGGGGCGGCGTCGCTCATTAAGTTGTCCAAGAAAGATCCCGAAAAAGTACGAGAATGGCTTCGTGCACAGGATGCTTATACCCTACACAAACCGGTGCTAAAAAAGTTTCCACGCAACAAGTATGTTGTGTGAAACATTGACGATCTCTGGCAAGCAGATCTAAACGATATGCGAAGTCTCAGAAAATACAACGACGGTGCAGTGTACTTGCTCACCGTCATCGACGTGTTTAGCAGGATAGCATGGGCGAGGACGCTCCCATCCAAGACGGGGAGCGTCGTGAGAGACGCCTTTCGGGACATTTTCAACCAAAGCGGCCGTAAACCTCTAAGTATACAGACGAACAAGGGGACAGAGTTCACGGCACGTATAGTCCGGAAATTTCTCAAGCAAGATGGCCTGCATTACTACACCACTCATAATCCAGACGTGAAGGCAAGCATCGTAGAACGTTTCAATAGAACTCTGAAAGGACGCATGTGGCGCTACTTTACCAAAAATAACACGTATAGGTATGTGGACGTCCTCCAGGATCTAGTCGACGCATACAACAGCGCAAAACATTCCAGTATCAAGATGGCGCCCGTCGACGTTTCAGAAACTAACGTGCTTCAAGTCAGAGATAATCTGTACGGCAAAAGGCGTCCAAGCTCGAAGCCTAAAATAAAAGTCGGTGACACGGTGCGTTATTAGCAAATCCAAAATTCTGTTTGAAAAGGGCTACGAAAGTAATTGTAGCGAAGAGATTTTCAAAGTCAGCAGTTTCGTGTTGCGACAACCAGTCGTCTACAGACTCACCGATCTTGATGGCGAAGAGGTGGAGGGGACTATCTACGAACCTGAATTGCAACGCGTACTTCTTCCCTAAACTTTTAATGTTGATAAATTACTACGTGTCAAGGGTAAAGGCACCAGAAAGAAACTGTACGCGTAGTGGAAAGGTTACCCCGCAAGTTTAATTCTTGGATTCCTGCCAGTTACGTCAGCGCACTACCATGAAGGATCAGTTTTACCTCACTTTGCCAAGCGACAGCTCAATGGGATATTTCCCGAAATACACCCTCACGAATTTCACCACGCAACTTCCTAACCGTCTTACACTCGAGGGGTGGTGGGAAGTCGCTCTGGCTGAATTTCAATATCCTTGTTCTTTCACCACCGTACCAGAGGGTGAAAATATTGTATGGTACAACAGGGTGGACGCTAAAGGCGTGGAACAAATATTCAAGGATCATATCCCTCCTGGAAACTACAGCACTATCCAAGAATTGATCAAAGCTCTAAACGACGTAGAGTCGTTTCAAGGGAATTCCGGAGTTGTATTCAAGTACACAAGCCCCAACAAAAAAGTGGAAGTTATCTCTACACCAGATATAAAGCTGCTGAGTCTATCAACCCAACTAAGTCTACAGCTTGGTTTCGATCCAAAGACTAATCTGATAAAAGTACCAAAGTCACCTTACGCCGCCAACATTCTACTAGGCTTGCCCTCGCAAAAGTATATCTACACGGATATCGTCGAGCCTCAGCCCATGGGTGACATTGTGGCACCGCTGTTACGTATCGTCGGTATCAACAACGTAAACAATCTCTACGGCATACATAAGACAGTTAGCTATGATCCGTTGCACTACATGCCAGTGATTAGAAGGGAAATTGAAATCTTAGAAATCAATATAAGAACCGACACTGGTGAACCTGTACCATTCGAGTTTGGAAAAGTGTGCGTCAAACTTCATTTTCGACGCTGCTCAACATGAACTGTCCCTACCAAATATACTACGTCAACAAGGATGGAACAGGAATATCTTCGATCTACCACGGTGTTCCCTATCAAAGGGGGAACGAGATAGGAAGTTTTTTCAGTGGCCTTTTCAAAAGCGTCGTACCGTTTCTGAGAAGCGGCGCTAAACCATCGGAAAACAGGCGCTTCATACGGGTATCGACGTGCTCTCTGACGTTGCCAATGAACGGCGTCCTTTCAAAGAAGCCCTACGGCAACGTGTCGGCGAGGCTGGAACAAACTTGAAACGCAAGGGTGAACAGAAGATCAACACGCTGATGACCGGCTCTGGCTATAAAGGGCGTCGTATGAAGCAACGACGTCAGTCTTCTGTCGTCGCCCGACGTAAAAAGGTCAAGAAAGAAGCTAAAGATATTTTCAGTTAAAATGTCATTTCTACACCCTCAGTCCTGCTAGTGTGCCAGCAGCGAACTCGATCTCTTTTCCGTGCCACCCACTCAAACCAGTCTTGTAAGCGGGCAATGGCCCTAGTACAAACCTGTATCTTCCCTCACCGATGATTCACCCATCGAATTTACCGTTACCGGACAAGGCGAGTTCTATACCGATCTTTCACAGACTATGCTCTATATTAGGGCGGCCATCATGAAACCCGACGGTGGCGCTTTCACAGAGGTTGATCAGATCGCACCCGTCAACAACTGGTTGCATTCGCTATTCACACAGGTGGATGTGTTTTTAAACCAAAACTAGTCTCACCGCCCAGCAACACGTATGCCTATAGAGCATACATTGAGACGCTTCTCAATTACAACAGTGAAGCCAAAAGAACGCATTTAACTTGCGGTCTGTGGTTCGGAGACACCCCCGGAACCTTTGAGGAGGCTAACGCAGGCAACAAGAGATTTGAGGCCCGTCGCAGTCTCACCGCAAAAAGTAAGACGGTGGATCTTTTGGGGTATCTACACGATGACGTGTTCAACCAAGAGAAATACCTTTTGAACGGCACAGAAATCAGAGTCAAGTTGGTCTATTCCCATGATGGGCTTAGTCTTATGGCGGTCACTGAACTCCCGCACTTTAAGGTTCACATCGTTGAAGCAGACCTTCTAGTGCGACGTGTCAAAGTAGCACCTTATATACTGTTGGCACACGTCATATCATTAAACGTCCGCCCCGCCAAAGTATCCCATCACCCGTGTGGAAGTAAAAACACTCACTATTCCTACGGGTGTGCAAGGGAAATCACTGGATAACGTATTCACCCGACAGTTACCCAAACGATGCATCGTGGGATTTGTATCAAACGCTGCGTCCAACGGAGACGCCACCAAGAACCCGTTCAACTTTCAAACCTATATCATGAACCATTTCTCGTTGTACGTGGACGGGGAACAAGTACCTTCAAACCCGTTACAGCCAGAATTTTTAAACGGACACTATGTCATGTCCTACCACACGCTGTTTTCTTGAACGGGTATCCATTTCATGAACGAAGTAGTGACATCACGCGAGAAGCCTTCCCCAAGGTATATTATCTCATGGCTTTCGATCTCACACCTAATCTGTCCACCCACATGACATCGCATTGGAATTTTAAGAGGCACGGTTCTCTGAGCATCGAAGTGAGCTTCACCAGGGCTCTCCCCGAAACCGTCAACTGTATCGTTTACGTGGAGTTTGCCATCATCATCACCATTGACAAGGACAGAAACGTCGTGACCGATTATTGAAGTTAATATAAACGGTTTCCCGCCCCTTACCCCTTCATTTCAGCTATGGACGTCATTGTGGATTTCCAGAGCTACATCGACGACAACAAAGAGTTTATCGTCAAGGAACTGAGTGTTTTATCTGTATGCGGCACATTACTTCAACATTGGGTGTTAAAACCTCCATACGCTATCGAAGAAATTTCCACCGATGCCAGAAAGAAAGGCGACTATATAGTCAATAATCTGCATGGTATCACCTGGGATTACAGCCTGCTCGAATCCCTCATCTCCCGTGCCACAGTGCGTGCGGAAACCGTCTACGTAAAGGGGGTGGAAAAGAAAAAGTTTCTAGTCAAATACACGTCTACACCCATCGTAGATCTGTACGACAGAGGTTGTTCGTCGCTGAAAGCACTTAAATTGTGCCGCACCATGTGCATGGCACATAGTTCTGTATGCAATTTCTGCTCTGCTTCTATCGTCTGGGGACTTCGAGACTGGATGATTGAAGATGGACACGCACACCATAAGACATGCGCTGAAAACAAGTCCGTGGTTCCGTTCTGTACGGTCGGGTGTTTTCCCTGCTGATCAACTACCCACAAGAATAGCTTGACCTGCCGCTCTAGTCATCAACACCGATCCACACACCAAACCTGGGACGCATTGGGTTGCCATCTTTATCGATAAGAACGGCGTGGGAGAATACTTTGACAGTTATGGTTTTCCACCGCGTATAAAGTCACATCTTGCATTTATACGCAAAAACCCTTTTCGCACGTCCCATAGTAAGCTACAACTTCAAAGCATCTCCTCAGACGTTTGCGGCCATTACTGTCTCATGTACCTTCTCTATCGCGCCCAGAACATTCCGTTGAAAATTTTCCAAAACCTATTCTCTCACCCACCAATCATACAGACAACGACGCTAAGGTGGTGAGATATTACAATATATTTTTCAAGACTCTAGGGGCATGCCGCCCTTCAAGAGGCCGTGTCCAGGCGGCGTGCGCCTAATAAAGGGGCGTCCCGGTGGTGTGCCGGCCATAACCACCGAATATCATGGAAGGTAAAGACGTTTGCGGTAGCAAAGCAAAGCCTGCGAAACCACTCGCCGTCACCAGTATTTTCAACACATTGTTCCCGCTGGATGGAGTCGACGCCAAGCGAGTCATCATCGGCATGAGTGTCAAGAACAACTTTACGCCCTCTGTTCAGCTAGAAAAATGTGGAGGGAACTGCGCCGTGTTTAACCGTACAGAATGGAAAGAACTGGGCAGCTACAAGTCGGTCATATATAAAAGTTTTTCACCAACACGCAACCTCCTCAGAAGATTAGTCTAACTAATCACGAAATCTCTCTGAGACGCATGTGTGGTGTCCGTACGGTCGTCATCAACGAGAAACAAGACGCTGGAATCAAACGGGTCGCCTATTTAACACCTAGTTGGGCGCGTCTTTGTGAGTTGTGGGACCTCATCGACGTCGTCGTCGACCGATGGGACATGTGGTCGACACACGTTGCACGCTATTGCACAATTTGATCGACACACTCGTCGTGGATGTATGCGACACGTTAACAGAATCGATTGATGTCATCGACCTAGAACAACCTACGGTGGAAACGCACATCAAAAGCCTGGATCTTATCAGTGATACCTACTATACACGTCAAGTCATCGGTTTGGACTATTACATGCTGGATTGTGAACTAAAAACAATTTTACTAACGCATCTAAGAGACACTGTAGAAAAACGTATTAACGAATATATGAGACATTCCTGTAAAAATGTATAATTGTGCTGTTTAATAAATATATGTATATTTGAAATATCTGTGTTTTATTTACTGTTTGCCCCCGTTACGAGTCCCAACTTGTCTTGTCTGCCCACCAGGGAAAAACCTATTGCCCTGGTCAATGACATCAATATCTATTCTTGTCTTGTAGGGCTGACATATTGGTGCCAGGGAAAACCCTGGTAGCAGAGGTCACGATCTATTCTTGTCCTGATTGGTCGGCCCACCAGACTGGCGCCAGGTTTGGGGGAAGTGAAAGGCAAGGGAAACATTTATCACACTCTACCACGAACGCTCGTCAGGAGAGGTTCGTGCCGGAGGAAACACCCCCGACAGCTATGGCGCGATCTTCGTTCCGGACAGAGCCTTGTGACGGAGGAAACCCCCTGATAACCATAGCGCGTGGTTCGATCCGCGGCCTCCCCCCCAAAATAAACTACAGAGCCCTAATCGATGTTTAAAAACTCCAACACCTCAATCCTACCAATTAATTAATTAATTAGCAATAATTAACTATCATTAATAATTAAGAACCAACATGTCCGGGGTTGGTTGGCGAGGGGGCTGTAGGGGGGAGGGCTAGAGGAGAGGGAGTTGTAGGGGAGCACCTTTCAAAGGGGTCAGGGTGGGAGAGGGGGGTGTGAGGAGGGCTGGATAACGGTTAATCAGCGGTGTGTGACGTAGTGTGATGAGGGGTCCAGAACACTCAAAAACTATTTATCCTTACATGTAGTATAACTAGATACGTGTCTAGATTTGTCAAAGATCTAATCTTATACTTCCCCACATGTGGCCGATAGGTACCAAACATTCAATTTTGTTAGACTTTTGTGAGGTATAGCGGCCCCTAACTGAGAATTATAAATCACTGTGACGTTTCCACCTGGAAAGAGAGAGGCCCTGAGTGTGTATTATAAGACCTGTGTCAATGCTCCCACTATTCCTGTCTCTACTTGTCTTATCGAGCCGCCAAAGTGGCGCCAGGTATGACTCATCAGGTTTGCGACAGCGTGATGACGTCACTGGGAAAACCCCTTGCAGGTGAGGGTTGCGACATCATTCAAAGTCGTGATCTATTCTTGTTTCGACTTGTCTTGTCGACCTGCCAAACTGGCGCCAGGTATGAGTCATCAGGGTTGCGACAGAGCGATGACGTCATAGGTAAAACCCATTGTAAGTTAGGGTTGCGACCTCATTCAAGGTCGTGTGATCTATTCTTGTCTTGACTTGTCTTGTCGACCCGCCAAACTTACGCCAGGTATGAGTCATCAGGGTTGCGACAGAGCGATGACGTCATCGGTAAAACCCATTGCAAGTGAAGGTTGCGACATTATTCAAGGCCGTGAACAATTCTTGTCTCGACTTGTCTTGTCGACCCGCCAAATGTCACCAGGTATGAGTCATAAGGGTTGCGACAGAGCGATGACGTCATCGGTATAACCCATTGCATGAGGGTTGCGACATCATTCAAGGTCGTGTCTCGACTTGTCTTGTCAACGCACCAGACTGGCGCCAGTCATCAGGGAAACACATTGCCACATAGAAAGGGAGTGGGAAAGAGTTGCCGGGGGTCAATTACTTCGTATAGCTCACTGTTTCAAGGTCACAATCTATTCCTGTCTCTACTTGTCTTGTCAACCCGCCAAACTGGCGCCAGGTATGAGTCATTGGGAAAACCCAGGGGGGAGTGTTGCGACATCACACGCAATGATTACGTCACCAGGAAAAAAGAATGTTTCAATGTAACGATCTATTCCTGTCTCTACTTGTCTTGTCGAGCCGCCAAACTGGCGCCAGGTATGGGTCATCAGGGAAAACCCAGGGGGGAGTGTTGCGACATCACACGCAATAATTACGTCACACAACTCGGGGTCAAAGGTCAAAGGTCAAATTGAGGCCATACGCCCCCCAGATACTCCGGGTGTCAATTCATCACTGTGAAAGGGTAAACACACATTCCAACAATGATAAATTTCTCGGCCATGCCAGGAATCAAGCCTGGGACCCTTAGCTGCGTAGGTGGTCGCACTACCGATGAAGTTAAGCTTTGTAATTTTCTTGCATGATAATTTTTTTTTCTAAGTTATATCTGCAATCAAATTTTAGATTTTTTTTTTACAAAAGGGCTAATTTGTTTTTTAAAAAAAGCAGAAGGTGCACATCATAGACTTTCTCGCTACTGTAAATAAACAAGAGATATTTACTTAAAGCTCGTAGGATATTTGAAACGAGATAATAGACATTGTTGCACATTTTACCAAAGAACATAAACGGAATAATTTTGAATCTTAGAGAAAAGAGGGCTATCACACCCACAATTTTCAAATTTAAAGACTTCCGTAATATGTATATATCGTAGGTGTATGGGGAAAATCCGGCTTATTGCAAAAGTCGCAATTTATAATGAGCCAGGCTAATTGGAAAATAATATTATATTTGCTTATCAGCCTGATAACTTTTAGGCTTATTGCAATGAACCCATACAGACTTAGGCTATTAAGGAAATCTACCTTTGTTCACTCAATCAGTCTTGTTGGTTCCAGGCTTATTAAAATACGCCCAATATAGTGAAAGATTACGAAAACGGTGGTACCAACTCCAAATTAATGAAATTGTTGGGGTGGTACACCATTCCAAAAGTTTGAGAGCGGCTGGTCTACAGAATATTATATTTTTATCTTTCAGCATGTTCTTAAATTAACTTACTAAGAAGGTCCGTACGATTGCAAGGTTTGATTAAAAATCTCAAGTTCAAGTAATGTATGGTAAAAAATAAAAATAAACGTAACTACCGCGTATGAATAATTAATAGTTACTGAAAAATAATACTACAGATACAAATTTAATAGTTACCTTTCTTTTATAGAAGAAATATACGCGTTTACAAGTATATTGTGACATATACCATTGCCAATTCACACTTTTCACATAACACTTTATTTATTTCTACGTGGTAAACTGCTGTGACATTTTGATGTGTACAATTGGTTTGTCTTTTCACAGGCATACTTTTTCGTTTGATGCTGTTTTTTGTATTTCTTTTGAAACGATACACTTGCAAATGGCATATCCCTGTCCCCCAAACATTGATTACTTACTCACAGATTCACGAACAGTTACATATTTTTTCTGGGATGTCTTTATGAATTTGTTTGCCAGAAATCTAGAGGTAACCTCTATTAGACTGGGTTGTAACCTAATATATTTATTAAATTTTATGAATAAACTTTTTACGACTTTATTTGTTTGTTTTGTTTGTCTTCTCATGAAATACCATCAGGAATAATTATAGGCCTATGTCCCACAGTTTGGGAACCGCTGCTGTATACTTTTAATAAGCCTTCACTCTCTTGGACGTATTACAATAAGTCTGGAATCAACTAGAATGAATGAGTGAACAAAGGTGCATTTCCTTAATAGCCTAAAGCTGTATGGAATCATTGCAATAAGCCTAAAAGTTATCAGGCAAATAAACAAATATAATATTATTTTCTAATTAGCCTGGCTCATTGTAAATTGAGGGCTCCTTTAGCAACAAGCCGGATTTTCTAATTCACTTACGACATTATATATATATATATACACATACACTTATAATTCGGAAACTATTGGTTTTATAAAAATATATTTTAAATAATGATTTTTATATTTAATATGCCCTCATTTTTGAAATGATAAGTTATTTCGTATCTCAAAGAGGTGCGGAGATACGATAAAAATTGGAAGTTTCCTTAAGTGTAAATTACCCTCAAAGTTATTTTCATGAGTAAATGAGAACTTCCATTTTGTTTTAATATTAAATAATACATATATACGAATTTTAATCGAGTCGAGTTTGATTTAAACTATTTTTTTTTTTCCACCCTTAAATAATAAATACGTTAATTAATTTTAGGGTTAGATGGATTATTTAAAAAAACCTTATGAAAACTTCAAGTCCCAAGTTTTATCCCAATTGGTAAAATAGTTTCGTCTCTAGTCATAGCTATAGACGGACATTATTAAAAAAAAACTTTTTCGGATTCAGGTAGTTATGGAATGTTGACATTCATCAAAAATCTCGAGTTTGATTTTTTTAACAATTACTATTTTTTCTCAACCAGAGAGGTCTGTGAAGAAATAAAGTAAAATTAAATGTTAATATATTAACCTACAAATTTAATCTTATGGCCGATACGACTAAAAACTAATCTGTCTTTAAGTTTATTTATTTAACATATGCACAATTGAGCATACATACTAACGTATCACGCTGTATTCTTTGTTCAACGTCATTCTTAAAATAATTTTCCAAAATTTTTTGCTAAATAGTTGATAAGTGGTTTACAGCGTTTTGGTAAAACATTTATGTGGTCCGCAGCTAAATAAAGGTTGGTGACTTCTGCTTTACAAATTATATCCAAGAAACCATTTAAAATTAATAAAACTGGTCAAAACAGCAGCATAAAGCTACCATGGATCAACGATGGAGTGTGTTTCTGATTATTATTAAATGGCCGACGATTTTACACACCTATTACCGACTAACCCTTAAAATATTAGCGATAAATGACCCTAACACAGGATTAACCCTAGATAGCTCAGTGGCAAGATATTGACATGCTAAGTTGGAAGTTCCAGATTTGGTTCCAGATTTCAAAAGAATTTTCAAAAAAAGTTAATTATTTAAGTTCAATAACACCAACTTATTAGCGGTCCTTGGGCTTTCCGAATTTCTTCGTTAAAGCGTTTCATTGCCTTGGAATGCTTATTCCTTTTGCCCTTTGCATCTCTTCTGCCATCTTTAAACTTTTGTGGGGCCATTTTTTAAAATAATAAAAATGTTCTGTCCACTATATTATTACACTTTACACATCCCTAAAGACATTATATGCAATTACACTCAGCCACACTGGAACGAATCCTTTCATCAATGTCGCACTTGCTACACTGACTTGAAAACGGTGGAGGGCCAGGTGAAAATTCATAAATAAAGATGGTAATCGATCAGGGCGATAAGCTCCACAAACATTCCAAAACCACTGGCGACATATTTATGGTTTCAAGGACAGACAGCTAGTGACTTGGAGGGAGAAGGGGTGAGTTGTCTGCTCTACTCTGACCAGGCCGTTCTGTTTCGGCTATTGCGGGGTTGCAAATATATTTTCAAAATCGATGGGCAAAATATGAAGCTCCTAAGCCTGTATCAATTTTCAGGAGCTTCAGATCGAATATTAATGTAAATAAAGTATCATTATAAAGCTAAAAGAAGTCGGCATTAATTGATTTACTTCCCCCATTTATTATACAAGTTTAAGTACACAAAATAATTAATTGAATAGTGCAATTTATTTGGCAACTTTTACGCAATTAATTGAATGTTCATTCAAATAATATTTATTTCAATTAATAAAACTCCTCAAGTACTTATGACATTCCAAATATGAAATCTTTGCATCATTTGGTTTTTCTAAAAATTGTTGCATTATATGCCCAAAATATCAAACTTTGATTAAACACTGTGTTTAAAATATACATTTAATCTATATCTAATACACTGATCCAAGTTTGGTTTAAGAAGACCTAATATATATATATATATACTAGATAGCTGTTGCCCGCGGCTTTGCTCGCGTGGAAGTTGATTATATACAAATACGAAAATATACATATGTATTTACAGATTAATTTAAAATATTACGTTACGTTGATGACCATAACTTGACCTCAGATCAAAAATAATGCAAGTCCGATAAAAACTTTCACCCCCTTTTTCATCCCTTATTAAATAAAATTTCCAAAATTCCTGAAACACGTATTTATTTGTTTTACGTCAATAACCGAAATACAAAATTTTGTTTATGTAACTTTCAAAATGACGGACTTTCATACATATTATCATACATATTATCATCCCCTATTTTGACCACTTTGGGGTGGAATATTCTAAAATCCTTTCTTAGTGGGTGCCTACATAACAAAATGAATATACAGTCCGAATTTCATGCTTATAGCCTTGATAGTTTGCGCTCGGCGATGATGAATCAGTCAGTCAGTCAGTACATGTTATTTTATAAGTATAGATTAGTAGGTCTTCTTAAAACAAACTTGGATCAGTGTATTATATATATATATATAATATATATATATATATATATATATATATATATATATATATATATATATATATATATACATAATTATTAAATTATTAACTATGGGCCATTCACCCTTAAGATCCAATAACTTTTTTATTTTATTATTAAAATCATTAGATAAATACTTATCCAGCGAATATCTCTTCTCGCACCCGTGTTACACTATAACGCATTTTTTCTGAGTTGGGACATCGGGAAAGAGGACACTTTTTTTACCTCAAACTTGTATAAAACGGGGGAAAATATAATGTTTCAAAAATGTGAGTCTATTATGGTGCAAAAGATTTTATTACGTTCCCCTAAAGAAAATCACGTCCCAAACCGAACACAATTTGCTATGGTGTATCTGCCGCGGGCCCACTTGGGGAACCCGTCGGCCCAATTTGTCAGCGATCACCAGGTCGGCTAGACCTGGCCAGGCCGACGCTGCACCATTAATCAAAGCGGTTATGGTCTGTGACTACAGATAAACGCTCTTAGGTCTAAACGAAGCACTTACTCTCGCTTAAAGTCGGTTCTGACGTAGAGTGTATAAAGGTAAATAAGGAAGGGAAAATACCCAATCATCTATAAAGTACGAAATATAATTTTGAGGAATTACTATTGCTAATAGTTATTTATGTGGATATCCAGAAAGTATATTAAGATGCGGAAAACAATAATAATAAAAACCACAAGTATTACTAAAATAAGTACAACTACTTTATGAGATAAACACTTCCAGCAAGATTAAATCTACAAACTACTTAAATACATATTAGGTATTGAATGTCAAAGAGCATAAGCACTACTTAGTTCCCAAAAAGCTTCATAAAATTAAGCTTTCCCGTCTCTGTCCACCGCGTTGATGTCATCGTTTTATTAATAATCTCTAGCCTATTAGCACCAAAAATAGAAAGGTCTTCAACTTTTCGATGAGCTTATTCGCGTTGACTTCCGATTCATATTGGTTGTTGATACAATGTAACTTACTCACGAGTACTCAGCGTGCTCTATAATGAGTGGACTCATTTTGTGTTAACGTGCCTTTAGTGGGAAAGAACATTATTTATAAATATAATAAAACATTGATTGTAAGGTAATACAAGTATTTATGACAAACCGTGTCTGTGCTATGTGAAACAAAGTGGATACAATAAAATAAAGAGACAAAATGTGTAATTAACAAAGGGCTCACCCGCTTCGGTGGCCGCGTGGTCTAACGCACCACTCTCGTGTTGGAATAGACTGCCAAAAATGGGAGATTGGTGTTTAAACCTGGTCGGGTGTACTGGGGGTGGTTTTTCCTAAATTATTTTTCACTCTCCCTGCAGGCAAATGTGGGTTCATTTCCTCCAAATTTAGCTTTTCTAATCCCTAACCCATTAGTGTAATTAGTACATAGGCGTATAACCCAAACGGGTAGTAAAACGTGGTGCTAAAAAAATAACAAAATCAACAACAAAGGGCTCGTTGCTTTATCTAAATGATGAGTCCAGAATACTACTAACAAGTGGCCCACCAGTGGTGAGTGTACTGGTATGCTCTTTTATCTTATCTTTAGCAATTGCCGCGTTTGAATGAAAATACCATCATATATATCGTATATTTAGGATTATTATTGTTTCATAGGGCCAGTTTCATAGTCAGACTTAGTACGACTTAAGTGCAAGCTATACTAAATACAAAATGACACCTACCTAGACAGAATGGAATGGGCCGGTGTCGTATGCGAAACTGGCCCATCCCGTTGAGTTTAGGTAGGTGTCTAATATTTAGTATAGTGCCACACATGAGGTGTACTTAGTTTGAATATGAAACTGGCCCTTAGTCACTACCACTTTTTTTAGGAAAACATTCTATTGTGCTATGAACATATATCTAAAAATAATGAGCTACTTACTACACAATAGCTAATAAGTACCACATATAGTTTATTAGTGGTGTATTTAATTAAACTGTAGCCCCTCTTGCTCCTTGAGAAAAGGCTGGCCTACAATAGAACAGGATTAAACAGAAATAATAATTATTATTAGCACCACGTCTTACTACCCGTCCGAGTTATACGCACTTACGCTAATGTGTATTGTTAGGGTGATTGTGAGACTAAGTGGAGGACCTACAGTTTAAAGTGGAATCCGAACCACGGTGGAGGCCTGGCATTCCTCGTATTCAAAAGTTGTGATTAATACACGACTTGTCAGAGATGAAGAAAGGGTTTAACAATCAGGTAAATCTATGCTGGGACGGGGGATTGAACCTCGATCCGTCAGAACTGAAGTCTGACACCTTACCACTAGATCGCCCGGTCACCAACAGAAATAAATCAGAGTGAGTTGTCAGGACTTAAGTATCAGATTACATTATTAGATGATATATTCTTCCATGTGTCAAGGCAATCCAATCCGCAAAAATCTTTGGGAGGTCAAAAGGGGAAAATGTAATATTTTGAATTTGAACATTTTAATGCACCGTTCCCCCAAAAGATTAAGGAAAATTAGTTTAATGAATATACAAAGCGAGCGTATAATAAATATTTTAGGAATTACTTATATAACTGATCAATTCATAAAGTAGTACAATGTACTTACTCAGGAAATCAAAATCCCAATCACCCATATATCTTTAACAGAACTCGAAAATGTATAATTATTTGGTTCGACGAACAGAATTCAATAATTTCCACTAAGGCAGAGTTAAAATAAATATCTTCATATATGAAATCAATTTTTGAAATATATAAAACATCAAAGGTGAAGAAAAGTAATAATAATAATTATAATTACTATTATTATTATATTTATTATTATTTTTATTATTATTATTATTATTATTATTATTATTATTATGATTAGCACCGCGTCTTATTACCCGTTCGGGTTATACACACTTACGCTTATGTGTAATGGTAGAGTGATTGTGAGATGAAATGGAGGACCTACAGTTTAACGTGGAATCCGAACCACGGTGGAGGCCTGGAATTCCACACATTCACAAGTTGTGATTAATACACGTCTTGTCAGAGGTGAAGGAAGGGTTAAGAAAAGTAATAAATTACCACTACTAGTCATTTGCATTAATATGCGATAATATAATTAAATTTGATCAAAACTATTTATTAGAAAATTCAAGTCCAAAATAAATAAATACTTATACGATAAGTTTCCATTAGTCCCACAAACTCTATTCGAGTTTAACTTAGCCCGAAACTCTTTTCAAATATTTACATTATATTTTCTTAATGATTCACAGGGGTTTGTGCACGGTGCACCCAACTTCAAAATTTATAATATATGCAAATGGATCAAACGTAGACAAATTACTATTCACGATCAAATTCACTATAAAATCCTAACCCAAAAGGACATTAAAAAAAATTAACAAAATATTTTCCTTTCCAATAGACATTTAAAGTAAAACGAATATCACTATTAAATTTGAAATAAATTCCTAATAGTCAAAAAAGACTTTAGCAAAATTTTTACATTTTAATTTCATCTCCAACTTTCATTTAAAGTATAACAAAGTCTCGCTTTTAAATTTGAACTAGCCAGAAGAATTTTAGTAACATATTTATATTCCAGTTTTATAAAGTATATTTTCTAAAAAAATTTAAACAAAAAGATAATTCATCTGAAAGACAATTTTGAAATTAAGTATAGCCGAAAAGGAATTTTTCTCTTACATCATGACAGGACGAACATTGTCCTCAGAAGATATCCCACCAATAGTGGTTTTTCACTAGCACTCCCGGCAGTATATATCCTACAAGTTTTCTCATAGAGGGGCAGGTAGGGGAAAGGAAGATCGTTGACAAGGGGGATCACGTGACGTTTGTTGATCCATGTTCCACTCTGAGCTGGAACCACCCAGACTACCCATCTAGATGTTTCCAGAAGGAAGTGCTGGGTTTGACTACCAGTGCCTCACAACGTTCTAGGTGGGAAACATTTCGTGATGACTTTGACTAGTCCAGTTGTTACACACCACTCTGTTACCTTTTATTTACGACTATGAATAAGATAAAAGGAAGCGGGAGTAAGCTATGGACTATGGAACAAGTGACAAGAGAAATTATTAGCAATATTTAAAAGCAACAATATGAACGGTTTATTCAAAACAATAACATTAGAGCAGAAAAGTTTACATGGTCTCATTATAAAACTGAGATATGTTGAAAACCAAACAAATAGATAATAACTTCATATCTTTAATTCGCGCAGATAACTTAAGAGAAAGTTATAAATCTCGTAATATATCCAATATTCAAATGGGTCAGTCTTGAATAGACAGAACAACCCATAACGTTGGATTTATTACAATAAATCAAAAATATTAATATCCACCCGGAAAAAACATAAAGACTAAATAAGAGCCTAATGGGCACCTTCAAAATGTTACCAAAGTATCTTTTTCATACCTAAGAATAAAGACTTCAAAAACGTTAACTTTACATGTTAACTTTCCATAAGAAATTTTAAATTACGCGAGAGTTTGGCTAACAGACTTTAGTCAAACTTCCCCGGGACCATCTGATCCTGACACAATATTAGAAAATGAAAACAACAACCCTACTAGTAAATAGTAATGAAAATATCATATTAGAAGCAAACCATAGAAAAAGATTAGAAAATATACTAAAGTTAATTAATTTCATAATTAATCAAAATGATTAGAAAATTACTTTACATTAAAGTATATTTTCTAAATGCAAACAAAAATAAGAAACACTACCTTCATGATTACAAAATAATTATTATTATTACTAGCACCGCGTCTTACTACCCGTTCGGGGTTATACGCACTTACGCTAATGTGTAATGGTAGGGTGATTGTGAGATGAAATGAAGGACCTACAGTTTAACGTGGGATCCAAACCACGGTGGAGGCCTGGAATTCCACACATTCACAAGTTGTGATTAATACACGTCTTGTCAGAGGTGAAGGAAGGGTTTGGAAATCAGATAAATCTGTGCCGGGACCGAGGATTGAACCCCGGCCGCCAGCACAGAAGTCTGACACCTTACCCCTAGACCACCAGGTCACTACAAAATAATAATTACCAGTAGCCACAATTTACATTTAACTCGTTCAACTCCAAGTCAATTAACAATTGTGGTTATCTAAAAGATTTAAAACTCGAAATTACTCTAATGCCCCAGTGGCGACAGACAAAATATAGAGCCTCATATAAAATTTAACGATCAGGTAAAAATTAATAGATTTTGATAATGGAAAAATTACAACATCTAACATGGCTGACACTAAGAGTTAATTTTAAATCAGAGTCCAATAAATAAGTCGCCATAGTTAAGATTCTGAAGAAGATATAATATATAAATGTTTTATCCTGACATTGTCTAGGTCCAGGACAATGTTTCTTGGTCAAACATTGAAATTAAATAGTCCTTTTAGCATACACGCACATCACAATATATAGTGGGTTTCGTCGAAATAGAATCAAGGTGGGAGAATTGAACACATGGTCGGTGACGTCAATACGGCTTTGGATGATCACGCAGACCACTTGTTGTGATGGTTCCATCAGACTTCCAAACCATTTCTTCAACCACCTGATGTTTTGAAAGTAGTTCATCTCTCTACCATCAGAGGGCAGGTGAATAGGTGAATAGTCATTCTCTAGTCGTGTCCAATACTGGCTGGCCCATTACGTGCTAGTTGGGTAGGCCGGAGTGGACTTCTGCTTGTTGGAACATCGTAGCTCACTCGGCCCACTCATCAATTTAGAATGATAGGTGTAGGGCAGTCTTCGTGGTTGCTAGTTTAAGAAGATTCAATCGGTAAGTGCACGAACAGTTTTATTATGTAAAGAGAATATTATTGTTCAGAGTGGTTTAATATGTCGTACCAAACTACGTGAACTACAATAAAGAAGATTACTATTGTAGGGATTCTATTAGTGTCGGTATAATTGGAGCGGGTAGTATGAATTACAGAGAGCTATGCGTAAATGTCAGCATGGGGCGGGTCCTATTGTAACATGATGTAATGTAATGTTACACAGTCTAGCCGCGGATATTGTGGAGCTCAGACATGCACATAGTTGTTAAAAGGAGGAGAGTGGCAGACAACAGTTCGGTACAACATCGTAAAATAGGGGCACGTGGCAAGTTTGAATGTATAAATGATTATCTTATCCACTATTAGTTTATTTATTTTAATATTCATTATTATTTTATTGACTACTAGCTATTTCTTTGATGTTCATACATTTGTAGCTCGAAACGATGCTACAAAACGTGAGTGCAAAAAATAAAAAATAGAAAATATTAATAGAATAATTTTTAAAGCAACGTACACGTGTCCAAAATAACTAATATTAAAACTATAAGGATAAGCATTACTTTGAAAAGAGGATATATTGAGAAGGAAATTATAAAATTGGTATTTCATAATTAATATAGTGATATTATTATTGTTGTGAAGCATTTAAAATTAATTTAAGGCATGGCTATAACTATAACTTTAAATTAGATTTTAATTAAATTGTAGTATATTTACTATAACATAAAAAGTGTTTAGACAAATAAATAAGTTTGGAAATATAAAACGCATGCCCAAAGATAAAAATAAAATATAAAACAAATATATTTATACTATTGTATATTAAATAAGCTTGTATAATGATATAGATAATTACCTCAAATATAATTGATCTACCAAATTTTATTTTGGTTATTTAATAATGCCATTGGCAAATTAGATTTTTTTATATGTTTTAGAAAAAAATATCTTCTAACTTCCTTGATGTTAAGTATTTTGTTCAAAATTGAGTAGCATTACGTTATATCTTATATATAATAAGATATAAAATACAACGAGATTATTCAACTGGTGGCCCACGGATTGCATGCAGCCCTCGACAGCATATTTTACGGCCTACAACGCATTATAAAAGTTTAAAAAAATATATTCCTTACACATAAGCCTTAAATTTTGTAAAATTTATTGTATGTATTATTTTCTGTACTGTATAACAATTACTATAAGAATACTTTTAATGTAATATATTAGTTAATGGTAAATAGGCCTATCATGCAACCTTATTCTGTTTAATTTATCTTAAAATTTAAAATACCCTATACTGAGGGGAAAAAGCTCCAAAATTTTACAGCATCTTGAAGAGTACCTGCGTACATAAATGGAAAACCCACCCGTCGCCCATCACTTCTATCTGCTGCATTGTTCATTATCAGCTGAGCAAGCTTAATCTTCCATTATACTTTGTGAGTGTATCGTGTTAGTAGCTACAGTTTTTAAAAATTAGATGAAATCTAACAAGATAATTAAGTCTATTACAGTAAAAAGAAGCAAAATCGAGGATGAAAACCGGATCTTTCAAACACGTTTATAAAATCAATTATCTTTTACAGAAAAAGGTGGAAAAATACAATGTTGAGTGTACTGACAAACATTGTCGGTGTTAAAGGAATACAACCTGAAGCAGCATTACTCATCGTTATGCGAGGAAATACTTAAGAAATATGAAGGAGCTGCCAGAAATACGATGCCTAAAGAATGCAAGGAAAATCTTATAAAACAAACAGACCTGTTCACAAAAGTTTCAAAATCACAAACATAATTTTTGACTGCCTCCTATGTTGTAGCTCTTTAATTGTATAAATCCAAAAAAAGTCATCCAGTGTTGGCCAGCTAACTAAAACATATGCTGTAGATATGGCCAAAGCATTTAATGACACATCTATGGCGGAAAAAAATCGAACCCGTTCCTTTGCCACGCCAGACTATTGCAAGAAGGGTCTCCAACATGGGGGAACATGTCTGTAACAAGTTACGTGTAGTTATTGAAAAACGTTATATATCTCACTGTGCCTGGACGAAAGTACTGACCAAACAAACATTAGTCAGTTACTTGTTTTTGCTCATGAAATTAAACATAACTTTACCACGCATGAAGAGATGTTGGCTTTGTGTTCATTGCATGGGTCAACTAAAGGAGCTGATATTTCTGAGGCAGTTCAAACTGCAGTGTAAAAATATGATAGATTTGACAAATGTACATGTATTGTTACCGACGGTGCAAAATCTATAACTGGCAGAAAAAGTGGGTTGGCTGATCTTTCATGAAAAATTAGCATCAAAATAATGTATTTTGATTCACCGCATTATATATCAAGAAGCGTTAAGTGGAAAATCACTCAAGCAGAGTGAGGTGATGAAATATGTGATAACAATTACCAACATTATTTATGGAAGAAATAGATGGCTCACTCATCAACATATTCAGGCATTTTTGGAAGAGTTGTAATTTTCATATGGTGATTTATTATTTTACTCGAAAATAGGGTTGATTAGTGCCGGTAAATGCTTGATAAGATTATTTGCTCTTGGAAGAGAAATTCAGATATTTCTAAGCAACCAAAGAAGCTAGAAACAGACGAGCTAGCTGATATATTGTCAGATCCTAAAATTGTCTCTGATCTAGCATTCTTGACAGATGTCACAGGCCATTTAAATTATTTAAATTTGAAACTCCAGGGAAAGGATGAGACTATCCAAACCATATGTGGGCATGTGAGCGGCTTCCGAAATAACGTGAAATTTTGAGGATAAGCCTGGAAAAAACAGTTTGGCTAATTTTCCTTCATGCTTGGAATTATCCGCAGAAAACTGTGAATCGTATAATTTTGCAAGCTTTACATCAAACATTAACATGATCCAGGAAGAATTAAATGGAAAATTTAAAGAATTTGATGAAATTAAAGTTAGCATTACACGTTTTAGAAATTCACAATCTGTGAAAATTGAAGACCAAAATCCTAGATACCAATTGACAAACATATACTTTTCTCAGAGCCTGAGAGGAAAATATCTTTTTTTTTCCAAGCTGTTATCAGAAAACCAGTTTACCTATCTGCATGATTTTGGACTTAAAAGGTCTTCCATGTTTGCCTTTGGGAAAGTGCCTTCTCAAATATGAAATATTTAAAGTCACGTTACAGAAGCTCTCTCTGGGATGCCTCTTTGATGCATTTGCTGAAGCTGCCACCACAAATGTCACTTTGTATATACCAGTACTTAAAGCAAAAACATATCACCTACAACATTCCCCTTTAATAAAATTAGGTATATGTGAAAATTTGGTTCCCAAATGATTTAGTCTATGTTGTTTCGTCTTGGTATCTAATTAAAATTCTGAACGTTTCTATTCTCATCAATCGCATTACATAGCAATATATATTCACTTTGGTCTTAGGTCATATCAAGTATCAAAATAATTACAAATTATGAATTAGATTAGATTAGAAAATTAAAAGTAATTAATCTCAAACGCAAATTTGAACTACTATAATAAAATGATAACGTTTTATAGAGTTAAATGGCATCGTCAGTTAATTGGTAAAAAACAGACATAGTATATTTTCAATTGCAAGGTAGCATGGATTAAATCTGCAATTTCCGAGTAGTAACCATATTAGCTTATTGAAACACAAGTTAAAACAACACGGTACATTTTATTCTTGTTTAGCAAACAGCAATCTTTTGAATATAATTCTAAAATGCCCATGTGTGGAAAATCTGGGTATAATTACAATATATTCTATTTAGAACATTTTAAAAATGTAAATTAATATTATGTGTATTTCTTTACAGAATTTACCCGTATGAAATGGATTGTAAATGTAAAAGGCAATTGCTTATGGAAACAGAGGATATGTCTGTAGGTGAAATTGATGTCAATTTTTGATAAATAAATAAAAAAGTTTCAAGTGAGTATTTTTTACAATTCCTTGCAAATTTTATAGTAAAAACAATAAAAAGTTGGTAAACAAAACTAAAAATATTTAGCAGTGAGTGGTCTGCTGGTACCTAAAGCTACCAATTTTATTACAAAGTTTCACCTTAATCTTTAAGGATTAGCTGAGATCATTTCACTATCTTGGATATTGCCTGATATTCTCATTTATTGGAATAGGGTTGGAATCTTAATATTAGTCTATTTATGCTGAATATTGAAATTGTTTGTAAGTCACAAAGTGATAAAGAGTTGTGTATATAAAACTCAGGTTCAATAGCAAAATACGTATTAATTTAAATATTTATTAAATATGTAAAGAGTTACAAGTTAAAGCTATTTCAAATGGGGCAATAGTAAGACAGAATATCAACTATCAAGACACAGAGGGGAGGTAATTGATCGTTCCCCCACCCCTCAACCCTTTCCCTCCCCTCCCTCGCCGTTGGCTCGCGTGTTCCATGGATTCCCCCCCTCCGCGACGTGGATTCGCGGGTGCGTAGAGGTGTGGGAGAAATGTCTCTCTCTTTCTCTCCTCTTTCTATCTCTCTCTCTTTCTCTTCTCCCCTCTTTCTATCTCTCTCTCTTCCTCACCTTCCCTCTTTCTATCTCTCTGTCTCTCCCTCTCCTCCTCTCTCTCTCTCTCTCTCAGAGTAGGAGGTGGCGGGTTTTTTTTGGTATAGCCCTCCTTCCCTCGAACAGTTTTTTTAGACTAGGCTGGAAAAATACATATCTAAAATGATCTTTTCTATCTCTCTGTCTCTCTCTCTCTTTCTCTTCTCCCCTCTTTCTATCTCTCTGTCTCTCCCTCTCCTCTTCTCTCTCAGAGTAGGAGATGACGGGTTTTTTGGTATAGCCCTCCTTCCTCGAATAGG